>JAQFVV010012510.1:555994-938419 GCA_028023455.1 Epiperipatus broadwayi | reverse complement strand
TATCAGTGGGTAAGATGGCAGATAATGAGTTAAGAAAAGATAAGTCTTATATTAAATTCGCTAATAAAGAAACTAAGTTATTTGTTGGAAAAACTAGTATAAATAATGAAGTGATTTATGAAAAAAAGGAGATTCATAAAAAATCTATTGAAATAATTAATAGTAGTAATGAATTATATAAAAGAATACTGAACAATCCCAAAGAGTATTTTAAATTGACTAATGAAATGATAGGAGTAAGTAAATCCTATGAAAGATTAGTTGGTGAAAAAACTATAAATCAAATTAATAGTTTTAAAAAATATATTGATGATAAAAGATTTGGTAAATTTACAAAGATAAAATCAAACTCTTCAGAGCAAAAATATTTAAAGTTGTTGGAACATGAGTTACCAAAAATTATTGATAAAAGTAGTAATAAATTTAAAAATAAAATGCGAGAGGTGATATTTAAATGTAGTATTAATGATAGAAATATTCATTTACAATTTGATATTTCTAAAGAAATATTGTTTCAAGGAATTAGAAACTTGATACCTAATAGTGAATTTATAAGAGAAAAATTTAATCGGAATAGAGATTTAAGCAAGATAAAAGTAAGACTTAAATGTCTAAAGCATGAGAAATTCATAACAGATTTTCTTAAGAATAATTTTAATAAAGGAAAGAAGATAGGAAAAGCTAAGGTGAGACTTAAGAAAGGCGAGAGAGAATTAAAGTTTAGATTTAGAAAAGAAAATACCTAATAATTAAGACAAATAAATCCTAAATAAGATGTGTATTTAATAATATATTATAACCTTATTTTTTTACAAAACAAATATAAAATTTTTAAATGTTAGCAACCTACAAAGAAATCAATTCAGAAAGTTTCTAGAATTATATGAAGGTCCGTACAAGATTTTGAGAAAAGTGGGAGAAAATGCGTTTGTATTATCTACACCAGATGGTGAAAAAGGGACATATAACGCTAGAAGTTTAATCCCATACCCATCAGAAGTGTAGAAAAATTTTTATAAGTATTAAGAATTCAAAGTCTAAGTTTAGTGTCCAGATATTATATAAATTTGTATAACAAACAGTGTATTTTATTGTATTAAGTAGTATAAGAAAGAATTTGGTTGTAGCAGATAATAAAATGAAGAGTATTAATGAATAAAGTAGGTATTAAAATAGATATTTAATTTAAAATTTTTTATTCGAAGGGGGAAGTAAGTAGCAATAAAAGTGGCTACTGAAGGATTGCATTAAATCCTAAGGTCTAGTTGTAGTGCTCTTAGATTCAAGGTTCCTCACTGAAGATGGCCAAAAGCCAGAAACTAGTCTGGGGATATTGGATGAGTAGGCACTAGATAGGGGTTTTATGCACAAACCTTCTGGCATCCATTGATTACCCTGGCTTGCACTGAGTGGCACTACTGTATGGAGAGTTCTGCTTGTTTTGATCCAAAGACATTAAGCAAAAGTAAAAGGTATTCTACTCAGAGTTGTTTTCAGTACATCGCAACTATAATGCATATTGGACTCAATATAAACACATGCATTAGCAAAGCAACTTGAATAACTTGTGGGAATCCTAGTCTTCCATACTGAGATTTCTATCAGTCTAGTATAGTACAGAACATTTGGTTTTAATTTTAATATACTTTTTTAATGAGAAAAAGTTTAGTAATAACAAAGACATTTATTAAATTTGACAAGAACAAAAAAATATTGATAGATTTTAATTAATATATATATTTAAATAATAAGTATAATAATACTCAAGGCTAAATTATTATACTTATTATATATGGGTTTATAAGTAATTAAATTCAGTCAACATTTAAACAATTCCAATATCAATAGCAATCTCAACCTGTTGTCAAGGCAACCTCCTTTTAACAATAAAGATGGAATCCCATCTTTATTTATGGTCCAATTATTGCAACCTTGACCACAATGATTAAAAACAAAGAAGTTTAAATCTTAAACAGTCTGCCTTGATAGCAGATGGAAGTTGTTGATTGTTATTGATATTGTGATTATCTAAGTGTTGACTGACTTTAATTATATATATATAAAAGCTTATGATAAATCGTTCAAAAGATTATGTGATATTTGAACATCAAAATACAATATTCAGAGCTGATCCACATTGAAACCATTTTTTTGCTCAGCTGGACATCAATCTAGAAACTCTAGTTTTTGCATCTGTTATTACATTATTTAAAATTATTTGAACATAGTCAAATTTATCACTGTTTATTAATTTTTTTTCTTTTTATAAAAGGAAACTGCAAATCAGAAGACTATTAATAAGCTGAGTATATTATTATCAATTAGCTGCCAAAGAGCAAGATTTCATGCACTAAATAAAATCACATTCTCCAAGCTCTTCGCTTCTCAACTCTGCAGTTCAAATATATAGATATTGTTCTTTTTACGATCACCCATCAACTTCTTTCTCCTATTTTCCTAATACATTTTTTTCTTACAGTCCCAACTACATTCCATAATTACTTTGACCCTCAGTACATGTTCAATCCAACTCCATTTCACAATTTCTTCACTTTAAACCATCTGTATTTCTGGTTTTACTTTTTCAATTCTCCTACAAATCCATATATCTAGTCTCCCATTTTTCTACTCTATATAAATCAAATCTTTAAACAAAACATTTAACCATCTTCTAAGATTTGATTTAAATAGTCCATAAAATAATCTCCATTACTTTTTGAAAGCTTCTTTAAGCTAGTATGTTTCAAACATGCTCTAGAACTTTCTGACCAATGATAGCTCTTAATTTTTTATTTTTGCTCCACATTTTATTTCAAACTTTCTACAAGCTTTATTAGTCTTATGTAACATATTCTTGACCTCATATCATTATCAGCAAATATTAGCATGTCAACAGTAAAACAGATATATTTCCCTGCTATTCCTAATATCAAAATAACATTCATGAAGTCATTTAAACATAGAATAAAATGTTGCCTTATGTTCTTCCTGTATCCCTTTTAAAAATATAATAAATATATTGATTCACGTAAGACATTTCAAAATATCTTTGCTTTCAATTTCCCAGATCTATTAAATGTCTTTTCAAAATCATTACAATATCATCTAAACCCATCCACATTTCTATGTATAACTACATAATAGTAGTAACAACTCCAATTGTATTTTGTTTCTATTTTGTCTGCATCCAAACTATTTTTTTAGATAGAAATCTATTTAATGTATGTCAAATTGATTTTTTCAAAACCTGTAGTAGTACCTTAAAGCATCTAAAATCCTTATGATTCAAATAGCAGCAGCTGGAACACAACTGAACTGTCATTTCTGATCTTACCTTCAGAAATGGACTAGTCCATATTCCTTCCTTATCTGATCAGATTGAGCACACATTGCTGCTAACTAATGTGTAAAGATGTGGATAACCAATGTATAAACATGGCCAATGTGTAAACGTGTATAAAATCCTGCCATTGGTTAGGCTCTCTGAATCTGATTGCTGCCAATAATGTAAGAGATCTGGCAATAAATAATCAGCCTTTTTGGAGCAAGCCAGAGAATGTCTGTCTACCTATATGACTTAAGATGTTCTCCATTGAAACCACTTCCAACAGGGGAAAATGTTTCTACTATATTCACTACCAATATGTCTACACAGTGAGGCAAGTCCCAATAGGACTGGAAACTTGGCAAGCTAATATATACAGCTGGAAGTGAGTCCTCATTCATTACGACCAGCACAATATTAACTACGTTTATCTATATACAGCTGCATTTTACTGTTGGTTTGAGTCTGAATCCTGCCATTCTTCCAAATACAACAGATTTGGCACAGTTAGACAAAAGAAAAAATTTTTATGACTGGAAAAATAATATAAAATATGCCAAACAACAGATTTGGTGCAGTCAGACAAAAGGAATTTTTTCCCCATTATAAAATACACCAAATACAACAGATTTTACGCAGTTCAACAAAAGTATAGAGTAAATATGTGAGTGTGCATTTAAAAACATTCATCATTTTAAAATCATTATTCTGCCTGAATAAAAATCAGATTTGCCAATTTGGAAAAAATATACAAAGACAAAACTCTCCATACAGTAGTGCCACCCTGTGCCAACCAGAGTAATCAATGGATGTCAGGAGGCTTGTGCATAAAATCCCTATCTAGTGCCTACTCATCCAATATCCCCAGACTAGTTTCTGGCTTGTGGCCATCATCAGTGAGGAGCCTTGGATCTGAGAGCACTGCATGTAGATCTTAGGATCTAATGCAACCCTCCAGCAGCCACCTTTAACTCTACTTTACTACAAAACTATGAGAATGAAATTGAAAACACAATAATATTCTCAATCTAAGCTCAATAGCTTATACAGTCATATGGGTCTGAACTCAATTCAGTACCCATACATTTTGGTGTCTTTGGCTCTTAAACAACCATAGCCACCATTATCCTATTAGGCAGGATTGATGTTAAACCACTAAACATCACATGATCACCATCTCATACTAGCACATAATTGTTGTAAACAAAGGCAAAACTACAGTAGTGCCACCCTGTGCCAGCCAGAGTAATCAATGGATGCCAGAAGGCTTGTGCATAAAATCCCTATCTAGTGCCTACTCATCCAATTATCCCCAAATTAGTTTCTGGCTTGTGGCTCCTCACTGATGATGGCCACAAGCCAGAAACTAGTCTGGGGATATTGGATGAGTAGGCACTAGATAGGGATTTTATGCACAAGCCTTCTGGCATCCATTGATTACTCTGGTTGGCACAGGGTGGCACTACTGTATGGAGAGTTTTGCCTTTGTTTACAACAATTATGTGCTAGTATGAGATGGTGATCATGTGATGTTTAGTTGGAAAAAATATGCCAGTGCAAGCCAAATAGATACGCTATATTTACAAATCAGTGATAAAATATATTACTTAGATCTGTCTGAATGAAAAACAAATTTGGCAGAGACAAAAAAAAATATTTTTCCCCATTGACTAAAAAAATAGTATAAAATATGCCAGTTCCAATAGAATTGGCTGGAAAAAATAGATACACGAGTGCGGCTAAAGACATTCATCGTACTTATATTACGGTGATTATTAAAATCACTTAGATCTGTTCGAATAAAAAATTGACAGCAAACGTATAAGTGTATCAATTAAGCTTCAACAGTAGTATTTCAAATCAGTAGTATTTCTTTCACGTGTTAATTAAAGAGTAATAAATAAATGGCTAATTCTATTGGCTCCAAGGCAGCTTGCGACCCAGCTCATCCTGATAGCTAGTCAAACTATAAAGAGCAATTAATATTTTACCTGTAGGCTAACCAGATTAAGAAGCCTGGGATAAAATTAGCCACCTTAATGACCATAATAGGTCCTCAAACTTACGATATACTCAATCTACAGCAGAAACACTAGCTGACCTATATTTTGACAAAATGTTAACAACTCTCACAGATTATTTCCCACCAAAATCCTTGAAAATAATGCACATATTATTTAAATTTCTGTATCCAAAAGCAGGGGGAAAGAGCTAGAGTTTGCAATGAAAATCCGAACATTGGCATTAATGTGCAAATTCAAAGATTTCCTGAATGTAGCACTTTGTGATCGTTTTATTTGCAGCATAAACAATCACAATTTAGATTTAAATTGCTAATGATGCCCGATTTAGATTTTGAAACAGCTGTGACCCAGGCAGTACTAGAAGAATCAATAACTAGTCAGGAAAAAAATCCTTTACATAAAATTACTAAGTATGATGTGCAAACAATCGAGCATAACACTGGGTTGATCAAACACTCAGTCAGTTCACCATCAAATAGTCTAATGCGTTGCTATAGATGCAATGAAGAAATGCACTATATACAGAAAGCCTGTACCATTATATAACGTATGTTTTGCAAGCGAGTCAGACATGTAAAGGCTGCATGTCCGAGATTAAAGACAGACACCTGATATGAAAATGGAAAAACCCATTCCAAAAAAACACATTAAAGCAGATCAGTCTGGATTTATGCATAGTATTTTTAATTAATGATACGCCAGTTAGAATGGAACTGGATACAGGGTCTGAAGTGTCTATCATTTCAAAAAGACCTGGGCTATCAATAAGAATAATAAATACAAGCTGTGCCAATCTCAGACTGTCATGGGTGATAAAATAAAAACTATTGGGCCAAACAGGTTAAAATTACAAGGCCTAACAAGACTATACACTGGTAATGGCATTAGGTAATCATAGTAATTTATTAGCCGCAACTGGTTCAATCACTTAGGCTTTACAGTGACAAAAGTGAACCAGGTCACAACGTCAAACAAAGTAAATACAGAAAGCTGAAACACCAGGATTGCCAGAATACTGCTAGCACAACACTCCACACTAAGTACAGCAAAAGAAAAGATTCCAGCAGAAGTTCTATTCAATAGATCTCTGAAATAATCTGTCAGCCCTGAAATCCGATTCCAAATACATAGAAAAAGAAAACAGCAAGATAAAAGTACAAATAGGCACTTATGTACTTTGCAGAATGTGCTGCGAATCCACAAAATGGATATCAGCAGTGGTTACACAATTGAAAGGATTCTACCCTGTAGTAGTTCAAACTGCAGATAGTTATCAACATCATCATCACCTAAACCAACTGAGACTGAATCATACAGAAACAGAAGACAGCAGGAAACAACCTGGGATAAATAAATCAAGTGAAAATGATAACCACCAAATTGAAGACAGCAGCAAACAACCAGGGACTAGTCCTTCAAACAAGGATGTTGAACAAGATGAGAACAGCAATAAATCTGAGAAACCAACAAAGTAGACATGTTATCCAGCTCATCTCAATGACCTTCTCTAGGGCTAAATTTAACCAGGGGAAGGGATGTCATATCTGACTTTCCCTTCAGAAGTGAACTAGTCCAGATTCCTTCCTTATCTGATGAGATTGAGAATGCATTGCTGCTAACCAATGTGTAAACGTGAAGAACCAAAGTATAAACATGCCCAAAGAGTAAAAACAAGTACAGCCAATGTGTAAATGTGTATAAAATCCTACCATTGGTTAGGCTCCCTGAATCCAATTGCTGCCAGTAAGGTAAGGGATCTGGCAATAAATAGTCAGCCCTTTGGCAATAAATAGTCAGCCCTTTTGGAGGCAAGCCAGAGACTGTTTATCTACCTATAAGACTGAACGTCCTCTCCATTGAAACCACTTCTAACAATGAAGCTATTTCTACTATATTCATTGCTGATATGTCTGTGGTGAAGCAAGTCCCAATAGGAGTGGCTGATGGTACAACTATGGAAGACTCAAAGCAAGCTGTTTAGTACAGCCGGAAAAGTCATATAACAAACACAAGGCAAACTGTCCAGTACAGCCAAAAGAGTTAAGACTAGAACTCACAAGTCAAGCTAATATATGTAGCTGGAAGTGAGTCCAGTTATTTGGCATGGCCAGCACAGTATTAACTATGTTTATCTACGTACAACTGTACTTTGGGAGTATTCATATTTATTTTGATATTACTGCTGGTTTGAGTCTGAACCCTCCAATTCAGCCAAATACAACATGAACTAATTTAGTGATTTGCTATACAAAAACTGTTTTTCACTCGGTGTAATCACAGAGGCAAAACTCCACACAGTAGTACCATTCAGTGTAAGCCAGAGTAATCAATGGATGCAGGAAAAGTTTGTGCATAAAATCCATATCTTAGTGTCTATTCATCCAATATCACCAAACTAGTTTATAGCTTGTGGCTTTCATCAGTGAGATAGGGAATTTATGCACAAACCTTCCTGCATCCATTGATAACTCGGGTTTGCATTGAGTGGTGCTACTGTATGGAAAGTTTTGCCTTTGTGAAAAACAGCTTGTGTAAGCATAAAGAATGGTGATCATGTGATGTTTGATGGTTTATTACACTCTGTGTGATGGTAATCCTGCAGTTACATCATTACAGCTTTTATTATTTCATCTATAATATACATAAGTTTTATTGTTTTTACTATCATTAACTTTACCAAATATAAACACTCTTCATTGACTTAATAGCTTTCATTAAATGTCCAAAATATTGACAATTTTGATGTGATAATATGTTGGATTATTTCCATCATCTATCAATAAATGGTGATGCATAGAAAATTTTAAACATTATTTAAACTTTTCAAATACAAACAACTTGTTAGTAATTATATACAAATAACAACACAAGTTACTAATGACACATTTCAAGTAGTATTATTCTCCATTCTTGTTCGGGTATTGCTTTGGTATTAAGTTTTTTTAAAAAAAGGTTTTTACGAGGCCTATTATGAATTTTACCCTAATATATCGGTCACAATTCTACATACAAAAAAAAAAAAAAAACTTTAAAATTTAATACAATATTTACAATTTTCTGCTTACACATCTTCCATAATCATTCACCAATTTCTTCCTTTAAAAACCTATTATTTGGATCAAAAGTTTTTAAAAGAAATTAATGAATGTTTATGGAGTTATTAGAATATAGAATAGATTGTAAATCAAATTTTGGAAACAAAAAGAACAGTATTAATATATATGGTGGAGATACTATATTATCTAATGAACAAAATATTTTAAATAAAATATTTTCATTATGAACTTTACAGAAAACAGTGGCAAATGATTGTGATTAGCATGCATTTATTATTACTTACACTATATGATTCTTTGCAATTAAATAGTTTATTATGCAGTTCTAAAATTTAAATGTAAAAATACTATTGAAGATAAATAATTATCATTTGGTTGATATACTTCACTATATATCTGTGTTTCCCAAAGTGGGCGGTACTGCCCCCAGTGGGCAGTGAAGACTTCTAAGGGACAATAATGGGTTCAGAAGCATTGGGGGGGGGGCATTTAGGTGGTGTAGCCTTTTCTCCAGCTGCACTCATCGTCAGCTTTAACTCGCCCTCAAACCATTAATTTTTATGTTATTTTGCCAATTTTATGGTTATTTTATAAATTGTTTATGTGCAAGAATATATAAAAAAGGGGGATAGTCAGAGTAATTGTAAATGTTTTGCACATTTTTGGTTCTTTTTTTCTTTATTAACAAGTTAAAAGAAATGCAGGTTATTATTGTATGGCTAATTTTAAATTTTATTAACAAGTTAAAAGAAATGCAGGTTATTATTGTATGGCTAATTTTAAATTTTACTAACAGATAGAAGTGGTCATCCTGTTCATTATATTTTTGGTTAAAAAAAAAATTTAAGGCCAATATCACGAGAATCTAAAAATTTGTCATATCCAGATTTGTTTTTTTTTTTGGTTTTGAATCTTTTGTAAAGATGGAAAAAAACTATTTCCATTGTATTAAAATTAGAAACTATATGTAAAATGGAACTCCTTGAGGAATTAAGTCGGAGTGGAAAATGGAAGAAGTGAAAGATAAAAAGGTGTAAAAAGCTATATCAATTGTGTTATGATCAATTATCCAAGAAATTGGAGATAATGAATGTAATAGTGAAAGAGGGGTACTCAATTTGTATTGCTATAGGTATACTATAAAAGGTTTTCAGCAGATGATGAGGGGAGGGTCTCTTTTGAGTTTATTGTTTTCCTTGCTATATTTTGTTTGCTTGGTGGTTAAAGGTTTGCTGAACTAAGAGAAATAGTGTAGTTGTAAGAGCAGTGAAGAACTTTATGAAAGAAGGCAAAGCTCAGCCTAGCTTCAAATTATAGTCTGTCCAGAATTGCGTGATCAACTCTTGGTTGGCTGCTGTTATTATAAAGATTTCTAGAGAAAGCTAACACATATTAAAATGCCTAAATTTTATCATTAAAATGCAAATGAAGTAAACTCCCAATGTTAATGCACTAGCCTGACTCCTATGCTGCTGTCATGTAGCCACAGATGCTAGTTGATGATGATGATCACCTTAATGCATTTTGCTGTTAAGAAGGGAAGCCTTCACTGCCTTGATGTCATGGTTCATAGCGTGCTTAAAAGTTACTAAGTCCCAAAATGGAAAGAAACCAGAAGGAAGCCGGATGGTATAATTTTTTTTTTATCATTATGTCTTGTTGCTATAAATTTTATTGTATTTTTTTTATTATTTGTACTTTTTTTTTTTGCTTCCCTATAAATTATTATTTGATTTTCCTACTTTAAAATAATTCTACCAAATTAATTTCTGAAATGTTTGTGTGTATGTTGAGGCATAGATATATATATTTGTTTGTTGTTTGCTTTTAACACACTGTTCTATTTAAATTAATTTCTGAAATGCTTGTGTGTATGTTGAGGCATATATATATATATATATATATATATTTGTTTGTTGTTTGCTTTTGACACACTGTTCTATTTGAGAAAAGAGAAACTTACTTTGCGAGAAATTATTATTATTTTTGTAATCTCTGTGTGTGATTATTTATTGACATGCTGATGTTTTTTTGTTGTTGTTGTTTTGTTGGCAGTGGTATTTCCTTATTGAAAGTGTTTTTTTCTTCTCGAAAGTGGCACATAAAGGTGAGGTTTAGGTTCAGCCTAAAACTTTGTTTATCAATTAGCAGGGTATTAGAGTTTTGGATAGGGAGAAATCAGGATATATTGGATTTTACTCATTTAAACTTAAATTCAATAACTTTAAATTTTGTTTTATTATTATTATTATTATTGATTCCGATGCATGACATTGACATCATGTTATATCTTGTATGTATTATATGAATAACAGGGCAGGCATTATCCAGTAGTTTCATTAGCTGCTATTTATATCAAAAATATCAAACAGATTGAACATGGGAAACTATTATACTTAGGGGTGGGGGCATCTTGCAAAGGAGGTGATGGCCTAAAAAAGTTTGGGAACCTATGATCTAGTTACTTTAAACCAAATGTATTCTTTTAGGGAGTTTTATACTCCTTTTTCGTGAACTGTACTCCTTTTAAAACCTATACTTGAAAAATACTCCTTTGAATTTTTTCTATTCCTAAAAATATAAAAACCATAATGATTATTGTATGCAATCTTTTATATGTTCATGTGCATAAAGTTGTCTATGATACGTGCTTACATATTTGTGTGCACACTGTAACATAGGTTTGTCTAGATAATCATATACCAAATGCATTAAATATGTATACTTTCAAGTCAAATGCTCATATTTAAAGTTGGAAAACACTTTTGAAAGCATTATTTCAAAATGATACGTCAGAACTTATGCTCTATTTGGTCCATAGCCAGACATCATTTTTTCATAAAACTATTCTAGAAATTGAATATGATAAAATTTCAGCTGCAGAAGTTAGTGATATTTTACATATTTTATTTTACAATATAGAATGAGATATGAGGATGGAATGCAGCTAATGCTAAAGAATAAACTAACAATTTTGGAAGATTCTAATCCTGAGATTAAAAATAAACAGAAATTTTTATAAAATTTGTTATAAATACATTGAGTAATGGTCGGTCCTTCACTGAACCAAACTGCTTGAAGTGGACTCTTCTAAAAGGCAAAATTGAATGGGAATATGTTTCTTCAACAATCATATTCATAATGAAAGAATTGAAAGATGTTGTTATTAATGACAATTTTCTGTTTGAAGAAATTCGCAGAGATAATATATATTTAAATGAAGAAAGACTGAAGAAATTCGAAGAGTAAATATGTATTTAAATAAGAAAGATTGAAAAAATGGATAGATAAAAAAAGTGAGCGTGGACAGGTGGGTAGAAATATTTTCACACTTTAAACGAGAATATATCTCCCACAAATATTTAATATTATTGATTGAATATGCAACTATGTTGCTCCATCACTAAGTCTGCTATAGAGAATGTAATTTCATTTGGTAATGATTACTGGAGCAATGAAAAATCACTACTATCCGTAAAGGACACTAACTGCAGTTTTAACAGTTAAAGATTTTGATAAAGAATTTATATCAGCATATTTGTACAAAAGATAGGATGATTGTGTTAAGAGGATTGTTGAGTGTTGTAGTAGTAAGGAATGGGATAAAAGAATAAATTTATTAATAAAGATTAGGGAGTTAGAGAGATGGAGAAATAGTATGGAGTTTAAAAAGAGTTTAAATATATATAGAAATAAACAGAATATTAGGTGCGAGTTAATACATGATAATAGAAAGGAAAGTAGTTTATTATTTAAGGCTTGAACGGGATCTTTAGCTACAAGAGAATATACATGTAAATGGAAAAATGTGGGTGATTTATTTTGTAAATTATGTAAGGAAGGAATAGAAAATATTAGGCATTTGTTAATTGAATGTAAATGCTTGAAAACAGAAAGGGTACATATAATGAAGTTATGGAAGAATAAATATGAAAAAAGTGATTACACAGAAATTGAATTATTGGTTTTTATGCTGGGTTTGGGAAAAGATAAAGGGGATTTAGATATAAAGGTTATAGGATGTAATATGTTGGACTATTTCCATCATTTATGAGTGAATATTGAATGTATAGAAAATTTTAAACTTTATTTAAACTTTTCAAATACAAACAACTTGTTAGTAATAACACACAAATAGACAATACAGGTTATTACTAACAAGTTGTTTGTATTTGAAAAGTTTAAATAAAGTTTAAAATTTTCTATACATTCAATATTCACTCATAAATGATGGAAATAGTCCAACATATTACATCTTATAATATACCATCATTACTAACCTTCAGACAAATAAAGGTTATAGAGTTGACAAAGATTATGTTATGGAAATGGGATGGAGCAGAATGAGAAAATTTAGAGTGGGGAATGGAAAATAAAGTGGCTAACAGGTTTATCTGGGCATAATTGCCGAGATATTCTTGACTTCGTTTAAAGAGAAGCCACAATACACACATCACATCACATAAATGAACATGGGGGGGGGGGTACAAGTTGTTCTGACGTGTGCGCTATTCGAAGAAAATTCAGAAGTATCCAAAAAATCCAAATATGATTTCAAGAATTAAAGGTTACATAAATTTAAAATATTAGAATTACTATTAATTTTTATATTTTAAAAATATATAGACGAATGAAGATTCAATTTTTTTTTCACAAACCCTATCACCATATCCAATGGAATTCGATTCGTATTCCTTATGTACAAAAAATAGTTGGTCACCTTACTTTAGGACAAAGATTAATGTACAAACATACATTTGTCTCAAAAATATATAAACGGCACGAGCTACGTAGAAAAAAGTAAAATGACTCCATCTATATCTTTAGCTTTGACAATACTTAAGCATGGATTTACAGATGTGTTTCAGAGTAGTCAAAATCTGCCATCTTTCTGATCGCGCAATTCGGGCCATAATTTAATAGTTTATATATATTCCTTTAAAAAAAGACCAGTAAGGTATATAAACATTAACTCTTAAGACTCGCCGAGTTTTTTTTTGGCGAGTCGATGATTTTAATATACAATATTAAATATATTAACGCAGAGCATGTAATCTATTAACCCGATTTAAATACGGTGTACACTCTGCTTAAATCACTATTATATAATATAAGTAATTTTGTGAATTGTTAAAAATGAAGTGCTGTCTTTATCCACTTAATGTACGTAGTTCACTACGTCACACATAAATAACATGCGATACGTTAAATCCAATTTGTTTACGGACAGGTGACTTTTAGTTTATACATAGCTCACGGGAGGTTGCAATTACTTCCGTTTCAATTTCATAATTTGTACAAGTATACGTCTATTGATTCTTTCCAATGAAGACACATTAATCACTTTTCTGCTATCCTATCCAAAGTGCCAGGAATAATATAATTTACAAATTTTTTTAAAAAAAAAACCTTGTTATAAACATAAGATTATAACAATGTTAAATTTTAAAGTTTTGATACAGCAATGAAAGATTTTGTTTTATAGTTTTATCTACCAATAAAATTTTAATATTTTTTGATTCACGTGGTCTGACCTTGGTAATTTTTTCTTTCCTACCCTCGCCATTTTCTATAGGTTTGTATTTAACACGTTAGTTTATTGTTTTATTTGTTAAGAAAATTTATAATAGTTAAAATTATTGTCATTATTAAAAGCCTTTTGTATTTGGAATATAATTTGTATTGTAGAATAAAAGCAGAATGTTTTATTCACTACTGGAGGCGGCCAAAAATAGCCCCTTCCATGCCAAATGTGATGGCCTTGTAACCGGTAGAAATATTGCTGCAGCCGCTACTGCTGGTAATTTGTCTTTCTGACATTTTTCTTTTTTTATACTTATGTTTTATTTGTAACAAAGTTGTTTTAGAGATAATTTTCTTCATTAGAGAATCATTTTCATAAGTAACATTTATGTTTTATAAGTAACATTTATGTTTAATAACGTTATGTAAGCTTAACTGATTTTATAATTATATAGAAGTATATTTAGATGGAAATAATCCAAAGCCTTACATTTTATATATATTTACTATAAAATTTATTAAAAATTTGGATTTAATCGATATTGGAGACAAAATCGAAATTGTTTGGGCAACCAATTATTTTTTAATTAGAGTATATAAAGCTCGCGAGGAGGCCCTAGTTTGATTTACTGAATAAACAATTTGTTTTAACCTACCTTTAAGTAGGGTGTAATTTAGATACTATTAATAACAATATTCGAAAGTGTAGTCTACATATAAATTAGTCTCTACGTAATTGTAATAAGTGGGTTTTTTTTTTTTTATTTAATAGAAATTGTGTAAGTTCCGTGTTTTTTTATTTCATTATTGCATTTTTTAAAGAAGTGTAAACCAAGTTTTGGATAAAGACTGAGGACATAAAAGAGACAGGTCGAAAAAGTTTTGATTGAAGGATTAGTCTGTTGAAACAAAAAGCCAGTTTACAAAAAAAACGTAACTAGTAGCGTTGAAGTATGCCAATTAATTGTCACGATTTTATAAAATGCAATTTTTATATATTTGCAGATTTTTTTTTTTTTTTTCGCGGGGTTGTGAAAATTTCTAATGTATTAGTTTTTCCAAACTACATATCAATTTTCACCAATTGTCTTGTCTCGGAGAAAATCTACTTGTTGCACTATATTTTTTTCTACTTATAAGAGCAGAGCTGTGGGTACATCTAGTACTATATAAATTTGTATAAATGCAAATTCATGAAATTCCAAAAAACAATCATTTTTTGAAAACAATTTATTAGTCAGAAATTACGAAGTTTTATTACTAATTTCTTAATTATCGGTAACATTTATAATTAACAGTATTCTGTCAAATGGATAAGTACAGAGAGTAATCACATTATTTCATTTTCTTCATTGCCCAGCTTTTCAATTTCTCTTAACTCTTCACATATCGTACCAGCCATCAATGTCAATCCTTTTAGTCCTTCCTTCTTACTTTCACTCACCATTCCCTCCAAAACGTTTCATTAAACTAATTTCTTATTAATATATGTCCCATCCAGTTTCTCCTCTCTGATTTCCTCCATCAATCTTTTTCTGGTTACTTTTCATTTATTTTATTCATTCACCTGATTTTTCCCCATTGTTCTCTATGTCCACATCTCAAAGGGTTCTAATCTGTTCCTGATTTTATTACTCACCGTCCATGTTTCACAACCATACATTAGTATACTCACTGCATAGCATTTAATTAATCTTATTCTTAATTCTCTTTTCAAAGGTTCACAAAATATTTTTTAATAAATGCCTCCTTTGCCAAAGCTATTCTTCTTTTTTACTGCACTTGTTCCATCCTCACTCAACCAACTGCCCAAATATCTAAATCTCTACGTGTTGAACTATGTTACCATGGATTTCAATTTGCAGTTTTATTGCATTTTCTTCTCAACATTAATCTTCATTCCACATGCCATACATCTTTCGTCCAATTTATTCAACATATTCTGAAGACACTTCATCCTCAATTATAAGAACTATACCATTGTGAATCTTACACATAATTATAATTTATATATTACTTAAAATATTAACTAAAAAGTTATGTGCAAAACAAATATTTCTTGGCTAATTAAATTATTTTCAGAATCGGTGGATTTTTTATCATTTTTTTTTGGTCATTGATGTGTACTATGTAGTCTCCATATGATAACCTAAAAAAATACAAACTTCTTTTTCCATATATTTCATGTGTTTTTTTTTTTTTTTGGCTATACAATTTCCTGAAGTTGTTAATTTATTATCATCTTTTGTAGTGATATATTTAGTCCAGTTACATTTTATCTTTCTAATTCTTTCAGTGATGTTGATGTCATTAAAACAATTTTTTTTTTTTCAAATTACATTTTCTTTAGAATTAAAATATTTATACCCCATTTATGCTTAATTATATAATTAATTTTATCCATTATGTTTTAATAATCTCGTTCAGGGTATATATGGTTGTTAACTTCTAATTCATTATTGTGTGTTTTTTATGTAAAGTCAATGAACATTTAATCTTTCTAAAAATTATTTTTAATCCTGTTTTTGCTTTCATCTGATAATTCTAGGGAAAATTTTTGAAACTGATGCATTTGCAAAACATCCATCAAAATCTACATGATTTAAGTAAACTTCAATTTAAAATAGGCAAAACTCTCCATACAGTTGTGCCACTCAGTGCCAACCAGAGTAGTCAATGGATGCCAAAAGGCTTGTGCATAAAATCCCCATCTAGTGCCTACTCATCCAATATCCACATACTAGTTTCTGGCTTGTGGCCTTCGTCAGTGAGGAGCTTTGGATCTGAGAGCACTGCACCTAGATCTTAGGAACTAATACAACCCTCCAGCAGCCACCTTTTATCTCTACTTCGCTACAAAACTATGAGAAAATTGAAAACACAATGACATTTTCAATCTAAGCTCAATAGCTTATATAGTCATATGGGTCTGAACTCAGTTCAATACCCATAACTAGTCTGGGGATATTGGATGAATAGGCACTAGATGGGGATTTAATGCACAAGCCTTCTGGCATCCATTGATTACTCGGATTGGCACTAAGTGGCACTACTGTATGGAGAGTTTTGCCTGTTTTAATAACAGTTATGTGCTAGCATAAGAAATGGTGATCATGTGATGTAAGCTTCAATTATTTTAATCCCCAAATACTTCCTAAATATACTGATCAAATGTTTTTGGAGAAAATCAAGTTGGCCTTTATCAACGATAATCTTTTTAGTGTTATTTCATGTCTTATCGTTGCTTTTATTAAAGTAATATAATTTTCTACTTCTATGTATTGATTTCTATTATAACATATCATACCATTGACACCTTCTTTGACACTTTATCAATACTTTTATTTTTATTATTTGTATTATACTAACAGTTTCGACTGTCCTGCAGTCATCATCAGAGTTCTTGTTGAGTTGGGTTTTGGTAATAGAATCAACAAGAACTCTGATGATGACTGCAGGACAGTCGAAACTGTTAGTGTAATACAAATAATAAAAATAAAAGTATTGATAAAGTGTCAAAGAAGGTGTCAATGGTATGATATGCTTTTATTAAACTACAAATCCAACTTTTTAAACACTTGTCTATGATTAATTATGCTATAATCATGTTTACATACAATTTGTTATTTTGAGTCGCAGGTTTCTTATCATCTTTCTTAAATATTAATATTACTAATGCATTTTTCCATTTACGTAATATAATTTTTATCATTCAACTTTTTGGTATATTCCTTTGACAGCAATTTCTCTATTTCTTTACTTCCTTTTTTTTTTTAATAGTCTTTAATAATTCTAATATTTTCTGGAGATTTTCCACCCTTTATTATTACATAGTTATTTGTAGAATTTTTCCACACACTTCATGATATTAGGTTGTTTTTTTCATCTTGAAGTAATCATTTTTTATTATCATCAACTCTTTCATACTATCTGATAGAATTCCAGATATTCATTTCTTCTAAATGGATCATTTTTAAGTATTTTCATATGCTTTTTTTTTTTTCATGCATCATCTTGCCTGAATTTAAAATGTATTAGTGAATTGCCTTTTTTTTCTTCATGCCAGTTTTTTATATATAGTCCTTACTAGAGTATGTTATTTTCTTAATCCCTTTCAAGTCTGAACGATCTTCAAAGTATAGATATATTTAAAAATAAATTGTAAGTTCTAGTTTTAAATTCATTGGACTATTTTTGATGATTGAGGACATAAAGAGCTCATCAAAATATCATGATATATTTTAAATTCATTGGAATATTTTTGAATATTAAGGACATTAAGAGCTAATACTATTTTAGTAGCTTTTGTCTTCAAATTTTGGATTAAGTCTTACGTTTCAGCTCAGTAATCAATGATCTGTTGAATCTATTAAGCATATACTCACGGAAATACATATTTTCCATTAATCAAAGTATCTAAGCTGCATTACATCCCTTTATTAAAAATGGTATATGTTAAATAATTTAAAATATTCAAAAGCTTGGTAAAAGAAAATTGAATACAGTTTTTTTTTAATGATTAATATTTAATTACATGCTTAGCATTAAAAAATAAGTAATGCTTATAGAGATAATGGGTGTTGACAAATAGATTAATATATTAGACTCTGCAATAGATTTTGTTAAAAATTAGTTGAAAGTTATGCCAAATTTACTGTCAGATTGTGCTTTTTTTGTTCGTATTTAATGATATTCTTTGCCAAGATGTTTCAGAATTAATAAAACTTCTTTCTGGCGCCATTACAAATTAATGGCTATTAAAATTTTATTTTTTTTTAAAAATATAAGTACTTACTGAATGAAAACATGCAATCGATTTTTTAATCATCAGACAAATGCCAATTTGTCAGTAAGGCTAAATAGGAAATGAAAACACCAAATTTTGTTGAAAAAAGATCATGCAAATTAATTTGGATAGTAGTTGGAAATATGAATAATGCATCATGAAAACTATACTATAATAAAAATCATCTTGTTCATGATTGATGAAAACTTTTTAGTATGTAGTATAGATTGAATTAAAATATAAAATTTAAATAATTAAGGAAAAAGTTAATGAATTGAGTTCAAAAACTTAATTGAAATTTGAAGAATTAATGTAATTACGAATATTAAAGAATAAACAGTAAGATGTTGATAAAAACAATTGCAGAAAAGTTTATTAGTCATTAAAGATAATGGCATTAAGATACAAACATGAATATAATCAACGGAAACTAAAAACTTGAAGAGTTACAAAATACAATACCAGGTGGATAAAAAGCATTATCATTTAGCCATTACTAAAATTTACAGAAGATAGCTATGGAGTAGAGAATGCTATTGAAAACATATACATTATTAAGAATAAACTAGAAAAGTCATTTGGTAATTTGTTATTATTGATTTATAAATACAATATTTTTTAATGTCTTGCTTTTTTTTTTTTAATATTTAAAATGAATATTTTCATTATTATTGTTTTATATATATATTTATGTCTTAATCCATGTAAATTATATATAAAAAAAAGGTTCCAAATTTGATTTTTTTTTTTTTTTATTATAAGCATTATTTACAATAGATAATAAAAAAAATAAAAAATATGCAACTATAGATTACAAAAAAATTGAGAAATAAAATTAGTTTAGAATATGTTATAATTGGGTTTAGTTGTTTGCTTTGTTATAGTCAGGCATGAAATAAATTTGAATTTATATGCATTATTTACAATAATAATATATAATAATAAATTTTACAAGCACAGTGTTTAGATTGTAATTATATAGAAGGTAATCATCCCTCATTAGTGCCATTGAACAGTGATGTTAAAACTCAATGATATTCTCACCCCAGCCAGAAGATAGAGAAATGTGTTTGAGTTTGAAATTAAGACAGTCGTGTGGCTGCAGCGAAAGTATTCTTGCAGTTTTAATATCACTATTAATGATGTTAATGAGGAAGGGTGATTATCTTCTATATAATTACAAGTAAATATTATATTTGTATTGAAACAGATCTATCAACCTGTTTGTTTCACCTATTATATTCTATAATAGTGTATATTGTTTCACTCAGATTGCGGGTATTTTTTTAATTTAAAACTTTGAGTATGCTTGTAATATTGCCGAATATGAGCGTGTATAATCACCTTGTTAACTATAATATGAAGATGCAGTCACAAATATTTATATATGCACATATTCCTTTACGTTTGTTAAAACTGAAGTAAACATAGTGTGTAGTTAGAATTTAGATATATAACAAAATAAGTTTAAATTTATAAAATTATTCATTTAAGTTTTAATAGTCATTTTAAATAATTTTTGAGTTCTATTGTTTGCTTAAAATTACACAAGCTGTAATTTGTTTACGAGTTTTAACATTTCGTTTAAAAATAATCTTTTGGCTGAAAATTGATCTCATTTAAAATTATAGGCAAAAACAAATTAGAAAATCCAGTCAGGCATAAATTCATACTAAGCGCAATTGGGAAACCCAAGGGAATAGAGTTTTTAACTCCAGATTTAGCTGTGGCGAATATTAGAAACTAAGTGGAAATTTAGTTAAAGGCAAAGTTCGAAGTCAGTAAACAAATGATGTTGTGAAAGTAAAAGGGGGAGGGAAATATTGTCAAAAATATATAAAAAAGCCTGTAGTGGCCCTCAAAAGGGGTTGAAGACGCATTTTCTGAAAAACCAGTGTTGAAAAATAAAGAGCTGTTCCTGCATCGCTTTGACCGAGTTGAATTCTAACCAAGCCATTATCAAAGTTGTTAAACTGAGAACTGTCGGCTAGTGGGTCGATAAACTGGCCGTCTATCTCTCCCGGAAAACTGTTTTACAGAATGGAAGAAGACATCAACCTCAGCCAGAGCCCAGTGATAGTGAAGCTACATCTGAAGTACTAGCTAATTCTTGACCGAAGTGATGGAGAAAGCCGCAACCGAAGTAATAGAAATGCCACAATAAATTTAATGGAAAAAAGCGCCAGCCTGATTTAATGGAGAGAAGAATCCCAGTAAAAAACAATGCTTTGAAAGAATTACTATCAAATATTACCGGTAAATCATTCTGCAGAATATGCTAATTTCATTACTAAACCAATTCTAAATTAAAAGCTAGCTAACTAATCAAGTCTCGTATTTAATTATATTATTTAAATGTTAAACTAAACCATTTATGTTAAATTTACTTTAAAGCTTAGAGTACTCTCAAAGTTCTTGCTTGATCATAAATATTTTAAGTAATCATAAAACCATTCAAACAAATTCTTCATTTCTAAATTATAACTTTATTGATCGTTTTCTGCAATTTGTTCTTATGCCATCTATATTTGGTTTTTAATTTCATATTTATTAATTTACGCTGTGTTCATCAGAATGGAGTTTTGTGGGGTTTAATAATTATCAGAGGCGATTAAGCACCTTTCCATTATGTTAGAATATTATAATATAAAGAAATATAGTCAAAACTCCCGTCTGAATTAAAACTATTATTTACTCTAGAGTGAGTCAGTCATTTATTTATAATGCACCGAATAAGTTATTTAAAAATGAATATTTTGCGTAAGCTATTTCAAAATAAATGTTTGCTTAAGTTATTTTAAAAATCAATCTTTTGCTTGTTATTTAACAATCAATATTTGTTTAATATACAGCCTATAAGTAATATTTTAAATCTTAGTAAATCCTTAAATTTGCTGTAAAATCAAAATGGGTGTAATAGGGTGGGAGGGGGATACTACGGATACTGAGACTGTAATATATATTTGCATAAAAGTTATAAGTAACAGATAACAATAGCAAAAATTTGTTAATATTCATATTTTATTTATATAAAAGTTTCAATTCTCACATTAATCTAAATAATAGTAGCTTAACTTCAATTTGTAAAAGAGCTCAAAAATATATATATACTAAATAACATAAATTCTACAAGAGTATGTAGATAATTATCAACTATTATGGTAATAAATTTTGTTATAAAACAATATTACTTTGCTAAGTCAGATTTTCGACACAGCCTATTTTTGTCAAAGCACGGCTAAAGTGAATATTAGCAAATATATTAGCGTATCCACATGGATACAAACATACATTAAACTAGTTGCTGATTATCATAGATTTTCATATTTACATGTGTAAATTGACCTAGCTGTTAGTTATGTCATTAAATCACCAGACATGCTTTATATCCCTAATATACATTCAAAATAATATTGATTGCATAAGGATTTTAATATTGGGTTTAGATTAGTTTTATCACTAAAAAGACTTAATAATTCCAATGATAAGATTAATGATGATACAGCTCAATTGGTATATACCCTGGATTATCAATTTTGCAATGTCATCAGATATTATGGAGAGACTGCAAACTTAAAATCGCGAATCACTTGGCATACTCATTTATATAACAGAGCTTATAGCTCAGTATTTATAGACCATGAGAAAAAAATCTCATTTTTTAAAACCTGCTAATGCTAAAATTATTTGCATAGAAAACGAAAAGTAAAAGAAGCTTGGCTAGAGATATGCAATTCTGAAACTTATTTCATTCTCGCAAAATCTACAATTTTTTTCTGACCTTTTCTAGAATTCTTGAGAAAAATTAAAAATATAATTTAAAAATTCTATTTTTATTTTGAAAATTACTTTAATAACAATTTATATATATATAAAAAAAATTCTTTAATAAACTTGCAAATTCAATTTTAACTCAGTCTCCATCTCTATTGAAAATTATAAATTATGTATGATCCAATTTTTAAATTAATTGGATTAAATATGAAATCTAGGCATTTTCTTTCAAAAAATAATATTTTTAAAAAAGATAATTGATGAATCTTTTAAGCGAGTTTTTTTTGGACACAAATATGACCGACGTTGAAAAAGTCTGCTCATTTTGTGTTGATGTATGCCTTATTGTCTTCATTGCAGATTTCAAATTTTCCAAATTATTTGACAATTTTAGCTTCAAATAAATTCTTTTTCCAATGTTAAAAAATTTTCTCAACTGGTTGAGGTTGTTTTAAACTAGCTTGAATCAACTCTTATTGTTGTAAATGTACTGAAGTATTTGTAGGGAAGCTTTCTGCATGTCCGACGTATGGTTAGAATTGCTATTTTCCACTTCATCTGTGTAATTAATTTGGAATAATTCCTGCATATAATTTTTAGCTAGTTTAATGATATCAAATTTCTAGGTATATTTGAAGAATTTATCTCCTTGTAAATGATTTGGATCTTGAAGAAACTTTAATAATGACTATTTCGTTATTCCTCCTTTTTGATATTTGAATTTTAAGTTCATCCAAAAGCCTTTTGCTTAATATCAAATATTGTTCTTTTCCTTTTTAAAATACTTCCAACAGTCACTATAGTTCCGCTTGCTCATTTTTGTGGTCTATATAAATATATTGTAACGTTTATTTATATACGTTACAAATATATTGGCATTGGGTAAAAAAAAACTAAAAGATAAAAGTGGATTTAAAATTTTGTTGAGTAATTTTTTTTTAAAAAAAAAATGTACAATGAGGGTTGAATTATTCTTCTTATTTTTTTTTTATGTGATTAGTAATAATAGTAATTGGAGAGAACAAAAGAATTCCAAAAGCAAGTAAAAAAAGATAAGCTGAAAGTAGAAATACTCAAATTAATTAAAGATGGCCGAAAACTTGAAGAAAATAAAGACTTTATTACATAAAATTTATAAAGACTGGATAAGATTAAAAAGGCATGGTACTAGCATGCGCAGAAGTCCTGAAAACTGGAAATAAAAAGGAGGGATCCGGTTGAAGGAACGTCTTGTTCGTTTTGTTTCTCTAGTTGGTCTTGGATAATATTGATATATCCAAGATCACTCTTCGCTGAAGGAATTCGGCATGTCGCAGTGAACCGGAGCTTCTGAAGACATCGGACCTAATGATGTACACCAGGAAAAGCCTTCGTGACCGACTGGGGAAATGGACCACAAGATCAAGCAATAACCAAAAGGCCAAGCTCATTATAACCAAAAAACTATGCATAGTTATCTACTACTGAATTCATGAAACTTACTGGTAAGAATAATTATCCTGATTGTGACAAAGTTAACTATTTAAAACTACTCGTAAAAATATACGTATAAAAGAATCCCGATAGTGACTTTAATTTTTCTAGATGAGAGACTCTTATTTAACCAAGAACTTTTTGTTTATTTTAACTGATATTTATATTTTCTGGATATTTCCCACCTGAATTAAATGTGTTCTCTCCAAGGTATTAATTAGCTACTTAACATGAAGTATTTTAGTTTGTCAAAATTAAAAATATTTCTAATATCAATTCTCATTTGTGCGTTATTAATAATAGTTATTTTTTATTATTAACTTTATTTTTAGTGTAATAAGATTTAAACGTAAGTTACCTTTGCCAATATGTTTCAATATGCCCAGGACTAATAATCGTAAAAATCATTAATTCTCATTACGGTAGAATTACCGCCCCTTAAAAAAAAAATATAATAAAAATCTTTTTATTTTTTTTTGTTTTACAACTTGCGAGAGGTGCTGGCGACATATTTCAGCGGATTCTTAGGAATTCTGGCGCCCATATTAAATAAAATTAAAAGTTGATTTTGTCAGGAAAAATAGCTGTGTTTTTAGAATAGAAATACAACTTTCTTCTTTTTTGACATAGCTTGATCAACTCACGCGCAGTTTATATTAGCGTGTAAAGGCCTAGCAAAACGAAAAACGTTACAATATGTATATATATTTAATAAATTTAAATTTATGAATAGTATTGTATCTAGTTAATTTGCAAATTATTTTTTGGTAACATTGATTAAATTACGAAAAAATATTAATACTTAAAAGTGAGAAAATAATATAATAGAGTTAATAATAAACTTGTACTATAATTTTTAAGAAATGTTTCGTAAAAATAACTTCATATTCTGTTGGAGAATAATCGAGAAAAATTTATCAATCGAGAATTCCCGAGAATAATCTCTAAGCATGACATAATTAACTCTAAGAACTCAATAAATATAAGAGCCAATAGCATGCGTCTTAGCAAAACTGTTCATTTAATGACATAACAGCCAACTGCTAGGTTAATTTACACACGTAAATATGCAAATCTATGATAATCAGCGACTACTTTAATATTATTTGTTTATACCAAAATTTATTATTGTAATAGTTGATAATTATCTACATATTCTTATAGCATTTATTTTACTACATATTATCTATGGTATATACGTATATTATAATTTATTCTTACATTAAATAAATTAACTAGCATTTAAAGGGAGTTTTAATAAAGTTAATACATCATATTATCTTTATAGACAGGACTCTTATTTTGTCATAAAATCTTTATTCTAGGTTGGCAGATCATGTCACTCTATTGAACCATACATATTGTCTTGGTTCAGTTACTAACTCTTAATAATCATTAGTATGTCATTAAAAAGTTTTTATTCTAGGTTGACATATTAAGTCACCCTATTGAAGCTATACACATTACATGTGTATTCCAAGAATGCTAGAGCAGGCTAGTATTGGTGAATTGATAACTACACTACTGAGAGTTCATTGTAAATTGTAAACTTATAATATGAATCAGTCCAATAGTCATCATGGTTATGTAACATACATTCAAACCAAACACTTATTGTAAATGACATAAAATGAATCAGCCCATTCTTCATCATATTCTTATAGCTGAAATAAAATTAAAAAAATTTTCAATCTATAAATGGATTCTGAAAAACTTAAATAAGTATTCAGACTTCAAATATATAAAATCTTATTAAATTATAACTGATGGATCTGTATTAAGTTTATATACATACAAAAAATAGTCAAATATGTAGTGAGTAGTATAGTAATATGAAATATTAAACACATTAAGAAAACTCAAATTTTCAAACAAATAACACAGAAAATTATTAATTACTCTATACAGTTAAACTCATTACATATCAAGTTTTACACTTGGTTGCCATAAATGTATAATATTTCAGAAGTTTGATAAATATTTCAAAACCTATTTTAATTTTGATTGTTATATCAGAATTGAATGTTTTTGATCATCTTGGTTATTAATAGCAAAATATAATATGCTTACTTGTGACTTCTTTGTATTTTTTTAGAGAACTGAATAACTTATAATAGCCATGACTGGTAGTCAGATTTATCTAGTACATTTTATGATATGAAACTTCTGAATATATTTTGAATATCCAATTCACATTTATTCCCTATTTTATCATTTGCACTTTTCATTTCTGGTTGCTGTTTGTTTCTTAAGAAATGTAATTAGCAAGACCACAGTCTAAGGTTTTTTGAATTCCAAAATCATAAAAAATTGAAATATTTATATATTTTTTTACTATGGATTAATCCAATTCTTTCAGCCGAAATTTATTTACAATAAAATAAATTGGTACTTATGCTTGCCGCAAGCTTGCCATCTGTTTTATTTTAAATAATCCATTTTCAGGGATTTCCAGCACATGTTATAAACATTATGACTGTCTCTTAAGTTATTATATTCAATTTTTTAGTTTATTTATTAAAATGATAAACACAAAAGTCCAAAGAGTTGTAATTAAAAATTTTTTTTAATGTAAATTCATTAGACCAGCTGTAAACTAATCTCAGTGCACTCACAAACAATGTTTTAGAGCTTTCTAACCACATTCCTTTCCAGACAGATACTTAGAATATGTTCGCACACAGTAAAGTGTAATATCATGCCCATTATCACATACTTTTCAGGTGGGCACTATCCTATAATTTTGAAAATATTCCACTGCATCTTGTTCTGTCAATGAAATATACCAAATTTTAATCATATTTTTAAAAATGCTAAAAAAATCACATGTTAATGAATATCAACAAAAAAAAATAAAGTTAATTTTAACCATGTATTATTTGTTCACCTCGTGTTAACATTTGCACATTATGTTGTTGAATGGAATTTATTAAAAAATGTATTTGAACTTAATAAAATTAACATTCAATTTAGAATATGTTTAATATTTTTTAAAGTTAACAAGCTATACATGTTCGAGGAAAAAAATGTAAACAAATACTTTGATCCTGAAAATAAAAAATATTAACAAATGTATTCTAAATTGAATGTTAATTTTAAAAAATTGAATACATTTTTTAATAAATTCCATTCACAGTATAACATCCAAGTGAACAAATAACACATGGTTAAAATTAACACTTTTTTTGTTGACATTCGTTAACCGTATTTTTTTTTTTAACATTTCTTTTTTGCCTTATCATTTTTGGAAATATATTAAAATTTGGAATCTTTCATCGACAGAACAAGATTCACTGGAATATTTTCAAAATTGCAGGATAGTGCCTGCCTGAAAAGCATGTGATAAGAGATCGATATTACTCTTTATGTGCAAACATGTTCTAAACGCATATCTGTTTGGAAAGGAACATGGTTAGAAGGCTCCAGAACATCATTTGTGAGTGCACTGAGATACAACTCTTGATTTTTGTGTATTTCAGGGAAATATTTTCAAAATTACAGGATAGTGCTCACCCGAAGAGTGATGTTTGTCTGCATCTTTGTTATAGTTTTGCTTATAATCATGCTTTATTTTTATTTTCTTTACTGCATTTACATTTAAAAAAATTTTAATTCTGATGTTTTGGATTTTGGTATTTTTTTATCATTTTAACAAAAAATACGTAAATATCGAATATGATAACTTAGAGTCAGCCATATAGGTTCATATCATGTGTTGAATGTCCAGGCCCCTGAAAATGGATAATTTAAAATAAAATGGGCGGCCAACTTTCCATCAGGCAAACTACATAAATACCATTTGTCCTAATTTTAAGAAATAGAATCTTGTTTTAACAGTTAGTTTTTTTAAATAAAATTTTTAAAAAAATCTTTTATTGAAGTAAATTTTATGTGAGTATATATAAACAAAATCTATAGTATTATTGTGTGTCTGCATTTATGTATAATTTATCAATTAAACTGAAAAAAAAAATGCTGTTATCAATGACTACTTAAGTTTTCAGTAATTTTTGTCAGAATCTCAAGTCTCTTCAGAGTGGATTTCCATGTTAGAAATTTTTAAGGATTATAAAAATTTAACCATTATTTTATAACTTTGTATTTATGATGTATCTGAATTTCTTTTATATTGTAATTTAGTAAAATATATCTTATTGAATTCATTGTTGATATGGTTTAATATTTTTATATCTCCATGAAGAAAATAAATTATTAATAATTATTGGATTTAATTATTATGTATTGTATGTCATAAGCATTGTAAACTACATTTTATTTTATTAAAATTCCAGTCATTTTCTTTAAAATCAAGCTCGTTGAATTTAAATGAAACAATTGTATTAAAGATTTAGTTCTAATTAACTCTCAATTCATAGATATATTAATCTTTTTACTATACTTATAGTGTACATATACAATATGAAATGGTTTATATGATAAATTGTTTTCGAAATGAGCTGACCATTAGTCATAAATTGTTCGATTGTAGTTATTTGGTCTACATGTTTTTGGGTTAAAAAGTGACTTTATACAATGAACTTGCAATTTTTAGATATTCTTGTGACAAGATTGCCTCATGACAAAAAATTATTTGCAGAAAATCCCACATATAAAGAAATACTTATTATATATTGACAAACACTTATAACACAAAAAGCGGAATTTTACTATGGAAGTAAGCAAAAAAAAAAAAGTCTGTAGTGATTTGTAAAAAGAAAAATTCACAAAGATTATCCATCAGCTGTCATTAAGAAAAACTTAAACAACAAGAAGATATATATATATAAGAACAATAATAGTGTATTCATGCATTAGGGATATCAAACAAAGGAAAATCTGCTATCAATATAATATCCAAACAGTTTTCCAAAACCATGGCTCACTACAAAGAATTATAAGCTTTACAAAGTCTAAACTCGAATGCTTATATGTATTGATGAAACTACTCTTAACTCTTGAAAAATGATTGCAAGAACATTCATTAAGAGATGAGAATATTGTGCAGAGGCTCATCACCAGACAATGACAAAATAGTTCCATAAATCAAGTTAGACAATATTTAGAAAACACTCATTGATCTTGCCCTTAAAAAAAAGAAATGAAAAAAATTTGGAGGACTCTCGTAGATAAGTGTATTGTACTTTTACTGACTAGATTTTAGCACTGAATATTGTAATTGGTTAGAGTATCACCTTAAATTCAGTTTTCATGAATTGTGTCTACTAATTCTAGCACTGCCATTGGTCAGGCCAGAAACATCCGAAGAAAAAAGAAAAATACCCCTTTAGATGTGTTCTATATTAACTTTGCATTATAGCTGAATGTATTTGGAAAAGTATAAAGAAAATTTTATTTTTTTAAAAAACATTTAAAACTTCTATTAAATGATGAAATCAATCCAACATATAATTAAAAGGCCATAGTCACAAATCTTTGTATGGGAAATAAAATTAGATTACGTTTTATGCAATAAATATTTAGTTAAAGTCATTTCTATAAAATGTGAATTTTAATTCAGTAAATTTTTAGAATTTAATTATAAATTTGAGTAATTTAAAGAAAGGATAAAATTCAGGGTAAATTTTTGTAATAGATTTTTGTATTTGTTTATAATCCATTTCATAAATTATATACACTTTATAATTTAATTAACCTGAATTTTTTTTGTGTGTGTTTTTAGATGGTAACTATAGCTGTGAATATGCTTCTCCCAAGTTTTTTGGATTATGTGGAATTGGTGGTATACTAAGTTGTGGAATCACTCACACTGGGATTGTTCCTCTTGATTTGGTAAAATGTCGTATTCAGACGAATCCTGGCAAATATAAAGGTATCTTCACGGGATTTTCAGTAACAGTAAAGGAAGATGGTATGCGTGGTTTGGCTAAAGGTTGGGCACCTACAGCTATTGGTTATTCTCTCCAAGGTTTAGGAAAATTTGGACTTTATGAATTATTCAAAGTTATGTATTCTGGAATAATGGGAGAGGTAATTTATTTAAGTAATTGGTATTTGATTTGTGATAAAAGTTATTTAATATTGTTTTTAAGTGTTTTACTATTAATTCATATAGCTTGCACACTCACACATCCATACTAGCAATTGGTGGAAGTAGTAATCATTGCTTTGAATTAGTTTCATTATATATTGGAATAACTTGTTGCCTACCAAATATTTTCATTCTAGTTGCTAAAGAATTTGAAAATTTCTAATGTGTAGATAAATTTTTTAAAAGATATATTAATAATCTTAATATATTTGTATATTAGTGGAATTTAACAATTACTTTTAAGTTAACTATTTCGTAAAAATTTCTAAAGAAGTTTTCTGGAAGTGATTATAACTAGTTTATCATCAGCTTGAAATAAACTTAACATTTGTTGTCAAATTATTTATTCCAAAATATATATAACTGAGGAAATCCTGTGTAGGACCTATTATGATATAAAAGCATTATGATAGTAGTTATTGAATTATAAATTTCTTAGCTTTTAATAAATTAAATACATTATTTTTATTTTCACAAATATATAACTTTAATTTTTCTTTCTACTTTTTTTTTTCATTTTCTATTATAATTTTATAGTTGTAATTATAAATTTATTAAATGCACATTGATTACGTAATATTTACTGAGGCTATAACCTCGACAATATGCATATAAAATGCGATAGTAGGGACCTCTACAGGTGTTTTAACCACAAGCTTCCATAGCATAAGCTTGTGGTTAAAACACCTGTAGAGGTCCCTACTATCGCATTTTATACGCATATTGTCGAGGTTATAGCCTAGTTATAATTTTATAGTGATTGTGAAATTTTATGACTGTCACAGAGTTAGATCTCTTTTGATAAATTAATAATACATTTTTATGTGGATGTGACATAAGAGTAATAATAGATATTGTAATAAGTAGTAAAAACTGGAATTAATAATAAGAAATTCTATCTTGACATAACAGTGCTATACTATAATTTAACAGTAATTAGATTATAACTACTGTAAATTAGTTGATGATTACATAAAAATATCTTAGTCACCACTACATTGGGTCATTATGACTGCACTAAGAACTGATTTAACACATGCCAAGAGAAATTTTTATTTGCATTGTTTTTGTTTTTGCTTTGACTAAAATTCTTCATATTAGTTTGCATTTTTATTACTTATCATCATCATCTTCAAAAATATCAAGCCACTGTAAATTGAAGATCTCTCCAAGGTTAATCCAGTTATTTCATTCCCTAGTTTTTCTTCTCTAGAACATGCCAGTGAGTTTTCTTATTTCATCCATCCATCTTAAATGTGTTTTTTTTTCCCCATCAGGTCTTCTACAATTGTTATTACTAAAAAAATATATTGTGTTGACCATGAAATGATTCTCAACATCGATAGATGTATAGGGTTTTAATTATGCTAATGATTTAGATGTATAGGATTTTAGAGTAATATGATAACATTGAATAATGATTTCAATGTTATACCAATATAGCCATAAGAATTAAAAAGAAAGGTACATTAAATTAAATAAATACATAAGTATATTATGTAAAAAGTATGTTCTTTAAAGTATGTTTAGGAAACAAAAAAAAAATATTAACAGCATTGAATAATTTCTACTGTTTGGTTATTTTAATAGTATCTTGACTATGTAAAAAACATGGATATGCAAGCCATTTTGGAATTGTTCTAAGCTTTGAAATTGAAATATTTTTATCTATTATTCACACTGTAAGCTATATAAATTTTGTGTGCATTCATGAAGACTATTTAACGAAGAAGTCTACTCTTGTTATTATGGATTTGGGGGGTTGGGGTTGCTAGCACATACAGCCTTAGTTTGTAATGAGGTTGATTAGTCAGAAAATATAAAGACTGAATATATAACTAAATGCGTAAGATTGATAGGGATAATTTGTTCCACAAATTTGTTTTTCAGGATCGCAAAATTGAAAATATATGTATATATATTGAAACAGATGCGTTGTTTCACGTGTATAGTTTGAAATTCTCTCCCCCCATTTAAAAAACTGTTTAGATTAAAATGAAGGGCTGACACGGTCTTCAATGAATAAATGTCAAATGGAGAAATGAATAAGTGACAGTGATTTAGAATGAAATTTCGTGCACATTATAAAACCCAAAATGGTTAAAAATTATTATTTTAAAATATTAAAATGACGCACTTAAGCGAGTATAAATCTTTACCATTTAAAAAAGTAAAAATAGGTCAAGTTAAAATATTGCTCATATAATAATTTATAGAGCTGAATATGTATAAATTATAATTAACATTTAATTATAAAAGATTGCCGTAGGCAGGAAAGTTAATAGATATTTTTTGAAAAACATATCAAATTAAGAGTTATCAGGATTTGTTTCTACTAGAAATGGTGGGCCAATAAGGAGTCGAATGAAGACATGGGCCTCAGAGAAAGATCATCATCACCAATAGAATTAGTGCTAGATCAATCCGAAGAATCATTGATAAGAAAAGCATAAGACTATAAATAGGGGAGTAGATATTGCTGAGGGATAATCAACAATATATTGTTTGGAAGTTATCAAGATTATTACTAGTGGACTAACCATCATTAGTACTGCATAGTGAAATGCAGTTTCTATGAATACTGGCCCAACGAAGCTTGGAGCACTGTGAAGGAAGGAACCTGTAACTACTGCATGGCTAAAGAATGAAGAAACGTATTATTAAAATAGAATACCTTCATGTGTCTGGCTAAAAAAAAAATAGCTTTTCTCTCTCCTCTATCACGTGGTTTAGCAATGGAAATAAGATGAAAATAAGACCTGTTAACTGACTGTCGACCCATGTAGCTCTTGGAAAACCCCTGTTAATTGGAAGATTTACAGAGAACCATTAACAGATGATGGTTCAGGTAAAGAAATTTATATGCATTTATAATATTTGAAAAGATTTTGTAAAACGTGTTTATTGAAATAATTTATGAAATAATGAAATACTACTTTCTAGATGGATTGCTTATAAAATAATACAAAATGAAAACATTTATTCTAAATGACTAAATTCTAAATGGAACGCACTGGAATAATAGAATACGAATGTTATTAAAAAATAAACTGAAGATGCAAAAATGATTTTGTTGATTTGAAAACAATTCTATAATAAACTTCATACTAATATGTGTCTACATAAAATGAAATTATTGATTATAAAGTGACATTTATTATTTTACAAAATGCTATGATAGAGTGAATTAAATATGAATCCATACACACATAAATTAAAGAAATGTTTGTAACATGAATTAGGAAGTTGTAGAGTAAAATTGATATATTATGTACATGAATAATATCACATGATCACCATATCTTATACTAGCACATAATTGTTATTAAACAAGGTAGAACTCTCCATACAAGACTTGTGCATAAAATCCCTATCTAGTGCCTACTCATCCAATATCCCCAGTCTAGTTTCTGGCTTGTGGCCTTCGTCAGTGAGGAGCTTTGGATCTGAGAGCACTGCACCTAGATCTTGGGGATCTAATGCAACTCTCCAGTAGCCATCTTTTATCTCTACTTAACTACAAAGCTATGAGAATAAAATTGAAAACACAATAATCTTTTCAATCTAAGCTCAATAGCTTATATAGTCATATGGGTCTGAACTCAGTTCAGCACCCATACATTTTGGTGTCTTTGGCTCTTTAACAACCATAGCCACCACTATTTATTAGGCAGGATTGGTGTTAAACCACTAAACATCACGTGATCACCATCTCTTATACTAGCACACAATTGTTATTAAACAAGGCAAAATTCTCCATACAGCAGTGCCAACCAGAGTAATCAATGGATGCCAGAAGGCTTGTGCATAAAATCCCTATCTAGTTCAGACCCATATGACTATGTAAGCTATTGAGCTTAGATTGAAAATATTATTGTGTTTTCAATTTTATTCTCATAGTTTTGTAGTTAAGTAGAGATAAAAGGTGGGCTCTTCCTAAGATCTAGGTGCAGTGCTCTCAGATCCAAAGTTCCTCACTGACGAAGGTCACAAGCCAGAAACTAGTCTGGGGATATTGGATGAGTAGGCACTAGATAGGGATTTTATGCACAGGCCTTCTGGGATTCCATTGATTATTCTGGTTGGCACAGGGTGGCACTACTGTATTGAGAGTTTTGCCTTGTTACATGAATAGTAATGAATATGTACCCACATACCTAAATACATAATAGATGTAAATTAAGAAGCTATAAAGGAAATACTTTTAAATAAGTGGTTCAAACCCACTTCTGTATTTGTGAAATAAAGTAAAAATACTCCCAACCGCATGTATCTAATGTGTAAGATAAAATACTTCTAAATAAGTGGTTCAAACCTGCATCTGTATAATATGTGAATTGAAATGCTCCGAATAAATGACTCAAAACAGCACCTACATAATCTGTGAAGTAAAATTAAAGATACTTCATCAAAATATATGTCCACATGCCTGCAGTAAATATGGACTAATATTTATAAGAATTAAAATCAAAGGCTAATATTTATATGAATTAACATCAAATGCTTCTATACACCTGGATCGAAATCAAATGCTTTTACAAACTTCAATTAAAATCAAATGCTTCTATAAACTTGAATTAAAATCAAATGCTTCTATAAAATTGAATTAAAATCAAATGCTTCTATACACATGGACTGAAATCAAATGCTTATATACACACAGATCAAAGTCAAATGCTTTTATACCCATGGATATGTATCTATGCACATGACAGAATAATTCCCCATCATGGAGGATCAAGGAGAAGATTCGTGGTGTACACGCAGATACGACGGCAGCCAGAGTAGAGACTATCAATAAACTTTTTCTTCTTGTTTAAGAACTTAATACCCAAATATTATTAATGTTAAATAAATTGCTACAAAAAAAAAAAACTAATACCTCTTGTTCATTTCAATTCGCATCACTCATCAATTAATGCACTGATTCACAGGAATCTCATGTTACCTGAGCTATGTCTGGAATAACTTGATGTGGGTAAGTAAGGTTGAAGTGAGATGGAACTCTAATGTTGCTGTTTGGGAAACCAAGCACATAAATTTCTAGATGTTTCTAATCTCTGGAGCTACATCCTCTGACGAGCAGATGTTGCTGCAAGGGAGTGACGTTAGCATTGGGGAATGCGGTAGTTCCTTCCTGCATAATGCGCTCAGGAAATGAAATTATTCAAAAGGTGGGTAATAGGCCTGTCAGGTTACAATATATATTAAATATTCAGAAAATAATTTATTAATTATGCAGCACTAAGTTATGGTTTGAAAACTAATTTAAACGATCATGGGGGGTTTTTTTTGGAAAATACCCATATAGGTGGACAAATTAGCTTGTGAGATCCAAAAAAAACATGTTTTTATTAGTCAAAAGGAGCATAGCTTTAAAAAAAAAGTATAGAAGATAGTGTAAAAAAAATTTTTTTTAAAAAGACAGTAAATTAGTTCATGTCCTATCAGAATAGAATAAATTATGAATAAAGGATTTCATCAGTGTTTATTTGTTGTTCTACAAGTAAAAAAGCTATCTGTCAGATAATACTTCATCATCTATTAATTAATGAATAGTAATCAAATGTGTCACATTTAATGATACATCAAAAATATATCAGTTGAATGTATTAGTTCTGTTCCCAAAACTTATATATTCATGATTATGGTGTGCTTGAATGTTCTTTTTTTTTTTTTGTATGCCTATATATTGTTGTTGGTTAATTAATTTAATCGTCTCATTTTCGAATTCATACAGAAATATTTTTCTCACATTTAATTAAGACTAGATAGTGTATGCGACATTATTTTCAGCATCTGTGCTTTCTGCAAGCTAGAATCAGAAGATATGAGAAAAAAGCTGGAAGAATTCAAAATAAGATCTGTAGAATAGCCTTCATCAAGTGACTGCATTTATTATCATGAGCTGTCTTTCACATGAACTTGTTCCAACATTTTTAAATTACAATCGTTTATTATTAAGTGTAAACAGTACTCTGAAAGTATTTTTGGTTGTATTCTCATCCTTGGTGTTCGCCTTAATATGGCGTTGATGCTAATCAAAAACATATACATATAACGATTCCGGGCCGGACCTAAATGATCGATTTGATCTAAAAAGATCTGATTTCTTAGATTTGTAATAAAATATTCTAATAATTAATACTATTATATGATGATAGTTTTTTTCATTTTTGTAAATGTTTATTAATTTTATCTTGTTTTTGAGTTTGTGTGTGTGTGTGTCTTTAAAGTTAGGGTGTTTTTCTAATTTTTTTTTTTTTTTTGACTTTACGTGTGTCTTTTTAAAGTTACGGTCTTTTTTTTTTGCAAGAGTAAATCAATACTTTTATTCAAAAGCAATACATAATAAGTAAATCTTTATTAATATTATCTTGTTTTTGAGTTTCTGTGTGTGTCTTTAAAGTTACGGGGCTTTTTCAAATTTTTTTTTTTTGGACTTTAGGTGTGTCTTTTTAAAGTTACGATATTTTTTTTGCAAGAGTAAATCAATAATTTGATTTAAAAGCAAGACATAATAAGTCAATGTTTATTAATCTTAGATTGTTTTTGAGTTTGTGTGTGTGTCTTTAAAGTTACGGGGCTTTTTCTCATTTTTTTTTTTGGGACTTTACGTGTGTCTTTTTTTTTAAAGTTATGGTATTTTTGGTCAAGAGTAAATCAATCATTTTATTAAAAAAGCAAGACGTAATTCTAAATCTATCAAAAGTAACGTAATTTATATAGTACAATTTAGAATTGATACCCGATTACTATTAGTAAGTACTGTCATTAAAAGACTCGATTGAAAAATGATACCCGACTAATTTCCGTTTTCTTTTTTTGGGGACAGTAATGAATCAGAAAGTGGGTTGTTTTTGTTAAGTCTGTCTATGTAAAAAGGGTACCGTTATTGAAATACTGAATTTAAAAATGATAGCCGCCTAATTTGCATTTCTTTTGACAGTAATTAATCAGAAAGTGGGTTTCTTTTTTTTTTGTAAATCTTGTGTATATATAAAAACAAACAAACCGTAATCCAAAGACTCCATTGAAAAAAATCAAACCCCGTTGAATTTGCTTTTTTTTTTTTTTTTTAAAGACAGTAATTAATCAGGAACTATGTTCTTGTTAGTGTGTAGATATAAAAACTAATCTTATTTTGAAATAATAAATGTAACAAAACAAAAAAAAAAATAATACCCGACTAATTTTATTTTTCGAACAAGTAATTTTTAATAATTAGACAGTGGGTTGTTTTTGTTTGTGCGTATATATATAGCAAAAGTAACTGGTCACGGACGAATTCTCGCGAAAATTACTTTTCGCGTGATCCTTTTTTTTTCCCCCTTTTCGCACCCTTAAAAGCAATTTTTGAGGGTTACCTCTTCGTAATGGAATCTTCAGTACATTATTACTAAACTTACAACCGTAAAGTAAGTTACAACACATTAAAAAAAATAGACGTCTTATCAAATTTAAAAAAACTACGACTGCTTCAAATACATACACTCTCACACGAAACTACAGAGAAAATAGATATTCTACTATTACGAGAAAATGATGAACAAAATCGACTACTTCGGCAGCCAATCGAGGCATTTCTTTCTCTTTGCTTTTAGCATAGAAAAAAAGCCATAACCGGCAGCCGTCGGGAACTCTTTCTGTGCTTTATCATAGAAAGAAGTCTCTATGTGTTGGCTTCTGTCGCCGCCTCCTCCGTCCAACATAACGTGAGGATTTTTCTGCGTTTATAACGTAGAGAAATTCCTCTTTTGTTGGGTGAAGGCCGGTGAAACTGTATATTTCTAGGAATTTACCTAGAAGTAGCGACATCTTAAGGCGAACACCAAGGATGAGAAAACAACCGTATTTTTTAATGAAATCTTACAGAGTACATTATTTGTATTGGTAATTTAATTAAAAACCAAATGTGTAATATCATCTTGTAATTAAATTTTTTTCTGAAGTTAAACATCAGATTAAATATATTTGTTTTACCCATTTTTATTGATTAAATGAGAATGTGACAAAATGCATATTTGTATTTTTGAACATGGAAGATCTGGAGATTGACACAAGCATCGACTATTATTTATTTACAATGAATTTTGAATGTGCTAAGTTTCATATATTCAAATAAAATTCAAATCACATCCCCAACACAAGTCTATAAAAATTACTTTTTAATTTAACTAATTGTATATACATGACTTTTTTCTCTCTATACATTTGAATGCTAATTTCATATTTATGTATTTGGCTTTTCATTTCTCTTCCCCCATTATATACAGAACATTTTTGTGAGCATTAAATCATTTAGAAAACTTCAAAATTAAACATTACAAAATCATTTGCTGTATATACTAAAAAGTCTATCATTTTTTTAAAAAGAAGATTCACATGGAATTTTTCAGAATTTTAGAATAGCTTTACAAATAATTAACAAAAAAATTTATATGAAGTATGACTTTGTTTAAAATCAGTTTTTCTACTTTAAGTTCTCAAGATCCATATGCATTGTTGAATATATCCTCCTGACAAATGTCTCTGGAAAATTTGATTTATTAAAAAATATATACTCGTATGTCAGTTATTAACTCTGTGATAGCTGTTCTGGTTGACTGCTGTCAAGTCAATCTGGATGTATTTTTGTTGCAATAATGTCAAACATTGACTAAGACTCACTCGAAAGAATTGTAAGCTTCTGTTATTGTAGATTAAGTAAGAGTTTATATTTGAAGTACTGCAAATATTAAATGATAATAAATATTTTGGTTTTTGCTTTTATGGAGCTTAAAAATATATGTAGATGTTGTTAATATAAAAGTGTTTAATCCATAATAAAAAATTTGGGCTGACCTCCAAGAGAAATTTTGAATAGCAGTAAATAATATTTCTGGTATAGTATGTCACAATGATAAATATTTTTTTCTAATTTGCTATGAATTTATTTCGATTTGTTAAAGGCGATACATGCAGTAATGGAAGTGTACATAAACATTTTTTTAAAATTTGCCATGAATATATTTCGATTTGTTAACAGTAATACATGCAATAATGGAAGTGTACATCAATATCCTGCGGCAAAAAATTGCAGCTATTAATTTCTTGAATTTTAAAAAAATTGCAACAAATATAATTTATAACATATCTTCTGTTTGGATTCTGTAAATATAAAAATATATATATTGTTAGAAAGAGCAAATACGAAAGAATGTAATCATCATCATCATCAACCATTATCAATCCACTGCAGGATGAAGGTCTCTCCAAGTTCAATCCATCTTTTCCGATCTGTAGCTTCTCTTCTCCACATCACCCCTGCACACTTTCTTATTTCATCCATCCATCTCACATGTGGCCTTTTTCTGGGTCTTTTACAATCTCTTGGAATCCAGTTTAAAATTTCAATTGTCCATCTATTATCATCTCTTCTAGCAATATGTCCAGCCCAACTCCACTTCAGTCTTTTAATTTTTTCAAGATCAGTAACATGTTTGTTCACAACATGCATCTCTCCATACTTCTTTGAATGGTTTGAAGTCTCTGTATTGCTCTTCTATTAAGTGTCTAAGTCTCAGATCCATAAATAAGAACTGGCAAAACACATTTATTAAAAACCTTCCTTTTCAAACACATAGGCATATTTCCTTTTAGTATCAAGTTATTTCTACCAAAAGCACTCCAACCAAGTTTAATTCTGTGATTAATTTCATCCATTATGTTTCCATCTGTATTAATAATCTGACCAAGGTATTTGTAACGTTAACTTCTTCTAATTCATCATAATCAATCTTTATTTTCATATTTTGAGAAAATCTATTAAACATTACTTTAGTCTTTTTAACATTTATCTTTAGTCCTACTTTCATCTGATAACTCCTGCAACATTTCCTGTAACTCTAAAGCATTATTTGCAAAAACAACTACATCATCTGCAAAATCTAAATGACTTAAATAATCTCCATTTACTTTCACTCCTTTAGCTTCCCATTTTAATCCACAAAATACTTCTTGCAGCACTGTTGTAAAAAGTTTTGGAGATATGGAATCACCCTGTTTTACACCCTTCTCAATGTTGATTTTCCTACTATCATTATGTAATCTAATTGTTGCTGTTGCATTTTTATAAATATTCTTTAAAATATGACTATATCCTAGATCTATACCTTGTTGATCCAATGCTTTAATCACTGAAAAAATGTTTATAGAATCAAATGCCTTTTCGTAATCTACAAATCCTAAGCATAATGGCAACTCATATTCATTTGTCCTTTCTATAACTTCTCTCAATACCTGGATATGATGTACTGCACTAAAACCACTTTTAAATCCAGCTTGTTCTCTTGGTTGGTGGAAGTCCAGTGTTCTTTGTAGACGAGTTGTAATTATCTTAGTAAAAATTTTGTATAAAACTGATAAAAGACTGATAGGTCTGTAATTTCTAATATCTTCTTTATCACATTTTTTAAATATTAATACTGCATTCTTCCAATCATCTGGTACATCTTTATCATTTAGACATTTGGAATATAACTTTGGTAAAAAAAATTCTATTTCTTCACCTGCTTCTTTTAATATATCAATTACAATTCCATCATTACCTGGAGCCTTTCCTTTCTCACCTCATTCAAAATTCTGGGCAATTCAGAAGATATAATAGGTATAGGAAGTACTTGTTCTTTATTACTATATAATTTTTGATAGAAGTCTTCTACACATTTCATGATGTCATCCCTCTTTTTAGTAATAATGCCATCTTTTTTCTTATTGCAAATATAAATTTTCTACCAATGCCAAAATGTTGTTTTACACTCTTAAGACTTTTATTCTCTTCTACAGCTTTCCTTTGCTAGTTCACAATTATACTTTCTTATATCATTTTCAACTCTTTTCCACACCATTTTACAAAATTCGAGATATTCAATCCTTTTTAATGCATCATTTTTGTATATTTTCATATTCCTTCTTTTCTTCATAAATTCTCTAGTCTCAGTAGAAATTTTATTGGTCAATTGCTGCTTTTTTCTACCAGCTATCTTTGTGGCAGTTTTTAAAAGTGTATCAGTTATTTTCCTATTAATTTCTTTCAAATCTGAATCTTGTTCAAAATCTATTAATACTTGAAACCGATTTGTAAGTTCTAATTTAAATTCATTAGAATGTTTCTGAAGATTAGGAATATCAACTGTAAATATTGTTTTTCTTAATAATTTTGTCTCTAGTTTTGCATTAACATGTATCTTACATCTTACTAATCGATGATCACTTCCTGTGTTAAATTTATTAAGAACATTACAATCTTGAAATATGTATTTTCTGTTAGTCAAAATATAATCCAATTCTGCTGTACCTTCGTTTGGATGCTTCCATGTCCATTTCCTTTTAACCTTTTTCTCAAAAAAAGAATTCATAATATAAAGTTTTTCTTTTTCTGTAAACTCCACAAGTCTATGTCCTCTCTCATTTCTATTACTATAACCAAAATTACCTACAGCATTTTCATCTTTCATTTGTTTCCCAATTCTAGCATTAAAGTCTCCCATAACAATTTTAAAATGTTGTTTACTCTGATCAAAAGCCTTTGTACATCCATATAAAAATCTTCTACTACTTCATCACTATGAGAACTTGTTGGGGCATATACCTGAATTATCTGCATTTGATATCTGCTATTAAGTTGCAAAACTAATCTTGCCACTCTGTCCGATACACCATCAATCTCCACAATGTTATTCTTCCATTTTTTATTTATAATGAATCCTACTCCACTTGTATTTCCAATATTTGTGCCTTTATAGTAGAGTACATGTCCACTTTTTAAATCAATTGTTTCTTCACCTTTTCTTCTAACTTCACAAAGTCCAATAATGTCCCATTTAATATAAGATAGTTCTTCTAACTCTTGCAATCTTTCTTCACTTGAAAGTGATCTGCAGTTGTAAATACCTAAATAAAAAGTCGTTATCAAATGGCAGCCTGAATCCGCAATCAGGGGATTCTTAGCACCCTCCGCCTTCGGCCACCAACCACTGCCTTGGTTGGTGACTTTACAGTCTCCTGGGAATAAGGGCCATGATTTATTTTTGTCTGTCATGATTGTATATATTGAAAAAATATTCTTAAACTCTGAGGTAAAAAGCCAATAAACTCACCACGCTGACTAATGCGTGATGGTGAGCAGCCCATCCATGTTCGTATACTATATGAATAATCACATAGTAATAACAGCTGCAACGACAAGACCATATGGAGCGGACATTAGGAATTTGCCCTCCTCAGTTCCTTTAAGGCCTCCAAGAGGAATCAAAGGGTCTCCTTTCAGTTAATAGCAAACTCCTCAAAAAACATTAAATAGGATATTTTTAACACTTTTAAACATGTTTTTTTTTATATTGGTTCACAAATTCTCAATTTTGAAAGTTAAACGTTAAAATGACAATATCATAGACAGCTTCATCACATTTGTCATAAAATGCTGAAAAAGTGATATATAACATGACTTACCTGAGATAATTTTTCATAGTAAAAATGAAGCGATTGATGACTTATTTTTATATATTATTTATAATACTTTTATTTTTACTAGTTGACTCAAATCTTGTCCTTCCATGCACGATATCTGCTAGAAATGTTTGGTTGTCCTTCCAGGCAGGGTGTTAGAAATATGTTTGGTTTTAGTGAGGGGGGGGGGAGTAACAATAAGAACCGTTTATGAGATATTATGCAAATAGAACTTTAGTAAATTTTAATATATTATTATATTATTGAAAAATGTGGGGTGACCTAAAATCTGAATTCTTTTCAAGTAAATGTACTCAAAAAATAAATATCAAACAAAAATTTATGTAAGATAAAATGAATAAAAACTAAGTGAATCAATAAATATCAAAATAAATTTATTATGAGCACTGATTATATATGTGTGTGGGAGATGATGTATGCGATAGTGGATGGCTGAGTATGCTTGAAAGTCCATGTTCAAGAGATTATTTCAAAATTGTAACAAATGAGTACATTGTTACTGTAATCATGCAGTAAATGAATGATCATATAAATAAAATCATGATATATCTTGCCTATTGCACTAACCATGTAGGTATATGATTCTGGGTGTGGATGTGCATGTTTTTATTGTTATTGAAGTGTAAATTGCCTAAAATTCTACAGCATATTTTTGCTTTCTACACATATGTAATCATATAAAAATATAAGTGATAAAATACACTAATTGACTAGTCTGATAAGAAAATTGATTTTTTCTGTGCGGCGTGACACATAAACATTATGAGTCCAGGATCGAAGTCCAGTCATGAAGAAACCCTAAATGCAGTTCCCATGCTTGTCCTTGCAGATAAATGACTTCACCAACTTTTTTTTTTTTTGGTCATTGCAGTTTCTAGGTCTGAATTATCACTAAAATTTTCTTCTAGAAAGAGAAGGCTCACAAATACATTCATCCCGAATTTTATATTCAAATCAGAACAAGCCATGAGAAAATTCATTTTAGCCGTTAAAAACATTTTACGCTTAACAAATCTTTAAAAAAAAATCTAAATTTTATCGTAGAAAAAAATAGATCTTTTTAAATGTAACAAGATGGCCGAAAAAATGATGTGATACCTGTAAGTGAAAGATTTACAGATTCCATGCAAGCTCACTTTAAAATCTAAACTTCTGAAAAGGGGTAGTCGGAGTCAAAATGTTTTAAGGAAATCTACAAACATGCTACATCATATTTACATAAAATTGGAATACTGTTAAGCTGTTTTACTCATATCTAATAATACTTTAATTAATGTTTACATTTACATTTTATGACTAATAGATAAAATGTTTTAATTATGATCAAAATTTTAAAGATTAATTTGTATTTCTAATGTAAAAAATTCATTTATATAAAAAATCACTTATTGGATTTCAGTATATCATATACTTATGTGAAGAATATACCAATCTAAATGACATTTAGCAGATTTTCTATAAATTTAAATTGAGATAACAATTTATTCATCACATAAAGAATAAATCTTGAATAATTAAATTTTTTGTTGTTGTATGAAGATATAGTATAAGGGCAATATATGGACTATTAAAGTATTCGAACTTGAATAAAGGATAATAAAAATATAAACAAACGTTTTATTTTTTCTTTTGTGAATCTTGATTCATGAAAGTACACAGTAGTGAAAGTAAATCAAATTTGTTGTTTAGATGTAACAGGTTATTTACTCAAAAATAAGCCACTCTTTTTGTGTATGCAGTGCTTAGCAGCTATTAATTATATAGGTGATGTTGGACTAATGAGTAGAATTTAATGAATAGACTATAATATGCAGAATACTACATTTTTATCCCGTAATTATGTTGAGTATTTTATTTTGAAAGGTGAATAGATGATATCTGCTGCTAATCTTTATATAATCTACATCAGTTCAAAAGTATAACCGTAATACAGATATAGGTGAATTGGTATTTGAATCACATTGTACTACCTTTTTTGGAGGGTATTTCTTGGTATTTCAGCAAGAAGATGCATCTGGGCATTATAACATCAGAATAAGAGGATTTCTTGCTCAAATGAATAAAATGACAAAAATCAGTGAAATGACTAATGAGAAGCTTGAACTCACATCATTAGATTTTTATCTATGGACATGAAAGGAAACTTATGTGCGTTTAAAGTTTAAAAGGTCAAACATTAGCATATAGTACATTTACTTCTTAATTATAGATTTATTAGTGTTTATAATATAGTTCTAAAATTAAAATGCAAGAGGTGGCAACCTAGAGACAAAGTATTACAAATGATGGTAAAGTTTTATCTTTTAATTGTAGTACCATTATTTATTAGCCTGCTTTTAAGGTCAACATAATGTCATTTCTTTTTACATCAATTGCTTATTTACTAAATAAAATAAATTTGTATATTGAAAATAATAACATATTGTACAAGTTCTGTAAATAAAAAGTGTTTTAACTTTTCATTTATTTTTTATGATTGTGAATTCACAGCAACAAGTATATTTGGTATTGCAATATGTTTACATAATTATTTGCATTAATAAGGAAATGCAATATTATAATAATTTTTGAATTGATAAACACAAATAATTTGTGTTTGTATAACATAAATAAGACTAGAAACGATTTGACTTAATATGGTTATAGCTTTACTAGCTATTTATTTATATATATATAGATTGAGTGGGATTTTTTTTTTTAATTTTTATAGGAATATTCTTATTCATATCGGACAACACTTTATCTTCTCGCTAGTGCATCAGCAGAGTTTTTTGCTGATATTGCTTTAGCTCCTATGGAAGCTGTAAAAGTAAGAATCCAGACTCAACCTGGATGGAGCAATACTTTGAGAGAAGGTGTGCCTAGGATATATAAAGATGAAGGTTTTAATGGGTAAATATTTTAATTTTTTGATATAATAATATGATTATTTTTTTAAATCCATTTTAAAAAAAGCTTTTTTAACTTCCCACATTTGTTTCACAGTAAAATGAATAGTTTATAGTTTTACAAGGGATTTTGCATTACTTTATGATAATTTGTAGTTGTAATGTGTATTAAGGATTTTATTTGGCTGCAGTTATTTTGAGTAATTTTCGTTTACGTTCTGATTTTTTTTGTTATTTATTTTTAGAAGAGAGTTAATTGAACAAAATAGAGACTGATTAATATCAATATATATATGTTTGAAATTTTTTTATACTTTTATTTATGAAAGAAATTTTAAATAATATGGTATAATGAAAATACAATTTTTCAATAATTTTTTTGATGATAATATTAATTGGAAAATATTTTGTTTACATTAAAAATTGATTTAATTAGAGTTCAGTTATTGACAAATTTAAGCAGTTCTATTTTTATTTATGATTGTTGGAGAAAGCTATCTTCATTCTGTAGGCCTTTAATATTTTTTAAAGAAAAACATTGTGCATGTCATGATATAGGATAAATTTATTCCTCATCAGGTTTTCTGCTCATTTTACATGAGTCATGATTAGATGGATCCAGGGTCTTAACATATTAATATGGAGATAATACATTCAGATGAAAAAAGAACATCTCAAAATAACTTAAGAGTTATCTGTATTTTGTGTAAAACAAAATATTTCATATAATTGTATATTTTTCATAATCTAAATAAAATTAAACTTCGTTTACAATATTACGAAAGCCTGTATTTTGAGTTATTTTTAGTATTACTAATTTCAATGAGACTTCATTAAACATGTTTAATGTAACAATTCTAATTATTTGCAAGTGAGTAATTGTTGAACAAAGCTAAAGTTTTGCTACATTACTGATTGGACGCTCATTAAATAAAACGGTTTCACAAAATGTAAGTGATGTAATAATATAACTGTCATAGTACAAATGTTCCCATGGAATTTGGCCCCATGATCATAAATTTTTTCATGCATTTTTTTCCCATTATCCTTATCTTTGAGAAACTGAACTATGGAAATTTCGTATTATTTTCTGTTTGTTTTGGACTTTTTAAATTAAAAAATATAGAGGTACTCCTATCCCTAATTACATGTCCATTTGTTAATGGTTCTTAGTCATTAAAATCTTATGTAAACCTTTTATTTTACAAATATGGATCACTTTTACAGATATACATATTTAAAACATACATTTCATTGATAATTCTTTTGTAATAATTCATTAAAATATTTTACTTTGAACCTTATTTAAGAATATATTAATAGAAAGTGAGCCTTGCTCATGAATGTAATAAGATATGCAGATAAATATTAATCTCGTGCTTTACAACACAATCGATAGGTTCCCACACAAACACTGTCTCATTGTGCTAATCACGATCAATCTATCTTTATCAACAGATGAAGTTATTATTCTCATTAGATCATTAAATGACATTTTAAAATCTTAATTAGGAGGATTTCAGGATCATTGTCAAGATTTAGGATTTTTGAAACCATATCTCTTAAAGATCTAAAAGTTTTTTTTTTTTGACTTGACTAAGTGATTTGAAAGCCCTGAATAATTTGGTGCAATGATAGAGAGGCAAATTCTGGATTTAAGTTCCATGGAATGCAACCAATCCCCTATCACTTCTAGTACTCTTAACTTGTTATGAATTCTCGAGCAATAATTTTTTTTTTTTTTAAATAGAGGTTATATTTGAATATACTTAAAGCATGATTGACTGATTATTTAAAAATAATTAGATGAAAAATAGACAAAAATTAATGAGAAAAAAAAATTACTATTAATTATAAACATTGAACTAAATTTACATAGCTGCAAAAGATTAAATAAATTGTGGTGGATCTTTATTTCACTGTCTATTGAGCGATTCACACAGAAAAATGTACATTAAATGGAAAATGATGTTAAACAGGCTAATTTGATAAATTCATTCAAAAAGTATTTATGGAATGATGTAGAAATTCATTTCCAAATAACTGGTCGAATAATAATGATTTTATACTGAACAATGAATGGATTTGTGATTGTAGTTTTATTTTATATACACCTGGGTCTCGTTTTACGCGATAGATAGGTTCCTCAGAAAACGCGCAAACGAAATCACGCAAAAATAGACGTAACTTACATTGAAAAGGGGGGGGGTGCGGTCTGTGATTTTTCAGAATTCGCATAAAAGCAAAGCACCAACATAAAATTACTTTAAAATTCGTGCAAAAAAAAAAATAAGGAAATAAAGTGTCTAATAAAAATTTTCAAATTTGAAAAAAATTGATACAAGACAAACTTTTTTTAACTATAATATTTAATTTTATTCAAAATAATATATTTTTATGCATAATTTACAGTACAGTAATTTACATTTTTTTGTACCCGTTTTAATTATTATAGCTATTTGCCGAAAAACACGTTCGTTTGCAAACAACTAGCGCCAACTTCACACTCATGTTGTGTCAATGGTTTTCTGGTGACAACATAATTAGTAATTAATCTTTGAGACGATGATTTTATTAATTGTTTATGAAACTAACAACTAAAAATTAAATTCTTATTTTTGTCTTTAATTTTCAATTTGTTTAAAAATCAAATTTCACATCACATTAATTTCAAGTCGCCGTAATTTTTAAATTGTTAATTACAATTAAAAATCAGATTTTAATTTTTAATTGTCAAATTTAATTGTGCCCACTGCTATTACTGACCTTTTAAAAATAAACTTGTGGACACTAAATAATTAATAATTGATTATCTTCTTTTTTAAAAAGCAAAAACAGAATGTGATTTAAAATGCAAAATTAACACGCACAATGTTTGAACAAATTCACATTATAACCTTGTAAAATTTAATGTGTGTATACATAAAATGTGGAAATCATGATTTTAATTTCATTATTGCATAAAATCTTACTATTATAAAGCACTGAAAATATTGAAATTACTAAGATGAAAGTCGAATTCCAATAATGTGCTATTACTTTCAATATAACGTAAGTGCGTGAAATTTATTATTTAAAGTAATAGCGCATTATCGGAATTCGACTTCCGGTGAAACACGAATCGCATAACTTCAAAATCGTGTTAAATAAGTCCGCGTAAAAAGAGACCCAGGTGTATATATTGTGTGTGAGTATTACATGGGGATTACATGAATCACTGCTTTACAATTCATTTAATGGTCTTGCTTGATGGAAATGATATCTTGTACATTCTTGATTGAGGTGTGCTATAATATGTTACTTTATTTAGCTATATTATTATTGAGCTCATGAAAAGTGCCTAAGATTTGGAGGAGCATAGGTTTGCTCACTTTTTTTTTTTTGTTTAGACAATAAAATAGAATGCTTTTCATTCTATAATATACAAGGAGATATTTCATTTTTGAATTCTAAAAAAAAACAGTTCCATATTCATTTAGATTTTAATTAAGATTAACTGACTATTTAATACTTTCGGGTTTACTTTTCATATTAATGTCATAAAAATGCTAGAAAATAAACACAGGTTTTATTATCTTAACAAAATTAGGGAAAGAGTCCTAGTTTTTCTATTAGATTCTTCCTTCATCCAAGATCACTGGTCAGTACGTTTAATTTGTTTTATTCAAGGTGAGATCTTTGATAGATTTCTTCTCTTTTAAAATCACTCATTGATATTTTTTCTGGATTTATACATCTAGTCTTCACATTCATTTCATGCTTTAAGCAATCCACATTTTGTGATAGTATAATAATGGATCTATCATTCCATATTCTTTAATTTTTTTTTTTTAAACTTTTAGTCTTCATTTAATTTGTCTATGGGATTTTTCATTCTAAAAAATTGCGTTTGCTTTTTCAGTTTTTGTTCGTAAGCATTTCTAAGTCATGTGAAGCTTTTTCTCATTTTTATTAGTTTTTTTTTATTAAATGTGTGGAGTTTTTTTTACTTGTGATAATTCTAAAGGTCAGATTTTTATCTTGTACAAAACTGACTAAAATGGAACCTCGTGAATTCTTGAAATAAGTACTCTAAAATATTTTGAAATTTTTTCTTGAAAGATTTGTGTTTTCCACTCTAACAACAACAAAAAAACATTTTTCATCAGCAAAATATATTTTATGACATGTAATTCATTCTTTTTGTCATAAAATACTATTAGAAAAATTGCATGTTTATGTCTAATTTTTTTTTTACTTTAATTTGTCTAGAGTATTATGAAGAACTTTCTAAATGCCCTAATTTGTTTTCTGAATTGTATTCCTGAAATAATATTAAAATATTTGGAGAATGTAAAATATTTTCAGTTCTACTATTTCATTTACAGGTTTTATAAAGGTTTAGTACCTCTATGGTGTCGGCAGATCCCTTACACTATGATGAAATTTGCTTGCTTTGAAAGAACTTTAGAAGCACTTTATAAATATGTGGTTCCAAAACCTAGAGATGAGTGTAGTAAAGCAGAACAGCTTATTGTCACTTTTGCTGCTGGTTATATTGGTAAGTAAAAATAGATAAGGAATGGAATTATTTTTACTATTTTTGGAATTTTCAGTTTTAATGTATTGTTGGCATTTGTCTAAAAATATTTAACTTACATTTAGAAATTGTAGAAAGAAAAATGTTTTAAGATTTTATCAAAGTATTATGTCTTCTACTGTAATAATATATATGCATTTTTTAAAAATTTGTATGATAATTTTTTGTTTTGTCTCATTTTATTTTTTGGTCACAGTTTCTTACGAATGTGAACTGGTGAATGAAATTTTAAGTTAATATCAGTCATTTATTTGCTTAGTATTTGAATTCAAAGCATACATTTGTTCTATTAATCTTCACTTTGGTATTTTCCAGAACAGATGCAAACATTAATCTGGCTCTTTTAGTTCTGTAATCTTTCCAGATTAATGATTAGTGAACATGTAGTTCAATTTTGTAACATCTTGTATTGCCTGTGTTTTTAAAATAACTCTAAATTACTGAAAACTTTAAAATATTAAATAAAAATATCAATATCTTCCCATTAGGTTTATATTATGGTACATTCTATATATTATATTTATTTTTACAACAGTAGTCTAATAGTTAAAGAGCATAAACTAATCCACCAATTTCTAGTAAACTGAGATTTAACAATAAGAATTTTCATTTGTTATTTTTTAGGAAAAAGTTGAAAATTATGAATTTTTTAAAATAGCAGTTGGTTATTATACTCAAAAAAGACAAAATAGAAATATATTGCTCTCATCAATTAGTCTTATTAATTTACAAATATAAGTCTGGTATTTCCTGAAATTTTAAGCATTTTTCATAATTTTGTCTCAATTTCAAAATTGCTGTGATTTCAGCATTCAGATATTGTTATGGTGTGGCACTTATATTCACTGTAAATAAAAAGACATTTTCATAGAAACTATTTTTTTTCATTGTGCATTGATCTATCTACTTATAAAAATCAATCATCTAACAAACTGATGTGACACTTGGATATCAGTGGAAGCATTTTAATAGATTGTTTTCTCTATTGTTAATATATTCGTTTGTACAAATGGTTTGATATAACAGCCTGATATGGAAATTGATGTCATTAGGTTATTTAAATAATAAATACTAGTAGAAAAAAATTTGGAGGACTTATGAAAGAATAAATATAGCAAATAAAAATATATAAACTTGAAAAATTTTGCCCAAGATCAACATAATTTTAGAAGAGGTTAGAAATTATATAGTAGGCAATGTCAAAGAATGTTATAAATGAAATGATTATGGTTGATATTGCTATTGTAATTAATGCCCTCACTAATATTTAAAATTTTTGGTTGTTTTGTAAATATATCTTAAACTTTCTTTCTTTTTCCTTTATTAATAATTCTGTTTTTTTTTTTGTTTTTTTTTTAGCTGGTGTTTTTTGTGCTATAGTATCTCATCCTGCAGATACAGTTGTATCCAAATTAAATCAGGACAAAGGAAGTACTGCTGTTGAAGTTGCTAAAAAATTAGGATTTGCAGGTAAAATATTAATAACTTTTTAAAAAAAAAAAAAAAGAATTGTACACATCTCCTTAAGACCATACTTTTTTGTCTTGGTATTTTGGTTCAAATGAATCAAAATTAGTTAAGGCATCAAATGAAGTGTTTGGTTGAGTTCAGGTGTGTAAGAATAATATATCTTCTTTGGTAACCATATCTTTAAGTAATCTGTTTTACATTATCTAACAGAAATATCTTAAAAGTATATTGCCATTGAGGACAGTATTCATCATTATTTTAGTATGATGAATGTATATGTATTTGCGTTTTTAAAATTCATATTTTTTTTTTTTAGGCTTATGGAAAGGTTTAGTCCCTAGGATTATTATGATTGGTACTCTTACTGCCATGCAATGGTTCATTTACGATGCAGTCAAAGTCTGGCTCAGAATACCTCGTCCGCCACCACCTGAAATGCCAGAGAGTTTGAAAAAGAAATTAGCTGAAAAACAAAGCTAAAATCTATTGATCCAAATCTTCAATTTTAAACCATTGCTTGCAACTTTTTTTTTGTAGAGTAAAATTAAAATCCTAATTCTTGGTTTTTTTTTTTAAAAAAAAAAACAACTATCCATTTTAGTACAATGGATTAAATTTTCATGTATAATTTTTAACTTTTCTGGATACTTGAAAAGAAAAGGATATAGGACTGGGTATTGAAATGTGTAATTAGATATCTTGCACAAAACACTACTTAAATGTGGTGAATTATTAAGAACTTTATAAATACATATTTATAAATATTTAAAAACAAAAAAGGTATAAATAATAATTGTTTGTTGTAGAAAAACTTGAAACTGTTAATAAATTGTACAGTTAAAAAAATTCAAGAAAAATTGACTCATTCATAACATAAATTTGTTATAAAATACATGCATCCATAAGGAATATCATAATAGTAATATAAAATACTTAGTTTGAGGAGTATTTAAATAAAATAAAAAGAAATCAAAAAAAGCTTTTGCAAATACTGCAATTGCAGAGAAATTAAATTGAACATATTGAATTGTTGAGAAAATAAAAGATAATGGGATGGTCATGTAGATGGTTTCAAGAATGTACAGGAATGAAAAATAAAAGTAAAAAATCATTCTAGAGATATCCAATTATTAATTTGAAAATATGGATTGGAACAAAAACAAATCCAAAAAGATATACATGGTCCATTTTAAAACCACTTTGAAATAGTTACTCATTAGCTATGTAAACACTAATAAAAGATAATGGATTGGTCATGTAGAAGCTATCAAGAATATACAGGAATGAAGAATAAAAGCAAAGAATCAATCCAAAGATATCCAATTATTAATTTGAAGTATGGATTGGAACAGAAAAGCAAATGCAAAAAAATATACATGGTCCATCTTAAACTAATTTGAAATAGTTACTCATTAGTTATCCATGTAATCCTCCATTTAACAATGTATATATTTAAAAAAACGTCTGTTTAGTTCTGCTTTCCGCCAATTATAATATTGCATATTAGATTGGATATATCGGTGTATTTATGGATATATTAAAGAATTATAATACTAGTTATTTTACCTAGATATAATATTTTTAATATCTAAAAGTCAACACTTGATTTCAAGTTTTATTTATATTATTTAAATTTTATAAGAATACTATCTTGGTTATATTATCTCAAATACTGCAAATATTTTAATGGTAATAAGTAAAAAAATCACTAAACATCCATCTTAACCAATAAGACAAAAGTAATTCTATTTTATCATCATCTAGTATAAGCTAGAGTAATAAAATGATTGGTTGATGCCTTTATAATTCCTATTCTTAATATTTGAACTTGATCCACAAAACTGGTTTTGGCTTTTGCTTTTGTTATTGAACCCTAAGGTTTAACGTTGGAAAGTTTGCATATGTACAATCAGTTCTTACCTTTAATTCCACTTTTTAAAACCTTAAATTTAAGTTAGCTTAAAGTTTTGAACCCAAATCAACATGTTTATACTGGATGACACTAAAATAAAGAGCTTTTATTTATTAATTTGGATAGTTTTTGGCCATGAGAATAATGCTACAGATTATAAACAATTGAGGCTACTAAATACATAGATGCTAAACTAGTTTTAGATCTCGAGCAAAATGACTTTGATCCAAAATATTGAGCTGATTTGAATTTCAAGTTTTAAGCATGATGGTAAAGTAAAATTAAAGATGGTTGTTGAATGCATATATGCATTCCTCTTCTAATTTTGAATCCTAGGCCTCGGAAATCAATTTGAGGATGGAGATTCAAATACTAAGGATAGGAATTATATATATACCTAGACTTCACTTAGCGATATTTCACAATAGCAATTGTCATCAATTTGTACCCACTATTTCGATTATTCACTATAACAATTGGGAAAAATTGGGGGGGGGGGGGGCAGCCATCTTGAATTTTGCATCAATGATCATGTCAGAGAATAATTATTTTAAAGTCATTTTACTAAAAAGCAAAAGTACATTACTGTAATTATGTATACAGGTAATGACTTTGCTGAAATTGTATAGCACATACAATATTTTATTCATAAAACACAATGTTAATGCTGCATTCAGTATTTTGATTATAGAATGTATAAACTTAAAATATATATAATTAATGAATCTATAATATTATATACATATAAGTGTTGAATGTCTAGAAAAATTAAACTTTATTTAAATATAATGTACAGTACTTGGATTATTTAAATAAAGTTTAATTTCTCTAAAGACATTGAACACTTATATTAGATGATGAAATAGTCCAATATATAAATACAGTACAACTAAAATACCATCATCATAAACTTTCAGGAAAACATTAAATATAAGTATTAAACTGAGGGGGGGGGGCACCCTTAATTACTATATATTATTTTTAGAACACCTGATTAATTATGTAAAAATAGTTATTGATTTTGTAATTTCATTAAAAATGTTGTTTACACCCAAGTGGTTTCAAATCAAAAGAAAAACAACATTTTAATTAGAAAAAAGTTTAAAAAGAAAAACAGATTGCATTTAAAATAAGTGTTAATGAATAATTTTTTTAATATGTACTTTATTCCCAAGTTAGTGTAATGTTTTAGTTTTAGGAACCGATCAATTTTTTTCTTATAGTTCCCCATTATAAATACATATTCTGTAAACGATATTCTTCCTTAACGATGAGTTTTGGAGAACCAATTGCCATCGCTAGAGGAAGGTAAAAGTGTAGATCTAATAATCATTGTTTCTAATTTACATCTGATGAACTAAAGTGGTGAACTTTTTGTTTATGATGGCAAGCTTTAATTTTAATACACTTCTAACAGATATCAATTTTTTTATGTTTTTTGCATTTTAGAATTGAACACTAGGTTGCTTTAGTTAGTTGTATACAAAAAAATATATTGTCTAATGAAAGTTAATGTATGGGCATAATGATAGTGTTGACCATTATTTATAAAAAATAAAAAAAATCTTGCTTTTTAAAGTTCTCTTAATTTGCAAACAATATTAAGTGAGAAAAATCACACCAGAATAATGAATGAAAATAATGTTTTATTGTCTAAATCAAAGACCAATTACAATGGAGTTGAGATATCTGCTATATTTTGTTCCAAGCCTCACATCTATTGAATATAATAAGTCATTTTTTGTTTATAAGTTTTGATTCCAATAGAATGCATATTATTTTATTGAACTGCAAATATATAGTGCTTTTAACTTATCACAATCACACTCTGGGTAAAATCCCCCTTTTTTTTTATCCTTCAATAATTTTTCTCTTATAGAAACATTATAGCAATCTCCCAAGTAACAGACTACATCCATCCTAATTGTTTTTAAATCTGTATAGACTTAGGAATCGATATAGTTAGCCCTACTTGCCATTACCCATTTTAAATTCTCACTTAAATTCTTTAACCTTTCTGATGCCAGTCGAGGACCTTTTACGGTTCTTTTTTTTTTTATGCTATTACTGAATCACTAGTTTCATTTTTATCACTTGAAAAATTTTTTTAATTTGGTAAAACTTCTTTGCAGCTTTATTCTTAGAAAATATTTTATTACATAAAATGTTATATTACATTAAAATTGGGAAAGAATAAAAAGAAATAATCATAAAATGTACTTTGATGTAAACTGAATAAACGTTAGTAATAAACATGATCATGTACGGTGCCCCCAAAAAAAAAGTGGTTGTTGCTATATCGTAAAATTTATTGAATTTAAAAATTAGTTTTTATTTTTTTTTAAGATCTTTTTTTGGGTAGTATATAATTGAGGTAATGTGTGTTGTTATAGCATGTATCATTTTTTTACTGTATAATAATTTGTATGTTCATTTTATAACTGCAGGCGGCTTGTCACAAACTGTTTGCAGGAATTAACTGGCAATGAATGCAGTTTGACTAGCAGAACGAAAAGTCCCAGCATTTTGAATGCGTTTGGACTAGTAGAATACAAAAGAATTTAATGAATAAATCTAATCTAATGAATCGTACAATATATTTTGAGTTTTTATACACATCATGGTTGATTATTCTCCTACACAAACTTTCTAGATTAATATCTTAAAAATAAGCCATGTTTTTAATTGAGATATTCTTGTCATCATCATCAACCATTATCAATCCACTGCAGGATGAAGGTCTCTCCAAATTCAAACCATCACCGATCTTTAGCTTCTTTTCTCCACATCACTCCTGCACACTTTCTTATTTCATCCATCCGTCTCATATGTGGTCTCTTTCTGGGTCTTTTACAATCTCTTGGAATCCAGTTTAAGATTTCAATTGTCCATCTATTGTCATCTCTTCTAGCAATATGTCCAGCCCAACTTCATTTCAGTCTTAATTTTTTCAATGAGGTCAATAACACCTGTTTATTTTCTTACCCATATATTGTGTTTTCGATCTCTTCTTGTTACCCTATCATGCATCTCTCCATACTTCTTTGAGTGGTCTTGCACATATTTTAAAAATAAGGTTTTTAATTAAGAAATGTTTGAATTTCATACTAATTAATTCGATTACATGACTTATCTAGACAATTCTTAACTTTTAGATTTTGTTATCATAACAGATTAAACCTTGTTTGTAGATTATACAACATTAAAAATATTACATTACTTTTAATAAATAAATATTTTCCGACCTCGTGAATATGCGTTTATATTAAATTAACAAAATTTTCCAAATTAATTTACAAGTAGAATTTTAGTGAATCCACTTATTTATCTACACTACTTGAAACATTGCAAAGCAACTGTTTCAGTATATTCAAATTGTGTATTTCAATACATAATGCTTAATATATTTTTTCTATTTTACTTAAAATATTTTGTTTTTTAAATAATTTATTAAAATATATACATTAATGTTAATTGTATGATAACAAAAAATAATTGCCATTCTTTTACATAATTAAGTCATTAAAAACAATAGGCTTAGTTCAGACAACATTTTATTGCCTCTATTTATAAAATAAATAATATTGTACATCCATGTGGCGTAACATTTTTATAATAAACATCTAAATTTGCTCATTGTTGTGTAGCCATATTTACGAATTATAAAATTATGATTGTCTACCCGGGTCATAACTGGTATTAAGTTACTTAATATCAATCACATCATCCTCATGTATATTTAAATGGGGATTAAACAATATTTTTTATTGATTTAAATAATCTGGTTATTTGTTAATTTCTTTTAAAACTTATCATTAGATGTTATGGTAACAAATTCTTTGTGAGAAGAGAATAATAAATTGTGAATTTATATTAAATTATATTTAAAAGGTAAATATAGTAAATTCAATATTATATTACTTGCTTTATGACTTCTTATTAGAATGAATTATATTAAATAAAATAATTTAAATTATTCTTCAGAAAATTATTTAAAATGTAATACTTGGCCATTTTATACATATATAATTTATATATGCAGTATCTTATAATTATTTTTATGAATTTTTTAATATATTTATTAATTGTTAATGGATTATTACTTTGTTATTAAATTTAGAAATGTTAATATATATAACAATATGGCAAAAGTCTAGTAATTCTAATAGTATATGATTTTGTATTATCAGAAATAAATATTTTATTGCAATGAAAAGAATATATGATCTGGTTTTCAAAAAATACGCTAAAAATGAGAAGTGGATTTTAAAAAAAAATTCATTACATAGAAGTATCTACAACTGGAAAAAATAATATAACTTACTTTTGCATTACCAATGGATGAAATTATTGTTAATAATGATGGCTACCAAATAATAAACTGTAACAGTCTGATGTAATTAATGTTAATAAAATAATGCCTAATATCAAATATACAGAAAAGATCTCGCTTTATGGACAAAATGCATCGTAAATGATTTTATTGACTTTTGCCTTCCTGAAAAACTGCAAAATTGTGGAAAGATTCAACATTCAAAATGAAATATTAAAGATGGAAGCAAAATAGTTAGAAAGAAAATTTAAGAAATGATATTTCTATTTAATTAGAGTTATTAGTATTATGGAAAGAAGAGTGGTTAATTTACTCAGAAACAAGGACTCTACTGTTTTATTTACACATTGTTTGTCGTCATTTCAAATGTATTAATAACGGAATGCAGTGATGGAAAAACATTATTGACATTTTTAGAAAACTAGTCGAGCATAAGTTCAATATGTGTGTGTACATAAAATGCTTAAAATATGAAGTAATAATTGATAAAAATTTAAGGACAACAAATTATTGTGTGAAGTTCTAAAAAGAATTGTGCTTTAGAAAGCATAACAATTGTACATTGGGAAATTATGAGTTGCTTAGAATATTTAACTGATTTTGATATAATTTTAAAAACTATTTAGAAACTATGGTAAAAGGCAAGTGAATTATCTGTTTAATACTACATATGATACATTCGTTAGTTTAATAGCTGCTATTAGAAATGAAATTATTAAACCACTAAACATCACATGATCAATATTTCTTATGCTAGCACATAACTGCTATTAAACAGCAAAACTCTCCATATAAGCCAAAACTAGTCTGGGGATATTGGATGAGTAGGCACGATATGGGGATTTTATGCATAAGCCTTATGGCATCCATCGAATACTCTGAATGGCACTACTATATGGAGAGTTTTGTCTGTTTAATAACAGTTATGTGCTAGCATAAGAAATAGTGATCATGTGATGTTTAGTGGTTTAACACCAATCCTGCCTAATAGGAAAGTGGTGGCTATGGTTGTTAAAGAGCCAAAGACACCAAAATGTATGGGTACTGAACTGGGTTCATACCCATATGACTAAGTTATTGAGCTTAGATTGAAAATATTGTGTTTTCAATTTTATTCTCATAGTTTTGTAGTTAAGTAGAGATAAAAGGTGGCTGCTGGAGGGTTGCATTATATCCTAAGATCTGGGTGCAGTGCTTTCAGATCCAAAGCTCCTCACTGACGAAGGCCACAACCAGAAACTAGTCTGGGGATATTGGATGAGTAGGCACTCGAGGGGGATTTTATGCATAAGCCTTCTGGCATCCATTGATTACTCTGAGTGGCACTCCTGTATGGAGAATTTTGCCTGTTAAATGAAATTATATCAAATAAGCTAGGTACTTTTAATTTCTCAATGATTCAATCCTAGACAAGTTATATGGATCAATTATGTTTTATTATATATGACTTGCTTTATTGATTATTGTAAACAAAATTAAATTCAGGAATTTCTCATCATTCACATGTATCATAAAACAATGGAAGCTATTTAGAAAATGTAATCTCAAAATTAACAATATAATCTAAATCGGGGTTGATTGCAGTCACCGATAGACCAAGAAATTTTGGAGTGACCATCTGAATTAAAAAAAAGTAATAGTAATTGTTGCTACATTAAACTAAATTAGATACATATATATAAATAAATTTTCACACTTATGGCTATTACAAACTAGCAAATCCAAACAGCTGTATGTATTCAAGCATTTGTTGATTAATTGGTTAGATAATATATGTAGTTTCATTCTAAATATATGCTGATGTTTACGTTGATTACAAATTCATTTCAAAATACGTCCATTGTGCAACTGTAAACACTGAATATATTCGGTCAGTTGCAAACTTTTGTTGTGACAGATGCTCAGGTTTAAGTAATTTATTGTGAAAAATTAATATTTTAGCAATTTAAAAGAGGGATGTAATGACAGAAGCAATAGCAAAGAAAAGAAAAATTTAATATAGAATAGGAAGAAAAAAATATCTTCACCATGATCAATGCAAATGTATCACTTCCAAAAAAAAAAACATTGAGAGACATTTTAAAACCATGCGTGTAATATATAAAAAATGGACCACAATACTTGGAGAAAATGTGATCACCTCTGGTCTAAATATTAAAAACTTGTATCTTATGGCTGCATTTAATATGTCTAGGATATACAATTGTTTACAGACTAAGGTTAAAAGTCGTAATAAAACTGCCCTTTTTTGTTCTTTCTACTGCCCACACTAAATTTAGTAGGAAATTCAGTTGTAGAAACTTGTTCAGAAGCACATTTTTCCAATTTTATCCAAAATATTTGTATTTTTGCTTCTACAAAGAAATAGTACATTTTACTGAAAACAAATACAAAAGGAAATGTAATATTGCTGTTATGGTAAAAATTTTGGCCATAAAAACTAAAATTTGTAAAGATTGTTAATAAAAACCTATAAAATTATATTTCAAATATTTTGAAACATTTCCCATATGGCATTTAATTTTACAACAATTAAATACAGCTAGTAAAAATTTAATTCACAAATTACAGTAAACCTTTTAAAATCTTTATGTATATTGGAAATCATTCAAAATAATTGAATGTTTTTATACTACTGAATCAAAATATGCTTTAACAAATAAAAATTATAAATATGATAAAGTATAAAATCGGTAAAAAAAAAAAAAAGAGATGTGCAATTGATGGACAAACAAGCATTTATTGTAAATGTTTAAGAGTGATTTGTGATCAGTTGAAATCAAGATATAAACATTTAAAATATGGTGCTGATTAATAATTAAATAACCACTTGTAAATTAGTATTACCATTCCAGTTTCCGTAAAGAGATAAAAGTAAACTTCAATATATATAATTCAGATCATTCCACCATCTAATTATTAGTAACATATTTGATATACTTGGAATCTAGATATAGGATATTTGATCAGATTTTCAAGCTTCCTTCAGCCTCCACTATCTCATTCAACTGATATACAGACCACACACATGTAAAAAAGCTAAATGATTTCCAATATCTTAATATAAGCCAAGCACTGATTATATATAAATGTATGGGAAATGAAGATCTGGACCAAATGATGAGTGCTGGTTCAGCAGGAAATAAGTATATTGGTCATTTGTGTGAGATAGAGTGAATGGCTGAAGAAAGCGTGAAAGTCTGTGTTCAAATCCTCATATATGTACATAGAAATTTAATTTTAACATCAGTATTTATATATATTTTTAAAAAATGAAATCAAGTGCCTTACAAATAACTAAATACATTTATTCTGGTGAAATGTATTTATACGAATAAAAAATGTTTTAATTTAAAAAATAGAAAAATTTAACAATGCAGAATTCATAAAAAAGGAATTCACAATATAAGTTGTCTATGTAGTTTCTCCATTATTAAATGTTCCCTGTGGTGGTGGTATTCATTTCAATTTATAAAAAAAATGAATTAAGCATGCAACAATTAATTTTTTTTATTTATTAAATCAACTTTTTGAAAATACATAATACAAAAACATCTGCTTCAAATTTTTTTTTTCATATGTCATAGCATCGGCCGAGACGCGAACCCACAACCGTCTGCAACCAACTACTTGCTTGTAAGGCGACTGCGATGACCCCTTGGTTAACAACGCTTGACTAATTCAATTTATTTTCATGGTTTATATCTTGTAAATTAGGAAATGGTTACAACTCAAAGTTTACTACTATTTGAATAATTTTAAAAATATATTTATTTCGGAGCACATGCCTGGAGAGTTTATGGAGAAAATTTTATAGAATACAGTATTTTTTTTATAATCTTACTAATTAAAAAAAAAAATCTTCATTTACTTTGATAAATAAAGATTTTAAAACTATTTCTGTACTTAATAGAAACATTTTTTATACACATTTACTTATGTGTATTCATGCCTCCTCCTAATTGGTTCAAATAATAACTAGCTAGTTTATTTTGAAAATGGTTTCGAATCTTAAAAAAATTATAATGCGTGATTTTTAAAAATAAATAAATTTTACTTTTTTGATAATACTAATTAAAAGAATTATCAGCTATTCCTGGATTATACATTTTAATTTATAATTAGAAGTTTATGAAATGTTTAATTTCCAGAACATGAACAAACTAATTGCAATATGTTATGTGGGAAAATGAATTTTCTTTGATTTATCAAGGGTGAAATACACAATAGTAACTTCAGGATCAAAAAAGCAAATGGAATGTGTGTGGATAATGGATTTTGGTTTCACCATATATTTTAAGAAATGCATTTTTAATATTCACAATGTAAACATTTAGAAAATATTAAGGTACTATTTATTTTTACTTTTTGTGCATTCACAGATGATTGCTTCAATATATTTACCTACAAGAGAAGTGTTTGACTTTTACTATTGAGTATAAAATCTTTTTGACTATAGAAAAATAGGGTTTCCCAAACATATCAATATTTACCATGGGAAAATCCAGGTCCAACATGATATTGATTGTAGATCACAACTACATAATCTAATAAGCATACATTTTAGGTATTACACTTATTTACAGCATTTTTAAAAAGAAAAAATATTGGAGTAAGAATTAGGAGGATGAAAAGGTTATATAAACCCAATCCTATTGCTACAGTGAATGCAGGAAGACCGCGCTATAACTGATTTAAGTGATTGAATATGAGTAAAAAAAAGTAGAATGAGAATACATACAGATCATTTGCAGTTAACCTTTGCATTTAAAAATCCAATTCATTAACTAATATAAACAACATTTGTTAAAATTCAACTTTAATTATTAGTATACTACAATAAACTTATCAGAATGGAAGGGCAAGTTATCAGGGAATAATCTATTATCACTTGCTCCTAGTATTTTATTGTATATTTTTTGCAACTAGTCTTAGGATTAAAAATTAAGTAAGTAAATATCTTTTTTAATTTCAAAATTGGCCCAATAATTTTAATATATGAATTATACCCACATACTTATTATAACTAACACATACATATATATTGCTTATAAGATTGCTCTAATATGTATATAATGGGTAGTGTAATAATGCTAAAGACTAAATGGGTTTGTAAATAATCATTAAAAACCAGTCAATACTTAGACAATATCAATCAACAATTTCAAATTGTGTCAAAACAATCTTTTAACAATAAAGGTGGAATCCGAAGTTGCCTTGACAACAATTTGAAATTAATAGTGAGATTGTTTAAGTGTTGACTGGTTTTTAATATATAATGTAATAATACAAAATTAATTGACAAGTTTAGAATTTTTTTTTTTTTAAAATAATGAAATTGTAATTCCAAAATTTTAGAGACAATCTGTTGGCTGAATTTGGCTTTCATATTGTCCCTAAGTTAAGCATTATGCAACGCTTAAGATTAATTCAGAAATTTTTTCTATATCTTATAAATTATAACCAATTTATTTGTGCTGAATTACTTATAATAAATATGATCAATATTTGTAAGTTTTCTTATCTACGTATGCTATATGCAGTCATGAGTTTTGCAGGGTTTGAACTGATAGTCTAATTCAAATCCTCTAGCAGGAGCTCATAAGCTGAACAAGCATCAAAATTAATATAATGTCATAAACAGGGAAAAAAAGCATATAGATGAATTCAACAACTTTAATGAAATATATAGTCCAATAATTTGGAGACATTTAAATAAAAATAATGATCTGTTACTTTCAGATATATACAGTGCATATAAAACCCCTAACATTCAAATATTTTAGATTATAAATTAAATTTTATTATTACAAAAAGTTGTAAGGCAAATGTAAAATAGTTACAGTGATAGCTATGTAGCTCTGCTTTTCACGCAGAGATAATAGAATCTGTGGCTGTCGGAGCATTGTTCAAGATAGATATTTTCTGGGAGTTTGTTTTACTTGACTCATTGTTTCTCTAGAGGTGAGGGTTTTGCTTGATTGGGCTTTCTTCCAGGATTGTATAAACATTTGCATTTTTTTTCACCTTATATGGTTCAATCTACACTGAATACAATTACACCTCTACTTGTTTACATACTTGTACTTTTTCTCCTTAATTATGACAATTTATAGTGTTTATATCAATAAAACATCTTTCTAAATATCAACCATTATCCACTGCAGGATGAAAGCCTCTCCAAGTTCAATCTATCTCCGATCTTTAGCCTCTGCACACTTATTTCACTCTTCCATCTCACATGTGATCTCTTTCTGGGTTTTTTTTACAATCTTGTGTAATCTGGTTTGTCCATCTATTATCTCTTCTAGCAATATGTCAAGCCCAACTCTACTTGTCTTAATTTTTTCATTGTGGTCAGTAACACCTGTTTGTTCTCTTACCCATATATTGTATTTTAGATCTCTTCTTGTTACTCCTAACATGCATCTCTATACTTCTTTGAGTGGTCTGAAGTCTCTACTGCTCTTCTATTAAGTGTCCAAGCTTCAGATCCATAAGTAAGAACTGATAAAACACATTTATTAAAAACCTTTTCAAACACAGGCATATTTCCTTTTAGTATTAAGTTATTTCTACCAAAAGCACTCCAAACAAGTTTAATTCTATGATTAATTTCATCCATTAGGTCTCCATCTGTATTAATAAACTGACCAAGGTATTTGTAACTGTTAACTTCTAATATAGTCAGTCTTTATTTTCATATTTAGAGAAAATCCATTGAACATTACTTTAGTCTTTTTAACATTTATATTTAGTCCTACATTCATCTGATAACTCCTGCAACATTTCCTGAAACTCTAAAGCATTATTTGCAAAAACAACTACATCATCTGTAAAATCTAAATGACTTGAATAATCTCCATTTACTTTCACTCCTTTAGCTTCCTATTTTATTTATTTTTTCATATGTGATAGCATTAACTGGGAGGCGAACCCACAACCAACTATTTGCTTGAAGGTGACTGCGCTGACCTCATGGCTATCAATGCTTGACCAGCTTCCCATTTTAATCCACAAAATACTTCTTGCAGCACTGCTGTAAAAAGTTTTGGAGATATGGAGTCACCCTGTCTTATATCCTTCTCAATGTTGACTTTCCTAGTATCATTATGTAGTCTAATTGTTGCTGTTGCGTTTTTATAAATATTCTTCAAAATATGACAATATCCTGGATGTATACTTTGATGATCTAATGCTTTAATCACTGAAGAAATGTTTATAGAATCAAATGCCTTTTCATAATCTACAAATCCAAAGCATAATGGCAACTCATATTCATTTGTATTTTTTATAACTTCTCTCAATTCCTGTATATGATCTACTGTACTAAAACCACTTTTAAACCCAATGTGTTTTCTTGATTGATAGAAATCCAATGTTCTCTGAAGGTGAGTTGTAATTATCTTGATAAAAATTTTGTATAAAACTGATAAAAGGTGGATAAGTCTGTAATTTCTAATATCTTTTTTATAAACTTTTTAAAATATTAATATTAATACTGCATTTTTCAATCATCTGGTATATCCTAATCATTTAGATATTTGGTATATAACTTTACTTAAAAAAATTCTATTTTTTTACCTACTTCTTTTAATATATCAATTATAATTCCATCATTACCTGAGTGTTTCCATTCTTCTAAATTTAATTGCATGTCTCACTTCTTCATTTAAAATTCTGTGCAATTCGGAAGATATAATAGAAGTGGTTCTTTATTACTATATAATTCTTGATAGAAGTCTTCTCTCTTTTTAGTAATAATTCCATCTTTTTTTCTTATTGCAGATATAAATTTCCTACCAATACCAAAATGTTTTCCACTCTTGAGATTTTTATTCCCTTCTACGCTTTCCTTGCTAGTTCACAGTTATACTTTCATATATCATTTTCAACTCTTTTCCACACCATTTTAAAAAATTCAAGGTATTCAATTCTTTTTAATGCATCATTTTTGTATGTTTTCATTTTTTTTTTTTTTCCCACAAATTCTCTCATCTCAATAGAATTTTTATTGGTCAATTACTGCTTTCTATCAGCTATTTTTGTTGCTGTTTATAAAAGTGTATCAGTTATTTTCTTATTAATTCCATTCAAATCTGAATCATGTTCAAAATCTACTAATACTTGAAACCAATTTGTAAGTTCTAATTTAAACTCAGAATGTTTCTGAAGATTAGGAATATCAACTGTAAATATTGTTTTTCTTAATAATTTTTGTCTCTCTAGTTTTGCATTAACATGTATCTTACATCTTACAATTGATCACTTCCTGTGTTAAATTTATTAAGAACATTGCAATCTTGAAATATGTATTTTCTGAGAGTCAAAATATAATTCAATTTTGTTGTATCTTTATTTGGATGCTTCCATTTCCTTTTAACTTTTTTCTAAACATAAATAAAAATAATTCATAATATAAAGTTTTTATTTTCTGCAAACTCTCATTTCTATTATTATAACAAAAATTACCTACTGCACTTTTATTTGTTTACCAATTCTAGCATTAAAGTCTTCCATAACAATTTTAAAATGTTTACTCTGATCAAAAGCCTTTTGTACATCCATCTAAAAATCTACTACTTCATCACCATGAGAACTTGTTGGGGCATAAAACCTGAATTATATCCATTTGGCATCCCTATTAAGTTGTATAACTAATCTTACCATTCTGTCTAATACACCATCAATCTCCACTGCTGTTCTTCCACTTTATTTATAATGAATCCTACTCCACTTGTATTTCCAATATTTGTGCCTTTATAATAGCATAAATAAACCTCACATGATCACCATTTCTTATGCTTGCTTATAACTTATTAAAACAGATAAAACTCTATATGTGTTGCCTCTCAGTGCAAGCCAGAGTAATCAATCGATTCTAGAAGGCTTATGCAAAAAATCCCCATCTAGTGCCTACTCATCCAATTATTGATCCCAGACTAGTTTCTGGCTTGTAACCTTTGTCAGTGAGGAGCCTTGGATCTGTGAGCACTGCATCTAGAAGATCTAGGTGCAATTCTCTTAGATCCAAGGCTCATCATTGATGAAGACCACAAACCAGAAACTAGTCGGGATATTGGATGAGTAGGCATTAGATGGGATTTTATGCACAAGCCTTCTGGCATCCATTGATTACTTTGGCTTGCACTGAGTGGCAATATGTATAGAGAGTTTTGCCTGTTTTATAGTAGAGTACATGTCCACTTTTTAAATCCTTTGTCTCTTCACCTTTCTAACTTCACAAAGTGCAATAATATCCCATTTACTATAATAAAGTTCTTCTAATTCTTGTAATCTTGCTTCACATGAAAGTGATCTGCAGTGGTTAGTACCTAAATAAGTCATCCTCAATGGCAGCCTGGATCCACAATCAAGATTCTTAGTACCCTCTGTCTTCAACCACCAACTGCTACCTTGGTTGGTTATTTACACATACATTTATTCTGCCTTATCAGGCAACTGAGAAGAAAGACCATGGTGTTTCTTGATCTTAAATTCAGGTAAAAAGCCAATAAACTCATCACACTGGCTAATGTGTTTTGGTGAGCAGCCCATCCATGTTCATATACTATATGAATAATCACATTGTAATAACAGCTGCAATGACAAAAGCATATGGAGTGGACATTGGGAATTTGCCCTGCTCGGTTCCTTTAAGGTCTCCAAGAGGAGTCAAAGGGTCTCCTTTCAGTTAATAGCAAATCCTTTCTGCAGCCAAGCACAATGAATATATAAATAACATTGCATATATGCAAATTAATATACACGTTCAATATGTAGATTTTTAGGCATATGATTACTTTATGTACAATAAACTATTTATGTTTGATCAAACAAAATATATAATACATAAATGTGAACTCATCTTAAGCATACTTATGAATAATAAACTTAACCAAACTGCTCTGTTATCAAGATTGAATTAAACATATAATACTGCTAAACGAAAATAAATTTAGCATAAATGGGCCAATTGACGAGCTAGGTTAGTAAATCCAATTGTTTATAGTAGACAAGGGAATGTGGCTAGTTCATTTGATAGGGACAGACATCTGTCAAACTTCGTGCAACAGTAAGCTTATCCACTATTTGGTAGAGCTGCTCAAATTATGGAACAAGAAATTTCTAAGAACTGATATCACTATTCTTGTGCAAAAAGTAAGCCACCTGTGGACTTGAAGTATCAGGGTTCAAAAAGGGAATCTCAACATACTGTTAAGCAAACACTTGTGGTTCACCAACTGTATTAGAAGCAAATTATTTATTTAGGCATATATATCCTGCTATTAGTTGTATAAATATTGTTATTGTAATTATCTATATTATTAACATTTGGTTATTGAGCAATTTATTATTGAATGATTAGAACATTCTGATAGTTTTATCCCTACAAACATGACAGAACTTGTGTAGATGATAGGATCTACTCTCGTGGATTGATTAGATCTATGTCATCATTAAAAAAAATTGAATGTAGCTAATATTATTTATACAAATCAATCAAAAAAGAAGTGAGCAGTCAGGCACTAACAGTTGCTTCTTTGTCTTTAAAGAAAAATTTAAGATGTTTTTTTCATTTTTTCCACATAGTAGAAAAGAATACTCAAAAGGGCAAAAATTATTTTCTGAAAAAGTTTGAAAATCCAGAAAATTGGCCAATATCTGTGGAGCAAGTTCCAGATTAAAAAAAGACTTAAATGGTGAAAATTATTTTTCTGGAAAACTTTGACCTTGGCAATCCAAAATATATGGAGCAAGTTCTCTTTTTTTTTTGGCCAACCAAGTCACGAAATGGGGGGGGGGTAAAATTAGTAACATTTTTAGATGTTTATAATGCTTCAATTTATGAATTCTTATTCCTTCTGAGTTATGATTTGATACAGCAATCTTCAAATCTTATACTCTGTAAGCCCTTGCATTTTTTTCTGTTAGATGTTGATATATTAATCTCTCCTGGTGTCTTATTTCCATCTAAAACCTTTAATTATATTATAAAGATGTCAATCTCCATGTTAAAGGTAAGGAGAAAAGGCTAGACCTTTTGTCATAGAACTCAAGAATTTAGCATCCTAATAAAACACTAGAGATTCATTTGCAGAATGAAAGATTATAGCTTTAGAATCAAGCTATTGATGCACCCAATCACTACTTTTAAATGAAGTCTCTCGGGTAACTAGCTGAGTTTGTAGCAGATCAGATGATTTCATTAAGGAGTGCTGACTCAGTTTTGTAGTTGTGAAGAAGTCTGGATCAGACTAGTACCCAGATGACAAACAAAAGTAATGACTTTCAGCTAAAAATATTAAAAATTGCCAGAATAGATTGCAAAAATAACTGCAAAAGTTTGTTATAAATGCGATCGCATGCCCAATGTCTAAATGGATATAAAGTTTATAGATATTGTAATCATGTCCAGCATATTTTCTTAAAAAACAACAGCAAGGTAGAAAAGAATGAGAGGCTCCACTTAAAAAGTCTTAAAGGATAAAGTGAAATCCAACCTTATCAACACCTGTATATATAATATGAGAAGCAATGATTTAACTCTCAGAGACTAAATTACAATTATTGTTAACAGTAGAGCTGGATGTGCAGTGTCCATTATAAAACACTTGGGCTGCCATTAATAATAAACCAATAGTTGCAAACAAGCAGTAGAATGATCATTAGAGTGAAAGTTACATATGCCAAATAGAACTATTTATTTGCATTTACTATGGCAGCTGGTTGGCAAGACATCTCTTAGGCTGTGACTTGTTCAACAACTTAAGCTATACAGTGATTAAAATGGACCAGGCCACAAATACAACAAAATTTAAAAAGAACTATACAGATGTTTGATGACAATACATTTAAATAATGAAGTAAAACTAATATTTTCTCATTGCGAAGCTTTACTATTTGATTCTTAATGTAATGGTCATGCTGAGATATTGGTGTGAGAGAGAAAAACAATTTTTAAAAGAAAACTACAGTGGATACAACATTGTCATACTACATCGAGAATAATTACAAGCAATAAACAGTTGAATTGCTGTTTAACAGGGCTCTCAGTCCTTAATACTAATCAGTATGATCATAAAAATCAAAAAAGAAATTGCTGAAATGTAAGTTGGTACCTGAATACTACATCATATGGTCAATGGGACCACCAATTATAAATATAAGACATACAGTGGTTATCCAATCTTTAGGTGAACACAGGCACAGAGATCAGTTAAGGCCAGAATGTAGAACACTGCAACAATGATGAGAGCAGAATCAATAATTGTGAAACCAGGTCAAAAATTGAAGCAAGAAAATGACCTAGACATCCAAAAAACTATCTTATAAACTATATTTCAAAGTTAGCTTTTTTTTCTTCCAAAGACAGAGAATACTATGAAGTTATCTTAACTCATATTAAACTACAATATATCAAGATTGAATGGTATAGATAATATAGTTGACCAATGAAATAACAATGAAAGTAAATAAATGGGCATGGCATAGACAGATCAATTGAGATTGATCAGTGAAGCTGATTACTCCCATTAAAAAGAGGATCTGACTATAAATATTGGAAAGTCAAATGACACTATGTTCATTGCCAGCTATTTGGTACAAGGCATATGGAAGCTTCTACCTAATGACACTATCCTACTTGCACATTAGGCATGCCATCTGTGAATTGGAAAAATCAGTGTTCAAAACGGTAATCTTAACGTTCCTTCTCAAGCACTAGTTATATCATTAACAATTAAACAGTTGCCAACCATAATATAAGTGAATTTCTTTATTTAAATTAGTAACCACTCTCTGCATACATTAGTGCCACCCAGTGCAAGCCATAGTAATCAGTGGATGTTACTTGCACAACAACATCACATGATTACCATTCCTATGATTACACAAGCTGTTAAAGCAGTAACAATCTCACCATACAGTAGTGGCACTCAATGTAAGTCCCTGTATTAGTTTCTAGCTTGTAGCTTTATCAATGAGAAGCCTTGAATCTGAGAGAACCACACTAATGGTTTTATACCTAGATCTTAAACTGGTTAGGCACTTAGATAAAGATTTTATACACAAACCTTGCCTCCATTGATAACTATGACTTGCACTGAGTAGCACTACTGCATGGAAAGTTTACTACTGTTTTAACTGCTTGTATAAACATAGGAAATGGTTGTCAGGTGATGTTTTGCTGGTTGTATACCAATCATTTTCTTAGAATGATGTGACTGTGATTTTTGAAAAACCAAAGATACCAACTGAACTGAGTTCAGACCTATATGACTAGACAAACAAATGGTCTTGGATTGACAACATTAGTGTGTTTTTATTTTGGGATCATAGCTTTATAGTTAAGTAAATAGATAAAAGAAGGCTTCTGGAAGCTTGCATTATGTCAGGAGTGGCCAAAATTTTAGACACGGGGGGGGACTTTTTTGGTGAAAGTGCATCTGTGAGTGACTGTTTTTTTTTCAGGGCTTCAAACCGGAAACCAGAAAAAAAAAGTTAATTTGGCTATAATGAAAATTGGAATGGAAAAAAATACCAGTTCGAAGTCCTTGTTTCTCCAGGACAAGTTATTTCATTTCTCCTCAGAAAAATGGCAATTAAATATTTCTAAGAATTTTAGTTCTAGTATTATATAAAAATAATTTAATTATTTTCAACTTCTTCCAACATATACCATTTACATCTTTCTTAAATACTTTATCAATACTCTTTATTTATATCAAACTAACAGTTTCGACTGTCCTGCAGTCATCATCAGAGCTACAATATTCAAATATATAATTATACAATTAATACACTTATACACATATTCATATATATAATTAAATACATCTGGGGCTCGTTTTATGCGGATTTATTTAATGCGATTTTGAAGTTATGCGATTCATGATTCTTCTTAATATCTTTGTATGCGGTTTTTTTTTATGCGATAAAAATTATTCAGAAGTCGAGCTCCGATAATGCGCTATTATTTTAAATATTATAAATTTCGCGCACTCACGTCATATTTAAAGTAATAGCGCATTATCGGAGTTGAACTTCCATCTAATAATTTCAATATTTTCAGTGCTTTATAATAGTACTATAATAGATTTTATGTAATAAAGAAGTTCATAATTCACTTAAAATCAGAATTTCTCCATTTTATATACACACGTAAATCTGTTCAAATGTTACAGATGAAAAATACTATGTTTGTTGTTGTTTTTGCATTTTAAATCACGTTCAATTTTTGCTTTTTATAAAAAGAGTATGTAATTAATTAATCATTTAGTGTCCGCAAGTAATAAATTTTACAAGATTATAATGTAAATCTGTTCAAACGTTATAGATGCCTATACGATGTATGTTGTTGTTTTGCATTTTAAATCACGTTCAATTTTTGCTTTTTATAAAAAGAGTACGTAATTAATTAATCATTTAGTGTCCACAAGTAATAAATTTTACAAGATTATAATGTAAATCTGTTCAAACATTATAGATGCCTATACGATGTATGTTGTTGTTTTTGAATTTTAAATCACGTTCAATTTTTGCTTTTTATAAAACAAATACGTAATCAATTAATCATTTTATGTCCGCAAATTTATTTTTAAAAGGTTAGTAACAGTGGTGGGCACAATTAAATTTGACATTAAAAATTACGTAATGAGGTAATGTGAAACGATGAAATTTGATTTTTAAACAGCATTGAAAATTAAAAAATTAAAGACAAAAATAAGAATTTAATTTTTACTTGTTAGTTTTAATTAAATTTTGCCCAACAGTGGTGAGTCAGTGTCTTTTTATTATCGTAAGTCTAAGTTCTTATTTTTATTTTAAACTTTTAGTTTACGGAGAGAAAAAAACACTCAAGAAAATGAATTTCTTTGGAAACAAAAATTTCAATTTTAGATCACTTAGCGAAATGGGAAGGATCAATAGCGATTGGAAAACGTTTTAGTTCTATTTCCTCTTGACTTCGTTTTAGGAGAAGCTACAGTACCTCACATCACATCACATCATGACGAATCTGATGTCTCAAATAGCGATAATAATTAAAATACCATACATGTATGAAAAAAATGTAAATTACGAATAAAAATATATTGTTTTGAATAAAATTAAATACCATAGTTAATAAAAAAAAGTTTGTCTTGTATCAATTTTTTTCAAATTTGAAATATTTTATTAGTCATATTTTATTTTCGTATTTTTTTTTTATGCGAATTTTAAAGCAATTTTACGTTGTTGCTTTGCTTTTATGCAATTTTTGGAAAATTACAGTATGTATCCCCCATTTTTCAAAGTAAGTTAAGTCTATTTTTGTGCGATTTCTTTTGTGCGCGTTTTCTGAGGAACCTATCTACCGCATAAAACGAGATCCAGGTGTACTCAATATAAACAAAAATAAATATACAATTTAATCTGACCATTATAAATAATCATTTGCCATTTTATTACTTTACTCTTAAAATAATTCTATCAATATTTATTTTATATCACTTTATTTTTAAAAAGTATTATTTATTATAATTATAAACTTTAACATTTATTCTACTATTTAATACATATTATGGTCATTTTTAGAAATTGATACATAGGAAAAGGAAGAAGTAGAAAACTTCTTCCAACCTGGGTTATTAGTAACGTGAAAGAAAATAGTAATAAAAGTAAATAGGTTAGTGAAAGATGTGGATGGAGAATGATGATAAAAATAAGATAGAATAATATAAAATAAAAGTAGAAAAAACCATAGAAGAGTTTGTTGGGGGTAAATATGAGAACTGGTGTGGTGAAGTAGAAAAAGTGGCAAATAGGGTTTTACGTGAGAATAAGAGAATTAGTAAAAGTATAAAAGAGAGGAGGAAAGCATGCAGAGAATATAAATGTGCTATTATAAACAAAGAAATTGAAAAAGATGTTAATATTAAATGGAAAAGTATCTTTAAAAAGAGAAGTTGGCTAAAATAGATAATTATATAGAGAGAATGAAATTAAATAGTAAATTGATGGAAGAAATTAATAAAAATAGAAAAGACGGGAGTCAAAATTTTTGGAAATATATTAAAAGAAGCAATAATAAAAGGAGAAATAATATTATTAGATGATGAGGAAAAAGAGTGTAGTCTAGAGAAGTATTAGAGATAATATTAAATAAGTATGTAATAGATATAGAAAAGATGTTAAGTGTGAAAGACAGAGTGGTAACAAAAATAAAAGCATATAGTAATGGAAATATTAGGTTTATAAAAAATGAATCGAATGAGGCAGGGAAAAAAATTGAAAAGTGGAAAGGCAAGAGGTTTAAATGGTGGACAGCAGAGATGGCGATGAATTTAATAAAATAGGACAAAATTAAATCTATTATCATGTTTTAATAAGATGTCACAGAATTTCCAGATAGCTGGAATAATACAAGAGTAAGGCTATTATTTAAAGGAAAGAGTAAGGATCATAGAAAGTTAAAAAATTATAGACTGATAATGGTAACATCAGTGCTATATAAATTTTTTTGCATATATGATGGCTGGAAGGGTTGCAAAGTAGATGATAGAAAATAATATGGTGTGAGAAATGAAAGGATGGTTTTGTTGGATAGGTATATAGAAGATAGTTTATTTGTAATAACACAACTTATAGATATGAATAGAAATACAGGTAAATAGTTATACATGGTCTTTATAGATATAGAGAAGACAATATGATAGAGTAAATAAAAATATATTATGGGTAAATTTAGTAAATTTGTCAATGAATGGAGCTTTAGTGGATATTATTAAGAGATTGTATGAAAATAATTATTATAAGTATCAATTAGGAAATATGGAATCAGTTAAAGTTAAAAATGGCATGGGACTAAGGCAAGAATATCCTATGTCACCTATTTTGTTTTTGTTATATTTGAGAGAAATGGATAGAGCAATAGAATGACTAGGAAGAGGGGTAGAGATACCATTAATAGGTGGCAAGGGAGTATGCACATTATTAGGTCTTTATTTTCTGATGATGTCTTCTTGTGCACAGAATGTAGGAAAGATGAAGTTATGCTGAAAACATGTGCAAAGGTGGGTAAAGAGATTGGGATTAAATTTAGTTTTAAAAAAAAATCAAAAGTAATAATGATAAATGCTGCGGAAAGAGAAGAGAAATAACTTTTATTGGGGGATATAAAGTTAAATATGGTTAATAGGTAAACTATTTGGGAATCGTCTAAATAATCAGAGAAATTGCTTGGATGAATGGGACAAAAAATTGATAAATGAAGCAAAGAAAAGAAAAGGACTGATAAAAAAATTAACAGTTTTCATATAATAAATATGATGTAGCTAGAATTGTATAAAATGGAATGGCAGTAGCAGGGTTAACTTATGCTAACAATGCACTATGTGTTAGCAAAGGGGTGTTAAATTATTCTGAAAAAGTATAAAGGGAAGTAGGAAGACATGCATTAGATGCAGATGTGTAGACAGCAAAGGAGGCAATTCAAGAAGAAATGGCAAAGCCAAGTTTTTATACGACAATGCCTAAAGCAAAATGAAAATGTTCAGTAGATTGCAAATTTATGGATAAAAGAATAACCAAATAGTATTTAATTGGATTATGAGTAAAGGACAGGCAACAAAATGGGTGAGAAAGATAGTACAATATGCAGAAGATTTGGATAAAGACTTTATGTCAGTATCCTTATACAAAAGGTGTGATGATTGTGTTAGGAGAATATAGTAGCAAGAAATGTGATAGAAGATGCATTAATAAAAAATAGGGAGTTGGAGAACTAGTATGGAGAATAAAAAGAGTTTATATATATAGAAGTAAACAGAATATTGTGTTCGAGTTAATTTATAATAAGATCATTAGCAACAAGGGAATATACACATAAATGGAAAAATATGAGTAATTTAGTCTGCAAATTATGTAAGGAAGGCATAACAAATATTAGGCATCTGTTAGTCAAATATAAATGCCTACAAGCAGAAAGAATACAGATAATGAAGCTGTGGGAGAATAAATATAAGCAAAGTGATTATACAGAAAATGGGTTCTTGGTTTTTAAGCTGGGTTTGGGAAAAGATAAGGGGGATTTAGATATAAAGGCTAGACAAAGATAATGTGGAAATGGGATGTAGTAGAATGGAGAAGAATATAGAAAAAACTTAGGGTGGGAATGAAAAGGGAAGGTGGCTAACAGGTATTTCTGGTCGTAGTGGCTGAGAGATTTCTGAAAGGAGAAGCCATAATGCATCACATCACAGCTCTTTTTAATAGTTTGTGTAAGCATAAGAAATGATCCTGTGATTTTTTTTTTATTATTTAAACTGTTGTATATATTTTATTTTAAAAATATATTTATTGACATAACAAAATTTTGTACAGTTGAAGATTATAATACACTTTGTTAATGTTGGCTCAATTCTATTGCTGGGATTGGCTTCTTGCATCAAGGCTGGCTTAGTAATGTAGGTGTCCTAGGTCTGGTGGATGCGTGGCAAAGCTATTAACCGCACTAACAGGTTAATGTATGAGAAATTACCATAAATTTTACTGGTATTGTCCACCCCTTTTGAGGTTGGTTCTATAATGCTGACGTCTCAGAACTGGTATCCATGTAGTGTGGAATTGTTATATATATTTTATTATTGTAAATATCTTAACATTTAATTGTTGTGCGTCATTATTGAATGATCAGATCATTATTCTAGCAATACTATCAATATAAGTATAACATCAAATATATATATATGTCTGACTTAATGCTTTTGGATATTACAACGTGTATATAAATATAATTTTCAATCTACATTCAGTATTTTTTTTTTTTTTGAATGACGATGTAAGTAAGTTATTTTTGTACAAACATTCACTTGTAATCTGAGTAGGATATTGGTAAAAAAAATATTCAGAACTTAGTTTTTATTAAAATATAAAAAAAGGAACAATATTTCACATTCTTTACATTCCATTTCCGATATAATTGCACTTCCAAAAATCTCTGATATTCGGCTTCAAACGTTATTTAGTCACATGACCATATTTATATTTTATTCTGTGATTAGATGTTTTATTAAATAGACGCTAGAAATAAATAATAATTTTGCATATATTATTTACTAATTTAAATGCTGTCTCACATACTTTTGAAGAATTTTATTTACTTTTAGAATTTTTATAATTGATGCAAAATAATTATCAAAGCATATTTATAACAATGAAACTTGATTTATATTACATACACTACACGTTACTATTATCCACACTAAGCCGGCTGTAAGGATTTGTTCCTTTACAGTGGTTATTGCAAAATTTATTGTTGAGTCACGTGGTAGATAAATTCTCCTGCTGTGTGTATAGCATTAGAATATTTTTCTTTTGCTAAAGAAAAGGGAGATACATTTTTTAAGTTTACAAATGAGACTTCTCTATATAAAAGAAAAGTTCATATGTAAAACAAATAATTTCTAAGTGCGTAATTTTTAAAGTTATAATTCGATAAACGTCTAAAGTCAATCTGCGTGCATAAAATAGAAACGACTAATCTTGAATGCATTTTTCCTTATCCAATGATAGCAAGTTTGATTTTCATTTTTACCGGTCTATCGAAACCTTTAGCCCGATCCTATCACAACCATCCATCTTTATTCCACAGCTGTCTCTTGTTTGAATTTAGAAGTCGAGATATTTTTAACACAAATGAGAAATCATTGAAGTTTTTTTTCTTTCTATTAACGTTTTATTAGAAAACATTTGTTTACAATTTGGTAACTTCATTCGATCTATCTAATATCCGCCTAAATTATATATGCAGAATAACGAGAATAACTAATATCTTAACATGAGGTAGAATTACCATTTGCCTTAACAACTGCTTGTACTTTTATATGAACTGCAAATGAATAAACTTGTGCAATGCTTAGAGGTTTGAATTCTCTCAGAAGTGTCAGTGGAGCAAATCAAATGTTTAATATCCTCATATTCTTCAAATCAATATTTGATTATATAAACTGAAGCACTAATATATAGGAAAGTAGTGTCGATTGGAAATGACATTTTCACCATAGATTGGAATACATTTATTAAAAGTACTTAAATAGTCTTCGATAGTTATTCATCCGTGGTTTTATTAACGGTTTACAGTTAAAAGGTTTTATTAATGATTATCACTTTTAAGGGTAGGAAAAAAATATAAACAATGATTTGTATAGTAAATTATTATCTTATCTATTTATATTTGTCGTGTTTATTTTCGCATTGTAGTACTCATATTAAAAATTAGTGGCATTAAAGTAGCATATTTTTTTAGATTTTGGAATGTTTGTGAGGGATTTGTCGATACCTTGGTAATAATGTTCATCATTCTTTCATTTATCATTGATTTTCATCTTGGCAAATTACATCTTTCCATTTTCAGTCTTCACATTTAAATTGAAACAGTTCAGCATTTTGAACTTTAATGTTCCAGCTAATCAGTCAAGAATTTGATGAATAATTACATTTAACATTTCTTCTCACAGAGGCAAAATTCCATACAGTAGCGCCACTCAGAGTAATCAATGGATGCAAAGGAATGTTTGTGCATAAAATCCCTATCTAATTCCTACTCATCCAATATCTCCCAGACTATTTTCTAGCTTCATCAATGAGGGATTTTATGCATAAACTTTCCTGCAGCCATTGATTACTCTGGCTTGCACTAAGTGGCACTATTGTATGGAGAGTTTTGCCGGTGAAAAACAGCTTGTGTAAGCATAAAGAATGTGATCATGTGATATTTGAGAGTAATGAAACATTCATGTTAACTTCTTTCAGATATTTCTTACCACTTCATTAATGATATATTACATAGAGTTTACAAATGTAGTGCTACCAAGTGTTTTTTGTTATTCAGTATAACCATTCTCAACATACAATAGTATATATTTTTTTATTTTATTGAAATGAGATAATGGTTATGTCAACAACCTATTTGTTGTATTTAAGTATATTGAGAGCTTATTCTACATAAGTAGATATATAGCTATTACAATTTAATAATCTTATGCATAACTCCTTCACTAAAACAGAAACGAATTTCCTCCCCTAAAAACTTAGTGCATATAAAATGAAAGATAAACAAGTTAAAGTCAATATACAATACCAAAATGGAAATGCATGAACAACATTGACGCTTATCTCCCACCTGCCAATACGCAATTTTCCAATATGATTTTATTTTATTGTTATAAAACTTTCCTTAATAAAATTGTTATATTTTATTTTATTATCATCAACACTTCCTTTTAAATAGATAGTTTTGAAATATTTTCATACATTGTCTTAATTAAAAATTTATTGAATTGCTGATATTACTTAATAAATCCTCATTAGTTACTTAAACTTACAATAGGTGGCATAGAAGTGTTACAATATATGAAAACAGAAAGGGTACATATAATGAAGTTGTGGAAAAATAAATATGAAAAGAGTGATTATACAGAAAGTGAATTATTGGTTTTTATGCTGGGTTTGGGAAAAGATAAGGGGGATTTAGATATAAAGGTTATAGAGTTGACAAAAATTGTGTTGTGGAAATGGGATAGAGCAGATTATGGGTAAATTTAGAGTGGGGAATGTAAAAGAAAGTGGCTAACAGGTTTATCTGGGCATAATTGCTGAGATATTCTTGACTTCGTTTAAGGAGAAGCCATAATACATAACATCACATCACATCGACATAGAAGTGTGAGAAAAAAAGTATGCCAGCAATGAGTAAGCTAAAGTCATGTAATAGTAGCATGCTTTTTTATTAATCACATTCAAATGTAGGATATCTAAAGTATTTCAAAATGATTTGCAAATTCTAGTTTAAATTCACTGAGGATTTTGAAAATTAAGAGCTGACAATGATGAACATTGCCTTTCGAAAGTTTTACTTTTCTAACATCTCATTAAATGATTATCAGTTCTTGTTGAAAGCATTACATTTCACCATTGTATATATATATATGAAAGCATGCACATTCTGCTAAACTTTAATTTGGATGCTTGTATATATATTTCTATTTGTGTCAAATAAATTCATAATTTACAATCTTTTTGAAAAAATTAGTCTCTATTTCTGCCTTCATAACCAAATTTATCTTGCAATTATTTTCCCATTCTAGAAATCTCCGGATTTTAAAATGTTATTTAGTCTGATTTAAAAACAATCAATTTTTTTTCATTACAACAAAAACTTGTTGGGCTCAAATCTGTATTTGAGGTCTATCTTTAATGTGAATACTTGTCATTTTAGTGAAATATATTATCAATTTCCAGAATGTTATTTTTTCTATCTTTTATGAATTCTACTTTATTTATGCTTCCAATATTTGCACTTTTATATTAAGGCAGATTCCCATTTTTCAAATCTTTTACTTTTCCAAAGTCTGATAATAGTCTTCTTTCAATTATTGATCAAGATTGTAAATAGGGGATTCTTAACACACTGCATTTGGTAGGCAATCTTGACTGGTGATTTTAGTCTCCAGATAATGAAAGACATTTTTGGCTATCGTGATTGTAAATGTAAAAGAAAGTTAGAACTATTTAAAGTAACTCAACCAAAATCTCAAGAATTATCATGCACCTGAAAAGAAATATGGTGTTTTCTTCATATTAAACTCAATCACAAAATGTAGCAAATTTATGTTTAATTTAATAAGAATGACGTATCATAAATTCTAGAAATTTCACAGGCGTCATTCATTCACATAGTAAAAAAGTAATTTAAATTGATCAATTAACAACTTCACACTCTCATTTTCAAACACTTAAGATTTGCCCATACATATACGTTTGGGTCAAAAAGTAGATGGATTCATTCTATTTTTTCCCAAAGACTTTATCTTGTGTTTGAAAAAGTGGGAGTATTCATTTATATAGTGACATCTACAAAGCGCATGTACATTAGCTTATTGGTATTAGTTTATAAAACATTGTGCTATATAAAATAAATGTCTTGTTTACATGCTAATTAATGCATACTGGTAAGAAGCCCATCTAGGATTGTTCATTATGTGAATGAATACTCTTATAGTAATAACAGTACATTTTAAAAATTTGATAATTCAGTTCCTTTAGTATCTTAAAGAAAAATCAAAGGTTCTCCTTTCAGTTAATGCTTTAAAAAATAATTATAATTTAGCTATAGTACATGACATTGATTTGGTTGCATAAAATATATATATATTTGTTTCTTCCATGTGTATAATTGGTGGCTTCAGTTTAAATTTTCTCCATCCAGCTTTTAAGTAATAGAAATTTCGATCTTGATCTTCCAGAACTGTTCAAATGTTTAAAAATTGCTAAGCTCAATAATTTTTCAGTATCACAAGAGTTTATAAATTAGGTAACATTTCAAAGAATATTATCAAAATAATAATGAATTTTCTTGGAATAAAATGAAATTAATAATTCTGATCATTTTACAAATGATAATGTTATTGTTAATAAATATAAATTCGTATTGGAATAAATTCTGTGCAGTTTAGCATGGAAAAACAGCACTTGTTAATAGTATAAAGAAATATACTATTTCTGATTTTCATGTTAGTATTTGTGAAAATTATTTCTAGCATGTGGAAAAAGAAAAGATGCTGAATAATAGTGAAGGCAAAATATTTAACTGTAATTGTGAAAATTTTGCAATGCATATTTTTCAAATATCTACAAATCTAAAACTGCACCTTTATTTACAAATTATTTTTCAATTACAAGAGATTATTATCCGTAGCATTCTTGCTACACTAACTTGTTACTACTAAGATGCATTCATCAATACAAAAACTCTGGACATCTATTTTTTTTCTTCTAATTTATTCAGTGATCTCAAATAATGATGAATTATTTGTTTGTGCATCTTATCTTTTATATCCTCAAAAAAGTAAATCTTAATGGCTGTTCATTACTACTAGCAAAAGATTTCATATAATAGTAAATCATCCATGCACTTTACTAGTTACACAATACTTTATTTACCACCCTCTTTTATAGTTTTGATTGTCCCAATAATCATCTTCAGAATTTTTATATCTCCTAACTTCAAGAGCTGAAGATTGCTGGGGCAATCAAAATTGCAAAAGGGATTGGTAAATAAAGCATTGTGTAACAGTAGTGAAGTTCATGGATGATTTAGTATTATACGATACATTTGGCAATGCAATAAGAAAGATTAGTTATTATATTTCTTGAAGAAGCAAAAGATTTACTTTTTTAAAGATTAGAATTCTATAATTGAGGATTACATCACCCCAAATAAAATTTGGCAATATATTTGCTTAAGTACTTTTATGAATATCATTAATTTTAGTTAAGAAGGGTTTCAATACAAAATGAATCTAGATTTACTTTCTTATAGTATACTTTCATATCATTTCCCATGCATTTATCACATTGCAATAGTATTAAAACAGGCAAAACTCACTATATGTATTGCCACACACAGCAAGCTAGAGTAATCAATGGATGCCAGAAGGCTTATGCATAAAATCCCCATCTAGAGCCTACTCATCCAATATCTCCAGACTAGTTTCTGGCTTGTGGCCTTCGTCAGTGAGGAGCCTTGGATCTGAGAGCACTGCACCTAGATCTTAGGATCTAATGCAACCCTCCAGCAGCCACCTTTTATCTCCACTTAACTACAAAACTATGAGTCTTAAACTAAAAACACCTTAATGTTTTCAATCCAAGCCCGTTAGCTTATATAGTCATATGGGTCTGGCCACAAGCCAGAAACTAGTCTGGGGATATTGGAGGAGTAGGTACTAGATGGGGATTTTATGCCCAAGACTTCTGGCATCCATCGAGTACTCTAGCTTGCTGTGTGTGGCAATACGTATAGGGAGTTTTGCCTGTTTTAAAAAGTTATACACAAGCATAAGAAGTGGTGCATGTGATGTTTATTGCAATAGTATACCGAGTGTTGTAAATATTTGTCCTTCAGAAATATAATGTAAATATGCAAACATTAAAAAAAAAACAATAATAATAAATTTAGCAAACTGAAACACTTTTGTTGTGATTTTAACGAAGACAGTAGTTAATAATGAATTGCTTTGAAACTGGTATAAAAGTTTCATTCACCAAATGATGAAAATATGCAAATCTGTCAAAAATAGAAAAAACAATAACTAATTTAGTAAACTGAAAGACTTTAACACAGGTATAAAAGTTTTATCACTCAGCAAATGAAAGCCTTATTTGGAGAAAGCTCTAACAAAAGTGAATTAAAAATGGTCTGTTTTCTAAAAATTTAATCATATTTAAAATAGATACCTCATTTAAGAAATAAAAACAATTGTAATTCCAAAAATTAGTATAAAAAGGGCAAACAGGTAACAGTAATAAAAATATTTCTATTTTTTTTGTCTTAATACAGATACATATATGGTAATTATGCTTGATGGAAATATTCTTCAAAAAATGTAGGACAGTTTTTGTTGATAAGGAAGTTTCAAAGTTTAAGATTATTATAATAATTTTTAATGAAATTCATTTTCCAAAGAAAAGTTTAATTGATTAAGATAGATCACTGAATGAAAAAAAACTATATAGTGTTTTTTATTTTGAAATAGAAATTCTAGATGTATCGATAAAATATTAGAAATTGATTTACGCAAAAATTCTTTCGCTTATTTTACCATGTATATAAAATGGATTATTCTCCTGTACATGAGGGATCAGAATGACTAATGTCAATATGGGTAGGATGACAACCTTGGCACTAATGAGGGCTTTGAACATTCCATACATCAGATTTTCAATGAAATGGAAGGCTGAAGAGTTGCGAGTTGAAGTAGTTTGAAGCCTGTCCGTTAAAGTATAAAGATTTTCTATCTTGATATAAAGCTGAGCACTGATTGTATATATATGTGGAGATGGTAAACCAACTGACGAGTGCTGTTTTAGCACAAAATACATTTGGTGATTATTTATCTTTTCAACATGTGTGTGACCAGGTGGGTCAGCAATATGAGATAGCTTGGAGAATTGAGGGTTGTGTGAATCCCTTATATATTACATATATCTGTATGTGCAGGTGTAAGCCTGTACAGTGTATTAATTTACATATTTATGATGTTATTGCAGTATAATATTGAAAGACAGTTTTTCTTTTAAAATTTTTCATATGTGCTGGTAGCAATAATAAACTATGGTTTGAATTTATTGGAGAATGGTTTGCTGTTATTGAATTTTGCATAAACATATAGTTGGACTATCATAAATACTATTTAGGCAAAAAAAAAAAATCCATGCTTAAATCAATAACATATTATACATTATGTATATTTAGAGGCAGAATATAAACGAAGAGTTATTATCACATGAACACAAGCAATTTCAGATTGTTGGAAATATAATCACTAATAGACTTACTATATATTTTTTTTTCAAACTAGGACAATACAGCAAGTAACACTATGCTACATGCCTATAATTGAGACGGCCAAATAGCGGATTGGTTACCAAAAAGCAACAATTTTGTAGTAATAATTTTTAAGTACTCTTAGCTGAACATAATACATTAAAAACTTATTGATATTTATCACTACCATGAACTTGCTTTAAAAATTTTTTTATTTTTGTGTGGAAAATTTCAGTACAATAAAGCTTTAGTGTAGAGTCAACCATTCTTCAGACCATGTGTTATTCATTATTGAAAATATCCTTTCAACGGGTGCAAAGTGCCCAGCAGACTGAAAATATATTCTATAATTTGAACAAGACTAGGCAATGAAATATTCTTTTCCTTGACATGACTGAATAGTTGAATCCATTTCTCTTTACAATTTTATTTTTCCAAATATTATAGAACGCTGCTAATCAAATGCAGATTGAAAGCATTTGTGAATTATGTGAGCACCCGCAACTAATACAATATTTCTTCCCCATTCCTTTTTTAACCTGCTGTAAATATTATTTTCCCCTCTCCGTTTAGCACCTCCAAAATTTGTATTACAATTACCTCTGCAAAATCGAATAATTTTTTTTCGTTACTTTACGAGTTCTGACTAAGACATCAAATGGTTTGTCAGTATTTCTGCAGTTTTGCTGGGAATTGATTGAAAATCTAAGTTTTTTTTATTCCATAATCTGGCACAAAAAAAAACAACACATGGCACAGTTTTGATTTCCTGTTGGAAGAATCCATTGATATTGTCACAAAATTTGTTTTGTTTAAATCTTGACAAAGTTTTGCTGAAACCACAGTGGTTCAATCACATTAACAATGATAGCTTCATATTTTGTTTTGGATAGTCTAAATTTTGTTTCAAAAAGCTTTAATATCAAATTACATGAACAACTGACAAACTTAAAACTAAGACTGTGAATAGCAACATGAAATGCAAAGTTGCTTCTTCAGCAGCTATTAAAAATTCTTAGTCACTTGGATCAACATTTTTAAAATATGACATTATTTTTGAAGAAGTACCTGCAGCTATTAGACTAGTCTTATGTTTTTCACATTGTAAATGATTTTTAATGTCCAAACATGTACCATAAGCTACTAAAACTTCTGAAAAGTAGTTCACATTGTTAACATGACCAAACTTTTTTTAAAAATGGATCTTTTTTTGATTCATCCGTAAACGCAATTTTGGGGGTCAAATATTTTTAATGTACACAATAATATTACACCAAAAAAACAACAACATTGCACCAACTCATAACCTGAACTCAACTGGAGCTGCACATGTTGAGCAACCGAATGTATAAAATGTGTCAAACCAAGGATTCCCCATTCAAATTAATCAATTATGATATAAATACAATTATTGTATATTCTGATTAATAAGTTTAAGGTACATGTTGAATAATTTATATTTTTATCAGTTTTTGCATAAAGCATTCAGCGTATATATTAGGAACTTTTCGATTTTTATCAAATAATCACGACAAAATGATATACTGGCCAAGGCCATACTTTCAAACAGGTAAAGTCCAGGTCAAAACAGGATGTATGGTTAGACTAATAATAAATTAGTTTGTTTTAAATTAAAATAGTACTGGCATTAAAAAATCTGTCATATCTCAAATAGAAAGAAATTAGACACTAACTGTCAATTTAAATTTTCAATCATGTTTACTGAGATATTGAATTGTTATGGAAATAATTGACTGTTTTTGAATTAACTAATAGGGTTTTCTCACAATGATTATATCATTAATATTCATTGCTTGATAGAAAAACAAAATAAATATCAGTTTCATAAACAGTACAAGGATCTAAAGGCAGAAAAATTCCACAACTAACAAAAAATTTATCAACAGATTAGTAGATTAAAACTGCAAAAGTAGATACAGATTTGTTTTTGTTAACTAAAAATTTTTTTTTTACTCTATTTGATACTTTAAGTTTGCTGAAAAATTAATATTTTTAAATTATTCATTTGTTATCAAGTTTCATTACATTTGACCTATTTACTATCAATCAATTAATAGTATTCTTTCCAATAGACAGACCCAGAGAGTAGTCACAACATCAATTCATCCAGTCTTCCATTCTATTCTCTTTCTTGCCCATTTCTTCAATTCCACATAAGTCTTCCCATCTCTTATATCATCTAATAATGGCAATCTCTTCTGTCCTTTTTATTTCCACTCACCATTCCCTCCAAAACATCTTTCATTAAACTATAATCTCTTCTCAATATATGTCCAATCCAGTTCCTCTTTCTCTCTCTGATATTCTCAATCAATCTTCTTTCTTCATTTATTCTTTTCAAAACTTCTTCATTTATTATTTTACTCATCCAACTGATTTTTTCCATTTTTCACCATGTCCACATCTCAAAAGCTTCCAATCGTTTCTTAATACTATTATTCAATGTCCATGTCTTACTACTATACATTAATACACTCCACACATAACATTTAATTAATCTCTTCCTTAATTCTTTTTCCAAAGGTCCACAAAATATCTTCTTTCTCTTCACAAATGTCTCCTTTGCCAATGCTATTCTTTTTTTAACTTCATCTTTACTTTCTTCCATCCTCACTCAACCAACTAGCCAAATATCTAAATCTCTTCACCTGTTGAACCGTGTCATCACGGATTCCAATCTGCAGTTTTTTTGCATCTCTCCCTATCCATAAACACTTAGTCTTTTCAATATTAATCTTCATTCCATATGCCATACATTCTTCTTCCAATTTATTCAACATATTCTGAAGACCCTATATAATGAGTAAATTATTCAATAGCCCTTCATAAATAAAAATTATTCTTTAATCATTTAACAAATAAAAATGAAATTCCACATGAATTTTATATGAGGTGTACATTATTTCAGAACTTTAGCTAATTGAGATATATGAATACAGATCTCTAGGCTGGTTGTTAAATAAAATCATTTTATTATTTGAACTATCATAAATGTTTTTTATGCTTATGATTTCACAATTAGCAAATAGCATTTATATAGATCATAGCAACACAAATATGAAAGAAAAAAATCTAATAATCAAGAAACTTTGAGTTTAGTTATATTACTTGTCTCTATTTATATATGAAAGACATTGCTTCTTTGTAATTCATTGATTGCATAAAGAAAACTTATAAAAAAATCTGTAGATACACGGTTTCAAATGATAATTGGGAAAAAAAATTTTTCTAGGCAACTGAATTGTCAGCATTCCAAATATAAATATTTTGTTCATAAATATGGCATAGAATATCAATAATAAGAATGTACTTTATTTTTTCATACAAAAAAAGTTTATTGAATTAATGAAAAAAAAAGACAATATGTCTTAACATAGTAAAAAAGCAAAGATTGAAACAAAAAATATATACATATAAATCTATTCCCTCATTTCTCCATCTTCTTCCTCTTCTTCAACACCTCTAATATAGAGAACATTGTTACACCTGTAATAAATAAATAACAATTAGTACATCTGTACAAAAAATATTTAAATTATTAAATATGCACAAATATATATACTTTTTGTAATAAGTATGCTATGTAAGTAACCAATTAACATAAATTTCTAAAATATTTTAAATTATTAATAAAAAGTACTAAGATGAGACTTGCTTCAAAGAAAAATATTTTTCTGGATATGATAAAACATTTGCTGCTTTTTAAATTTCTATAATGATTTTACAATTTCCCAGAATACTTCCAATCTTAATAGATTTAATTTCATATTTCACCTCTTTGTTTAAAATACATATTTCACATCAAGTTGTCATAATTACTCGGACCATTCTTTGTTTATTCTTTATACAATTTTTTTGCAGACTTCATCCACATATTTGATGATGTCAATTCTAGTTTTAGCAACTACACTATGTTTAGTGTTAAAATAATTTTTCTCTAACCAAGTTGATATTTTGTAAATATTTTTATTCTTATTTCATAATTTTTTTATGTCATCATTAAGTACTTTCTTATAACATTTTACTGAATCTTATTCAATTATTCTAAATGATCCCTTTTTTAATTGTTTTTACTTTCTTCTATCTAAATAACATTTCATTTCCTTGTCTCAATAAAAATTTTAATGTTAAAAAATGTGCTTTTTGTTTCTGCTACCTATCTATAAAGCTATCTCTAATAAAAAAATCTGTTATCTTTTTATTGATCTTATTCGATGAAAACAAATCCACATTTTTTTAACAATTTAAAAACAACTTTTAAATTTCAGCTTCAATTCACTGGAAAATTTCTGCAGGTTTGAACTTTAACTATTATTATTGTCTTTCCAGCATTGCGCTACTACTTGTATATCTTTCAACTCTCCAAAAGATGATCGCTTTCTATGTCAATGATTCCAAACCTTTTTTTGGCCTCATTCTTCCTAAGCATCTCTAAAATCCTGATACTCCTCCCTGATATATAATTCTTATTATTCAAAAAGTGAAATTCACGTGGAGGAAGCGTAAAAGGCCAGTTGAAGTATAATAGAATTTCAAGCAGTTGATTTGCTTCAAGTAACAATGGAGAGGTAAGAAGTAAAGGTTATTTAAACAGAAGACACCAGGAAGATGGCATAAAAAAACAGAAATTCAAAAAACATTCATAATTTAATTTACGAATACACCTGGGTCTCGTTTTATGCGGATTATTTTAATGCGATTTTGAAGTTATGTGATTCATGTTTCTTCTTAATATCTTTCATATTTCACTATATTTATTAGATATCAAGAAATTTAAATTATTAACAATTTATTTTGACATGAAATACTTTTTTTTTTTTTTCAAAAATATGTTATATTAGCAGCTAACGTGAATATGGCCTGAAGCTGTATTTAAAACTTAGCTTCTATGTAAATAACCTATTTATGCTAATGAGTAAATAATAATAATAGATTTATACTTACATATAAAAATATTGCAATAAATATTCAAAAAATTTAAACTTTTAAAACGTATTTTGTTATATATAACAGAAATAAATAATCTTTTAGATTTTTAAAATAAAAAACGAAGATTTTATGAAAATAATCTTTCTAATGATAATTTATAATCTTTTTGTTTTGATTGCAATCTCATTTTTTTAATATAGAAACAGAAAACCATTATCACAGCACAAGACTGAAAATGGCGCTAGTTGTACATCACATCATGAATAAAAATAAAGTGGCTAACAGGTTTCTCTGGGCATAATTGCTGAGAGATTCTTGACTTCGTTTAAGGAGAGGTCACAATACATCACATCACATCGAGTCTGATTTCTTACCAGTTTACAAACGAACGCTAGCGGTAATGATTAAAATATGTATGAAAAATGTATAATTAAGTACTGTAGTAATAAAAAAAGTAAAAAAAAGTTTGTCTTGTATTAATTTCAAATATTTGAAATTTTTTATTAGTCATACTTTATTTGCTTATTTTTTTAAGGCAAATTTAAAAGTAATTCTTCCTTGTTGCTTTGCTTTTATGCAAATTCTGAAAATTACAGCACCTATTCCCCATTTTTCAAGGTAAATTAAGTCTATTTTTGTGCGATTTTTTTTTAATGCGGGTTTTCTGTGGAACCTATCTTCCGCATAAAACGAGACACAGGTGTAATAAAATATAAGAACATTTAGCGGGCTTTCAAATTCATTGTTAATAACTCAAAAATAATTTCAAAAAAATTCATTATTAATTCTTGAATTGCTCTCTTTAAAAATCAAATTGCTCCCTCCTATGGAGCATGTGTACCATGATGAGAACCACTATTCTATATCAAACTATTAATCATACTTAAACATGTATAAATAAATAGATAACAATCAAGAAAAAGAAAAGATAGTTTTAATAAATGAGTAAATTTATTTGTTAAAGCAAGCTTCTAAACTGATTAAATGGCATACAATTTAAATAATTGTGCTTATTCCTATGCTTTGTAAATCTTTGCACAAATAAATTTATCAATCTTTTTATTTGGATGTCTTTAAATCTTTTCTAAAATTATGCTCTTCATATAAAAGTATAATATTGCAAGAATGACTGTGACCACTGCAATAAAGATGAATGGATAGTTTTACTATATAGTGATGACCTTGAATCTTTTTTTGGCTAAGAACACCTGGTTTCACCTATTTATGCAAAATTGCAGCTTTGAGAACAAATAATTTTACTATATTATTATTTAGTTTATTATCCTAAGGATTCTTATTATTATCAAGAAATCTATTCATATTAGTAAGAATTGAAAAAATGACCTGGAAATAATTAAAAATAAAAGCTGTAATCAATTATAATCATCATTTTCAAATATTATCAATCCACTGCAGGATAAAGGTCTCCCTAAGTTAATCCAATTTCTTCAATCCCTAGCCTCTCTTCCTTCATATCAGCAAACTTCCATATTTCACCTATTTATTACACAAAGTTTCTTTCCAGATCCTTTACAATTTCTTATTTAAGATTTCGACTGTTCATTTTATTATCGTCTCTAGCAATATGTCCAGCTCTGCTTCAGTCTTTAAATTTTTTAATCATGCCAGTAAATCTATTGGTTCTCTCCCTTTTAGTAACCTCTAGCATAAATCTCTATATATTTTGTTGACTAGGCTAAAACCTGTATAAAATAGTTCTTCTGTTAAGTATCCAAGTCTTAGATTTATAAGAAGTGCAAAAATACATTTACTAAATTCCTTTTTTCAAACACATAGGTTAATTTCCTTTTAATATGAAGTTATTTTTACCATAAGCACTCGATCCAAGTTTAATTCTATGATTAATTTTATCTATTATATTTCTATCTGTATTAAAAATCTGACAAGGTATTTGTAGTTGTTAACTTCTTCTAATTCATCACCATCAATCTTTATTTTCTTTTTTTGAGAAAATCCATTGAATTTTTTATTCTAGTCTTTTTAACATTTATCTTTAGTATTACTTCCAGCTAATAACTCTTGCAATATTTCCTGAAGTTCTGAAGCATTATTTGCAAAAAAACAAACAACCAAATTCATCTGCAAAATCTAAATGACTTAAAAAAATCTCCACCTACTTTTATTCCCATGGTTTTTTATTTCAAGTCACAAAATACTTTTTATAAAATTCTTTAAAAAGTTTTAACGATATCAAGTCACTCCATTGGACCCTCTTCTCAATTTTAATCTTCTTAATAAGACTATATAAATCTAATCATTGCTCTTGTATTTTGATGACAATTATCTTTATCTTGATGATCCAATGCTTTAAACACTGAAGAAATGCTTAAAGAATCAAATGCCTTTTCACAATTAAATCCAAAGCATAAAATGACAACTCATATTCATTGGTACTTTCTATAACCTCTCTAAATATGTGAATGTGATCAATAGTTCTCAAACTATTATTTTCGTTGGTTAAAATACAAAGTTCACTGCAGACAAATTATAATTATTTTGTACAAAACTGATAAATGACTGTTAAGTTGATAATTTCTGATGTTTTTTTAATCAATATTAGTATTGCATTCTTCCATTTATCTGGTATATCTTTATCATTCAGATATTTGGTATATAATTTTGTCAATAATTTTTTTATATCTTCAGTTGCTTCTTTTAAGATATTGATTATAATTCTATCATTAACTGAAGCTTTTGCCTTCTTCATAGATTTTATTGCATGCCTCATTTCTTTTAAAATATTGGGCAATTCAGAAGATGTTATAACTATAGAGGATTTTTTGTTTCCTTGTTCTTTATTATTATATAGCTGTTTATAAATTTCTTCACACGTTTCATGATGTCATCTCTCGTTTTAAAAATAATTTGGATCTTTTTTTTTTATTGTAGAAATAATTTTCCTACTAATACTAAAATATTCTTTTACACCTTTGAGACTTTTATCTTCTATAACTTTCCTTGTTGATCAACTATTATATTTTCTTATATCATTATTAACTTTTTTGTATCATTATTGTATATTTTGGTATTCTTCACGAATTGTCCTAGTTTCAGTAGAAAATTTATTGGTTAATTGCTGCTTTTTTATAGCAACTATCTTTGTTGCAGTTCATAATAGTATATCAGTTATCTTCCTATTGATTTAATTCAATGTGAACTATCTTCAAAATTTATTAATATTGGTTAGTAATTACACAATATTTGGAGTAGTATTATTCTCCACTTTTTCTATACAGTAATTTCAATATTATTTATAACGTTACCTTTGAATTAATACTGCGGTTGTTTGGGATATGGAGCATTTATGGAAGTATATGAGAGATAATTTGGATACGATTGATTTGATTAAGGTAAAGAAATTAACTAAATTATGTTTACATATGGAAAAAAATAAAAGGTCAATTATCATATTTAAATAATTGTAAATTACATAAGGTTATGCCTAAAGCATGTATAATTAATGTTAGAAGGAATAAAAAGATCTCAAATAATATTAAATTAATATATAAATTGGAGAATTGTTTGTTGCAGATTTTTATAAATGAAAAATACTACATTTTTAAAAGAAGTTTGGATAGATTTAGAAGCTTAAATAAAATTATAAAACCAATATTAAAGGGTATAAATGTTTGGGATAATTTCAAAGCTTTCTTAAATAATTATCGTAATAAATGGAATTATAAAATACACCTTAAATATACTAAAAAATGGGAATGGCTGATTAATAAATTTTCCACTAATGGATCATGCAGATATGATAATATTCAGCAATCTTATAAGTCTATAGAATATAAAAAACATGTTTCAGACAATTTTGTAAATTTAACGGACTATAAATTTTCACGTGAACAAAGTAATTTACTGAGTAAATATCCATCATTTATCCCATTTATAGACAAAGATATAAAGAAGAGGATTATAACAGACATTGAATTGGCACATATTTCATATGGGGAGAAAAAGAAATTACATTGTATTTTAAATAGACATTTATACAAACTTAATATTTCTAATAAGGATAATAACTATAGGAAAATAATAAACGAAATTAGATATATATGTAATGGCTATGGGATTGTAATAAGTAAAGAAGATAAAGGTTGTCGTTTTGTTATAATGTACGCTAAGTACTATAATGATAGAATAGATAGTGTAATAAAAAATGAGGGGTATAGTAGATTATCTAAAGATCCTACAAATAATATAAAAAATAAATATATAAAATTGTTAAAAAAGATGAAGCTTAATAACATTATAAGTGATAATCAATATTATTCTTTATATCCTAATTCATATGAAAACCCATATATATTTTGTAAGGTAAAAACGCATAAGGAAGATAACCCTTTGAGATTATTATTTAATTATAGCAATTTCATTTTACATAAATTTTGTAAATATTTAAACAAATGGATAGCTGATATAATTGGTTATGGGCAATATTGTATAAAAAATACAGAGGCTATTATTGATAAATTAAATATGATGAATATAAATAGAAACCACAGTATCTTTGTGATGGGCATAGAGTGGATGTACCCTAGTATCCCTAGAATTAAAAGTATTAGTATCATCAAAAAGGCTTTATCTATATATATCAATGATGATAGCATAATTAGTATTACAAATGAAGCATTGAACCTAATAAATAATAGTTTATATTTTAAATATAATAACGAATATTGGAGTATAAATAAGGGATGGGTAATGGGATGCGCGATTAGTGGGCTTATGGCATCTATGTTCATTAATGACATGGAAATCAATATTATAAAAGGCAGTATAATTAAAAAAGAAGTACTACATTATTTTAGATATGTAGATGATAGTTTGATAATTGGTAATAAGAGGGCAATATATAAATTATATAAACAATTTAATAATAATGTTGATAATATTAGGTTTACTATGAAAGAAATTGATAATGAAATAAGGTATTTAGATATTGAAATTATTTTAAATCAAAATAATGATAGTATAATTAAGCATTTTATTAAAGATTATAAATTAAGGAAAATTATATCAATTGATTCAAAACAACCATGGATACAAAAGATGAGTGTAATAAAGAATTTTAAATATAAGAACGATAGATTTAATACTGATAGAAATATTGCTATGTTACAGAAGGATAAATTTAAACAAACATATATGGGATATGGATATGCAGCGCATAGTAGTGACAATTTTTCACGATATGGGGTAAATAGCACGAATAATAATAGATGTAGGACTAATAAATAAAAGAAGTGGATAAAAATTTCATATTTGTTTAGTGTATATAATATATTAAATAAAAAAAGGAAAAATTATATAGATAAAAACATTAATGTGGGATGGGCTAATAGCAAAAATTTAGGTAAATTGATAAGTAATTGTAGGATGAAAGATGATATAAAATATAAGAGAGGAATGGTTTATAAAATTAGATGTAATTTTTGTAATATGGTTTACTATGGCCAGACGGCAAAGCAACTGGGAGAAAGAGCTAAAGAACATGATGCTATTGCTAGGAAAGATAATAGATCTGCGTTATATGTTCATTATTTGCAGAATGGACATAAAATAAATTGTATTGATAATATAAGTGTTCTTGATTATATTAAAAATGTTACTAGACGTAAAATATATGAAACAAACTATATCATATATAAAAAAAGCAACTGTATGAATATATACAAAACATCCATTAAGTTGAATAATAAATGGTTAATGGATAGTTAATTAATTAATATATGTGGATATATCAATTCAATATATATAACAGTAATTTTGTAGTAGGTTTGAAAAAAAAAATCATGTAATAGATCATGTCGGATATCCATTTGTTTATCTGTCTTCTCTCATGTATTGATATAGATGTCGCTATATGTACTTTAAATCATATTCTGGAGATATATTGAAAAGGGCAAAAAACATAATTTGCCGAAAAAGGCTTTTCTATGATAATTTTATAATTTGTAATCTTTGTTGCTTCTATATATGTATTTTTAAACATATTATTGACTATTGTATACTTGAAATGCAACATAAAAAAAAGAATTGGTTTTAATTCTGATTCTTTTTCTGTATATTATGGTTTAATGTTTACCGAAAAATTTATAGCAGAGAATAATGGTTATTCAACTGATTCAAGCATTGATCGTGATTTCTGCTCATGGGGCTGTCAAATTAAGTTTCATAATTTTTGGTAATGATGTCTTAAAAGTAATAGTAATTATAACGCTTAAAAAAAAAAAAAAAAAAAAAAATTAACAAGCCATCTTTGCTCATAAATATAGAGATTATCTTTACTGCACAATCTTTTTTCCTGATGAATTAGACTTTTTATGATTGAATGTTATTTCAAGATTTTCAATCACTCGTAAAATTTTTTTTTTTTAGTTATTATTTTATAGAAAAATAGATGGAAAAAATCATTTATGATATTCTTTTTATATGTTTTCTTGTCTAAATTTTAACAAAAAAAATCCAAATATTAAAAGTAAAAACTGCAATAATATTTACCCCAATTAGATATACATGTTACCACAGTTATATATGTAAATATGATCATTACGATGTAAACATTAGAACTATGTATCAGATACATAGAAAGGTATAGTTGATAAAAAACTATTAAGAAATTTACCAATTACAGTAACATTTAATAATGTCATTGTCCGTGTGTACTATATAGTTTTTCATAGATAAAAATACAACTTCTGATATCTGGTTACTCAAGGTGTATTCTTAGTAGTTTTATAATATTAAAAAAAAAAAAAAATATTGTGTTACCTGCCTAGAAAAAAGGCATGCAGGTTTTATTGACTATAGTATTGATTAAGACACAAACCAAGTTTTCAGAGAGACTGCTTTATTGTTTATCAACCTCACCTCATTTAGCTTTATTCAGGAGTGTTATCTGATTAGTCAATTATTGTTGCTTTGACTTTGTAATCATATGAGAAGTCATGAATAATTCTAATAGATAAGTTACATCAACATTTTTATTTTTGAATTTATTCTTTTGCCGTATAGTTGCAATAACATTTAATTACTTGTAAATAACCATTTTACAGTAATCACTTGATTTTATACTTTAGATGGACTCTACTTAATAGTAAAATCTTTTTTTATTAAATGAAAAATAAAAGATTATAAAAATAGCATTATTATTATTAATATTCTATATTGTATTAAATCTAAACTTGTTTTCTCTGTTTACCTTTGTATGTATTGTATCTGAGCCACTGACAACCTAAAGACTATTTTAGACTTGTTCTTTTCTATTACTTTCTCTTCAATGATTATATAGATACCTAATAAGGAAGAAATAGGCATGGGATTTCTAGGAAAATGAAAAATATCAATGTCTTTATTTTTTGATGTTTTGGAATGATGGACTATCTTAGGTATGTCATGTGATATACCATTTTATTGGAAATTTTGTAAGGAATTTAAAGAACCTGTTATTAAAAATATAAAAATAATTTTTCAAAGTATAAAAATCTTTTTTTTTTACTATTTTGAGTATATAATGTCTATATTTTTTTCAGTTTTATTACATTTCTTGATATATTACTTTTCTGATAACATATACCACTTAAAAGTGAAGTTATCACATAAAGTATGTATTAAATCAAAGTTTCCAAAAATCTAATACAGCTGCTGAAAAGTGAAGAGGTTAGAATTTTATGTTTGAAAAACAAAACTTTTTGACTGCATGGGTTTTGGAATAACGGCATCCTACCTACAAGGAGAAAATCTGCTATATCTTAAATTTAAAGTGAAAATTTTATTTAAAAAAAAATCCATATAATATAAATTAAATCTAAATAACTTTAAAAGATTGAAATGCTTATATTTTTTTCATTTTAACTTTGTAAATACAACATCAAACTTATAAAATAAGAATGTCTAAAGAATATTAAAATTTGAATACAAAACATTTCTTGTTTAAAAAAACAAACCAAAACAATACATATTTAAAAAAAAATTTGTAACAATAAAAAAGAAAAATCAAAGAATAAAAAGAACTATTTGCAGCTTACCGAATTAAAACCTCTCCAAGATTTCCTGTTATGGCTCCATCAATATACTCTTCAGTGTTTGCTAACTAAAAGAATATAAAACAATTATCATATTTCTTTATAGAATATATATACACACATAAATAATTTAAAAATATGTTTCATTATTTTATGTACACAGTTTGACTACGATGTTCACACCATTAATTTAATATTATATATATATTAGGAAATCAACAAAATAAAGCAAAAATAGAATAATGCAATTATGAAAAAGACTGGAAAAATAAATTGAAAGAGCATATTTGCAATACTAAAATCTAGTTGTTAAAAAGATATGTGAATGTGTTCATTCAATCAGTCTTTCTTAAAAAAACCCCACAAAAGATAAGTAACCTTGAGAGCATGTTAATTTATAGTAGAAAGAAAAAGAAATACATACACAAAAGAAAGTAATGGATGTAAAAGTGAACACAGTAACATCTTCAGTCTCTCAAACCAAGACACTTCAAATTGGCTTACATAAATCAGAATTTAGGTTAAAGATAAGACAGCCACTCTTATTTTTATAAAGTCTCTATCATGTGGTTGGGTTTGAGAGTTTCCTCTGTACACAACACAGCGTCATTGAGCTATTACAAAAATCAGATGCACTCTATTTCGTTCATAATATAGTTGAATAAAATAATACATTGTCATGGGAAAAAGAAAAATATATAAATAAAAAATCCTGTCAAAAATTTTCCATATAATATTTACAATATCAAATATCTAAAAATAAATAATTTATTAATTATAAAAAATTTAGCTCTTTCTTAATTTTGAATAAAAATAGTTCTTCCTGATAAAATTACCTTGACAATCATATGCATATCTTAGGTATCTCATACAGCTATTATTGAAGCTGACAGTAACACATTATTTGATGGGTTGATTTCTTTTATTGGATTGCAATGTTCAAAATTGTTATATTGTTTTTTAAAACCATGGCAAGATTATCTGTAATACTTGCACAGCTTATGCTGTAATGTGTATTGTTTCACAAATTTTTTTAAGAAGATAGATATTATCATTACTTTTAGGCAAGCAATTTAGCAGTCAGACTTGTGGTTCAGTTCTATATGTCAAATGGTCATATGGGCAATAGACTATTATTTCAGAAGATTATTCTTTGAGGTTATACAAGAAATAACATTCTTTCACTTTCAACAATTATATAGCATGGGAATGATGATTAGTACATTTATTCTATAAATCATAACAGTGTCAACATGGCAAAAGGTATCTTTTCCAATGTTAGATTATTTTCTTTCCCAACATCCAACTATTAGAATCAATTAATGATAACTGCCAATCTTATGGTTTCTCTCTTCTGTGGAATTTTCCTTCATTTCTAACTTCAACTTAATAATTTCAACTACTTGACAGACAAACACTTTCATTCTTTTATAGATAAGCTACTAGTTGATTAAAAAAGATGTTTATTAAGTTCATTAGTTAACCATCTTATCTGCTAAGGTGTCATTTAATCTTTAATTTTGTTTTCAAAATAAATTAACTTGATTTTTTTTGTTTACCTATCTTATAAAAGATTCTTTCCTTCATGTTTAACAAGAATTATAAGGTATAACTTTTTATAATTTTCGACCCTACAATACAATCATTTTAAGTTATATGTTTATATGAGAATTCTTCTGGCTATCATAATAGTGGAAAGGACGAGAAAAGAACCAAAAAAAGTCTGGCTTAGATTTTCTTGCATGGTGAATAACATACTGAAATGATACAATTAATTGTAAAATTAGAAACGATAATAGTGATAAAACAAAAGGCAATAGTTATTTCTAACTGCAAGTTATTGAATCAGTGGATTTTGAAACAGATAAGTTGTTAAAAAAGTAGCAATATCTAAAAAGTTTTATTTAGTTTTTTGGAATTTCATTAATCCTGAAATTTCTAACAAATCTTAAATTCTTTTATCTCTTAAAATCTCATTAATTTTCAAAAATATTAAATACAGTACTTTATAAATACAAAATAAGATCTGTCAAAAATTATATACTTTTGAAAGAAATATCAGTTGTTTTATGTAATATATTTTTAAGTAAATTTGCAGATTAAAAAAAAAAAATCTGTAGATAGATACGGGTAAGTTTTTTATATAATTAAAAACAAAATTAATCACATTATTTTAAAAGTATTAAAAGAAAGAGAATAATAAATGCATCTAATTCTCACTATTCAATCTGATTAATTTCAATATATATATTGTGCCCTTTTGTATGGGTCACCATCTAATTTTTGTGATAATCTATTAAAAATTTTAAATTTAAGATATATTTGAATATGTGATGTTAATTTTGCTTATGGTAATATTTCAAAGGGTTTAATTAAAGCAATCTATGAATATTTGATATGTGAAATTGTGCTGATATTGAGAGAGACATTTTAAATGATGATGATTATAATATATAGTTGGAAAAATGGCCATAATCAATACTGCATTAATAGATTTAATAAATAAATATTTAAAGCTAAAGTATTTAAAAGACAAGTTAAAATTAAATGCATATATTTATTATTAATAAAATAATGTTATAAAAGAATATAAATATTTTTAATTATTATAAATACTTAAATAGAAGATTAATATTTGATTTTAATGATATCAAATAATTATTTTAAAATCTGTTATAATATCTTATTTATTTTAAAAATATTTATTTTAAAAAATGCAATTGTTAGTTATTTTTAGATTATGAGAAGCGTTTCTTTTATTGTAAAAAAAAAGACAGATGTTAGTTAAATATGCACACACATGCTTGGAAGTTATCTAATAAAGTTGCACAACTATTTTAAAAATCATGTTATAAAATTTATAAATAATACGTAAGCTATCACGAAATAAAATAAAGATATTCAATGTGAGATATTAAATCTGATTTTTAAAATATTGCTTTAAAAATATAACGTATAGATAAGACTTAGTTTGTTTAAAAATGATCTTATAAAAGTTAAAATTAAAATCAAGTAAAATAATATACTTTTTAAAAGTGTTTAATAGATTTAAATAAACGATAAAGATTATTTTAAAAGATTTAATAATGTAATAAATATTAAATGTTAAATAAGTCATTATTTATTTTTAAATTTTATGTTGTTGGTAAATATGTAAATAAGCCAGCAAGTTGATTGTTTAAATGTACCAATCAAATGGGAAGTTTCTTCCGGTATAAAAGCTTAGTTCAATTGTTAGGAGAGGACTCTGTGATTGATTTTTCAAGTTAATTGTGTTATTAAAAATAGCTACGTAAATTTTGTAGACGCTTTTAAAATCATTTTTCAAAATTATAAGAGTGTCTTGTAAATAAGTTATAAAAGTTTTAAATGATAGACATGCAGTGTTAATTTAATTTTCCCTATCGATCGTCTCTATATCAAGCTCAATTTACAAGCAAATAGTCATGGGAACATCATATATAGTGAAAATATATCGGAAACTTTATACTAGAAATATGACAAACGCTGGATTAGTTTGGAAAATTACAAGATGGAGAAAAGTAGTATTTTGGACAGTATATAATTTTAAAAGCTAATTGTTATTGACTATTAGAAAATAGATATTTTAAAGAATAAAATACTTCTTTATGAAGAAAGTATTTTGCAAGCTATAAATCTAAATATATATCTTAAGTTAAGATATTGGAAATAAAAGTAGTTTTAAAATACTTGCCTTGTTAAGTCTTTCTGTTTAAAAGACTGAATGTTGACAATTTTAAAAGGCAAATAAATTGAAAAATATAATTAGCTAAAAATCTTAATATAATAAAATTATTATATTGAAATAATTTAAACGCTGGTCGTTTTAGATGAAAAGCTTATTCTTACCTGGATATTTTGTTAAGAAATGCGCAAGTAATACGTGGACGTCCAAGTCAATTAGAATAATTAAATGATAATTTTATTAACTATAGACTAAATTAAAATAATAACTTTTGAATAATATTCTGGAAAGAACTAAATCAGGATCCTATAAACTATTTTAATTTTATTTTATTTCTTATGGAAGAATTAACTTTTATTTTATTTTAAAAAAAACGTTTTCATTTTTCATAAACTTTTAAAGAAACACGTGATGTAAAGGAACAGGAAATGGTGTTCTAGTGAATATGTGCCTAGGATTAAAGAACTGTATGGTGAAAAGAAGACATCGCTGGAGTTACGTAATATGAATTCTGTTTTATTTATCTAACATAAAATTTAAATATTATTAATTTATTAAAAATAAGATAGGTACATTTCTTAAAATAATAACTAAAAATAATATAATAATTAATTGCAGAAGTTTATCTTATAGTTAATATAACACGTAATATGTTAAAGAATGATTGTGAGTGTAAATGTGATTTATTTTATGAAGCTGTATTTCCGAAGAATATTGGAAGATGGACTGTACATTAAATCATTGCTTATGGTAAAAATTTTATAATAAGAATAATTTTGATGTATTTAATATGTTTTCTTTAGATCAACCAAATGATATGATATTATTGAATGAATGTATAAATATTTTAAAATACACACACATTATATTGGCAGTGACAGTTTTATTTAAATATGCATAATTTGAATTTATGATATAAATACGATGCAACATTACATAAGAAGCTTAGAAATAATTATATGATTCTTTCGTAAATAAATTTTGATATTTTGTTTTATGTTACAGTATTAGAATTATATTTGTTATTCATAAGTAATTATTTTATTGCAAGTTAGGAAGAGGTTTAAAAGTCTATATTTTATTTTTGTTTTATTGGAAAGATTAAATTAAGTTTTATGTAGAAGTTTATATTTGGATTGAAGATTTACCGAATATAGATGATGAAGTATAGATATATTGGATAATTAGTATTTATTTAAAGTTAAAGGTTGTTTTCCGGAAGTTTTGAAATAAGTTAAAGGATGCTTTGTAGATAGAAAATTTATTAGGAAGGAGTAGAATAACACATAAAGTAAAGTAATAATTTCACATAGAAAAGAATCATAGAATTTATCTAATATAATACTTTATGAATTTGAAATTAATGAATGATTTAAATAATATTATTGTTTCAATAACACATATATGTAATGCATATTTGATAAAACCTGTAGCATGAATTGCATTAAGTGAAATATAAAGTTATAATCAATTATTTGTTATTACGTTACATAAATACATTAATGTCTATATTATAATATTAAAGTAGTACTAATAGTAAAGTGAACACATACTATTACATTATGGAATTAATAACATTAATACTTAATTGATGTAGCAATTTAATTATTAAAGTTTAATTGTTTACATATGCTACATAAACAGTATTTACATAAATTTATGTGTAATAATTGAAGCTTACTGAAATGTATTTAAAGTGTAAGTTAGAAAATACTTCAATGTTATTAGTACAGCATTTTAAAAGAATGTAAATTATGTATTAAGAATATAAGTTGGTAACAGTATAAACATTTTGTATTATTATTTTCTTATATTTTTTATTTTCTTTGTTTTCTAATTTTGAACTGTAAATGTTGTAAATAGATTCTTAATCAAAGTTAATGTAAATAAATTTGTTTAATTTATTTTAAAAGTGTGTCGAGTTCATTATTTTGACCACAGCATTTGACAGCAGATAATTTGGATAAACATATATTTGCACAATTGAATTTATTAATACTATTTAGAAATAAATACAATATTTTCCTGATTATTTATGAGAATTGATTGACATTAACATATCATATTACAATGGTCATAGAGTAATTATAATGCATAATATAAGAGTACAATATTATTTATTGCCACAAGTTATTAAATTATAAGATTTTGATTTATTCTAAAATTAAGATACTATATGAAAATAAAAGATATACATATTATTATTTATTTGATGATTGATGATATAACAGAAATAAATAAGCTTAAGTTATACCCTAAGATTAGTATTGAGTATTATTATTATTAGAATAAGTTAGGTGTATTTAGGTTTGATATAAAATCCCTTATCATACTTATTTACATGAGTTATCATTACTTTAAGATAATTAGAAGAACCTGAGATTATTTAATTATATTTTAAAATTAAAAGTTAAGATTTATTTATTTATTATTATTAAAGATAGTTTATTTTATTTTAAAAGCCATAAGAATACTGTAGATGTAGTAGTAAGTTAATAAGGAGGTAATAGTATTCTTATGCCATTGAGACAATGTCTTGGAGATATTGACTCAATGTAAATCTACTTATTACTTTGTAACTTTACTTCACAGTCTCATGATTTTAATAAATACTTATTTAATTAGTACATACTATAGAATTATATTGATTTTGATAATTAATAATAAATTTAATTAGAATATGATAATATAAAAGTATATTAAAGATAGATATGCAAATTTTAATTAAGCATAATAATTTAATTGAGCTAGTCGTATTTCAAACTATATTATACATCGAGAAGTAAGGGTACAAAGGTAAGAAGGATTTTCGCCCACAAAATCCTCTTACCCTTTGTACCCTTACTTCTATGTATAATATAATTTGAAATACGACTAGCTCAATTAAATTATAATGCTCAGTTAAAATTTGCATGTTTATCTTTAATATACTTTTATATTATCATATTCTAATTAAATTTATTATCAATTATCAAAATCAATATAATTCTATAGTATGTACTAATTAAATAAGTATTTATTAAAATCATGAGACTGTGAAGTAAAGTTACAAAGTAATAAGTAGATTTACATTGAGTCAATATCTTCCAAACATATTGTCTCAATGGCATAAGAATACTATCACCTCCTTATTAACTTACTACTACCTCTATAGCATTCTTATGGCTTTTAAATAAAATAAACTATCTTTAATAATAATAAAATAAATAAATCTTAACTTTTAATTTTTAAAAATATAATTAAATAATCTCAGGTTCTTCTAATTATCTTAAAGTAATGATAACTCATGTAAATAAGTATGATATGGGATTTTATATCAAACCTAAATACACCTAACTTATTTTAATAATAATAATAATAATAATACTACTCTTAGGGTATAACTTAACCTTATCTATTCCTATTATATCATCAATCATTAAATAATAATAACATGTATATCTTTTATTTTCATATAGTATCTTAATTTTAGAATAGATCAAAATCTTACAACTTAATAATCTGTGGCAATAAATAATATTGTACTCTTATATTATGCATTATAATTACTCTATGACCATTGTAATATAATGTAATAATGTCAATCAATTCTTATAAATGATAATCAGGAAAATATTGTATTTATTTCTAAAATAATATTAATAAATTCACATTGTGCAAATATTATGTTTCTTCAAATTATCTGCTGTCAAATGCTGTGGTGCAAAATAATGAACTCGACACACTTTTAAAACAAATTAAACAAATTTATTTACATTAACTTTGATTAAGAATTTATTTACAATATTTACAGTTCAAATTAGAAAACAAAAGAAAATAAAAATAAGAAAATGATAATACAAGATGTTTACACTGTTATTAGCTCATACTCCCAATAAGTAATTATACATTCTTTAAAATGCTGTACTAATAACACTGAAGTATGTTTTCAAAACTTAGACTTTAAATAAATATCAGTGAACTTCAATTATTACACAGAAAAATTTATGTAAACAATATTTATGTAGCATATGTAAACAATTAAACTTTGCTAATTAAATTGCTACATCACTTAAGTATTACTGTTATTCATTTCATCATGTACTAGTATGTGTTCACTTTAATATCAGCATTACTCTAATAGCATAATATAAAACTAATATATCTTTATAATGTAATAACAAATAACTGATTATAATTTTATATTTCATTTAATGCAATTCATGCTACATGTTTTATCAAATATGCATTACATATATGTACTGTTAAAATAATAATATTTAAATTATTCATCAATTTCAAATTCATAAAGCATTATATTAGATAAATTCTATGATTCTTTTCTATGTGAAATTATTACTCTACTTTATGTGTTATTCTACTCCTTCCTAATAAATTTTCTATCTACAAAGCATCCTTTAACTTATTTCAAAACTTCCGGAAAACAATCTTTAACTTTAAATAAATACTAATTATCCAATATATCTATACTTCATCATCTATATTCGGTAAATCTTCAATCCAAATATAAACTTCTACATAAAACTTAATTTAATCTTTCCAATAAAACAAAAATAAAATATAGACTTTTAAACCTCTTCCTAACTTGCAATAAAATAATTACTTATGAATAACAAATATAATTCTAATACTGTAACATAAAACAAAATATCAAAATTTATTTACGAAAGAATCATATAATTATTTCTAAGCTTCTTATGTAATGTTGCATCGTATTTATATCATAAATTCAAATTATGCATATTTAAATAAAACTGTCACTACCAATATAATGTGTGTGTATTTTTAAAATATTCATACATCCATTCAACAATAACATATCATTTGGTTGGTCTAAAGAAAACATATTAAATACATAAAAATTATTATTATTATACAATTTTTACCATCAATAATGATTTAATGTACAGTCCATCTTCCAATATTCTTCGGAATTACAGCTTCATAAAAATAATTCACATTTACACTCACGATCATTCTTTAATATATCCCGTGTTATATTAATTAAAATAAACTTATGCAATTAATTATTATATTATTTTTAGTTATTATTTTAAGAAATGTACCTATTTTATTTTAAATAGATTAATAATATTTAAATTTTATATTAAATAAATATAACAGAATTCATATTACGTAACTCCAGCGATGTCTTCTTTTAACCATAATAGTTCTTAAAATCCTAGGTACACATTTACTAGAACACCATTTCCTGTTTCCGGTCCATCACGTGTTTTTTTAAAAGTTTATGAAAAACGAAAATGTTCTTTTTTTAAAAATAAGTTCCCACAAGAAAATAAAATAAAATTAAAATAGTTTATAGGATCCTGGTTTAGTTCTTTTAAAAATATTATTCAAAAGTTATTATTTTAATTTAGTCTATAGTTTATAAAAATTTATATTTAATTATTTTTAAATTGACTTGGACGTCCATGTATTACTTGCGCATTCCTTAACAAAATATCCAGGTAAGAATAAGTTTCTTCATCTAAAACGACCAGCGTTTAAATTATTTCAATATAATAATTTTATTATATTAAGATTTTTAGCTAATTATATTTCAATTGATTTGCCTTTAAAATCATCAACATTCAGTCTTTTAAACATAAAGACTTAACAAGGCAAGTATTTATAAAACTACTTTTATTTCTAATATCTTTACTCAAGATATACATTTAAATTTATAGCTTGCAAAAATACTTTCTTTATACAAAAGTATTTATTCTTTAAAATATCTATTTTCTAATAGGCAACAGTAATTAGCTTTTAAAATTATATACTGTCCAAAATACTACTTTTCTCCATCTTGTAATTTTCCGAACTAATCCAGCGTTTGTCATATTTCTAAGGTAAAGTTTCCGATATATTTTCACTATATATGATGTTCCCATGACTATTTGCTTGTAAATTGAGCTCAATAGAGACGACCGATAGGGAAAAAATTAAGTTAACACTGCATGTCTATCATTTAAAACTTTTATAACTTATTTACAAGACACTCTTATAATTTTGAAAAATGATTTTAAAAGCGACTATAAAAATTTACGTAGCTATTTTTAATAACACAATTAACTTGAAAATTCAATCACAAAGTCCTCTCCTAACAATTGAACTAAGCTTTTATACCGGAAGAAACTTCCCATTTGATTGGTACATTTAAACAATCAACTTGCTGGCTTATTTACATATTTACCAACAACATAAAATTAAAAATAAATAATGACTTATTTAATATTTAATATTTATTACATTATCAAATTTTAAAATAATCCTTATCGTTTATTTAAATCCACTAAACATTTTTTAAAAATATTCTTATTTACTTGATTTTTACTTTATATCATTTTTATAAGATTATTTAAAATAAACTAAGTCTTTTTTATACGTTATATTTTTAAAGCAATACTTTTAAAAATCAGATTTAATATTCTACATTGATTTATCTTTATTTTATTTCATGATAGCTCACGTATTATTTACACATTTTATAACATGATTTTTTAAAATAGTTTTGTAACTTTACTAAATAACTTCTAAGCATGTGTCGCATATTTAACTAACATCTGTCTTTTTTTACAATAAAAGAAACGCTTCTCATAATCTAAAAATAACTAACAATTGCATTTTTTAAAATAAATACTTTTTAAAATAAATAAGATAATATAACAGATTTTAATAATTCGATATTATTAAAATCAAATATTAATCTTCTATTTAAGTATCCATAATAATTTAAAACTATTTATATTTTTTTTATAACATTATTTTATCAATAATAAATATATGCATTTAATTTTAACTTGTCTTTTAAACACTTTTAGTTTTAAATACCTACTTATTAAATATATTAATGCAGTATTGATTATGGCCATTTTTCCAACTATATATTATAATCATCATCATTTAAAATGTCTCTCTCAATATCAGCACAATTTTACATATCAAATACTCATAGATTGCTTTAATTAAACTTTTTGAAATATTACCATAAGCAAAATTAACATCACATATTCAAATATATCTTAAATTTAAAATTTTTAATAGATTAGCACAAAAATTAAATGGTGACCCATACAAAAGGGCACAATATATATGATAAAAAGTTGAAAAATACTTCTCTTAACAATTTTTTAAATTCATTTACAGAAGACTATTATTAACTCATAAGTTACCTGTAAATTCATATAGCCATCCACTGATACAAGATAACCTTTATACTCCATGCCCCATTTCAGCTTCACCATTACTGGTTTTCCCGTCAAACCATTTAAAAATGGTTTCGGATTCATAGGTAATGTCTAAAAATATATTTTCATAAAGTACAAATTAATATTTTGAAGGAAACTTTTATCAAAACAAATCTTTTTTAATTCCAAAATCAAGCACACATAAACATATATTTACTTTAATTTCTCTCAAATTGATATCAATGTTAAAATACATTATTTAAAAATATTTTCAAAAAATTATATCCACCTGTTTGTTGACGTATGTGTATGCATGATATTGTAATATTCAATTCCTAAAGTAACATCATCACTTACAACAATCAAAGAAATGTGAATAAATAGCCGAAGCAAAAACCTGATCTAGTATATATATATTATCTAAAGCAGTGGTGGAGATTCTTTTTATGTGGGCATGCCCAAAACTTCCAAGAAATATTTATTGAATGATTGGCGTGCCATACAGTTATGAAATCAAAATATAAACCAACTTAATTATTGCAGTTTTTTAAAAGTTTATAAAACAAAATAATAATAATTAAACAAAATTTCTAAATAAGCTGAATACAAGTGAACGATATTTATTTAGAAGAGCACAAGTTGAATAAAATGTAATAGTAAAAGATTAATAGTAATTAAAACAAAATTTTGGAAATAAACATATAAAACCAACATAAATAGATATTATTTAATGAGATTTTTGCTGTTGTACATTGGATGCCAAATGTTTTATATCTGGTTCATATTTTGTCACTTTTAATAATGTACATGCTAAACTAGATTCATCTATCATTCTATTTCTCGAATTGTCTTTAATTAAATTCATTTCTGAAAACAATGATTCACATGCATATGTAGAGAAGAAAATGAATAATATAGAAGTTGCTAATTTTTTTAAACAATTAAATGTTTCAGGAATAACATTCCAGGCAGAATAGTTCCTTTTCAGCATTCTTTTTACATATGCCCAATAATTGATCATTTTCCATTGTTTCTAACTCATTACTCAAATTTTCTGTTTTCATATAGAACTGGATTGAAAATAGACTGATTGCATTTCCATATTTTCTAAATTAACCCACTCAAAAATTTCTAACTTGAGACTATCCATTGATATTATGTCTGGGTATAAAATAAATTTTGATGTTTCTGAAAATTGTCTGTGTAAATCTTAAAGCAAATTCATCAATTATTGATTGAATAACAGCACAAAACTCTTCCGTCAATTTTACTTGATCTGGCTTCTCATGAGATTCTAAATCAGTCAAGAACTTTTTTATATTTGAAAAACATTTGAAGGTGTAAGAAATAACATCATGGTTGAAAATTTGTAATTTAACTTCAAATGCTTTGATCAAATCAAACATGACAACAATTGTCTTATTATAACCTTGCAGTTTCCCATTTAATTCATTTAGATATGAATACATCAGTAAAAAACATTAATGTTGAAAGCCATTCAACATCCATTAATTCATTGTTTTTCAATGATTTTCTCATTAAGTAAAAACAGTTTAATTTTATCTAAACACTCAGCTAATCTTTGAAGAACTTTTCCTCAACTTAACCATTGGACATTGTTATACATAAGTAAATCACTGTATACTGAGTTCACCTTAATAAATTTAAAAACTGTTTATTTAGATATTGTGTAGATATAAAATTGACTAACTTAGTCACAACATTCACACATCATCCACTGGCTTAAAGCTGCTGGCCTTCGTGCATAAAATCTGCTGATGTATAATGCAATAAAACCCCCAAATTAAACGTCCAATATGGTTGGTAAATAAACTGCCTAAACTATTTTCTTTTCCAGTCATACTTCGAACACCATCTGTAGATACTGATACAATTTTGATAACATCTATTTCTTTTTGAGTGATTACATTTGAAACTTCGTTGCAAATATCTATTCCTTTTGTTGTTGTTACTAGTGAGATTAAACTGATCAATTCTTCTTTGATATTATTCCCAACACAATAGCAATAAAAATAACCAAACGAGCTGATCCATTTATGTCTGCACTTTCATCAAGGCAGAGAGAAATTAAACTAGGAGATTTTATATCTCTTTTTCGTCAGTAAGATATGTTGTTGGCCATTTGCAGAATTCGTTCTTTAATTGTATTTCTAGACAATGGTAAATCTTTTATCCTCTGAATAGTTTTTGCTTTGCTTTCAAAATCTTCAAAAAGAACTGGTGCACATTTCATCCAAGCTTTTTTCATATATTTTCCATCATTAAAAGTTTCCAGTGTTTGGCAATTACATTTGAAATAAAAAAACTAGCAGCAATTATATATGAACAATTTTCGATAAATTTCATTATAGATATTGATTGAATATTTATATTTTTAAATGTTTGGGCAATATATACTTTTTGTTCATCTTTCCTTTTTTTCACAGAGTGATTTATGATTGGTCTCATAATGCCATTTTACCGATGATGTTCTCAATACAACTGTTCTGGAACATATAACACATACCACCTTGGTACCTTTGTTAATCATTTCATACTCATCAGTCAACCAATTCTGAAATTCTCTACTGCTTGACAATTTTTGTTTTTTATTTTCACTAGTCATATTAATATAATGGTAATAAATTTATTTAAAAGTAAATTTAAATGAACTTTAATAATTATATAAATCAAAGATTTATTATATGTTAAAATATATTATTATCCTTACATTTTATTTTTACAGCAAAACTTCAAGCAAAAAAAAAAAAACATTGTTTGATGGCACTGATTATGCATTTTTTGATTATGTTAAAAAAATATATGGTGTCAACATGTTTAGATTAAAAAAGATTAGGATAGAAAACCATTTATTTCAAAGAGTCATAAAATATTTTACTGATTTTATTTTCTACTTTTATTGGAATCATTTGACAGGTTTATAGAATAGGATACAGCAGTATATTGGTACTACTTTATTTGACTTAAAATATCATTCCTACCTACATATGGAAAATTTTTTTTTTCCAAATTTTGTAATTTATTTTTTCTAATCAGAGTTCAAATGTAAAATGAATTTTAATATAAAATTATATTTATTTATTATACCTTTAGTTTACAATAATTTTTTATTAGTATAGATTTTAGCAACAAAAAAAATATTGAATAATTTAAAGCATAGAAAATTATGATATGTAAATAGTTCGCATGCCGGTAAAAAATCTGAATCTGCCATATAAGTTCACCATCACTGATCTAAAGTAAATAATTCTTGTCACTTATTAAAACAATTGATCATATTTTAAACTTATTTTTACATCAACATATTATTTAACAATTATTTTTTCAGTAGTATTATATCAACTACTATGATATTAACAAAGCAAAACTCTCCATACAGTATTGCCACCCTGTGCCAACCAGAGTAATCAATGAATGCCAGAAGGCTTGTGCATAAAATCCCTATCCAATGCCTACTCATCCAATATCCCCAGACTAGTTTCTGGCTTGTGGCCATCGTCAGTGAGGAGCTTTGGATCTGAGAGCACTGTACCTAGATCTTAGGATCTAATGCAACTCTCCAGCACCCACCTTTTATCTCTATTTAACTACAAAACTATGAGAATAAAATTGAAAAACACAAAAATGTTTTCAATCTAAGCTCAATAGCTTATATAGTCATATGGGTCTGAACTCAGTTCAGCACCCATACATTTTGGTGTCTTTGGCTCTTTAACAACCATAGCCACCACTATCCTATTAGGCAGGATTGGTGTTAAAACATTAAGCATCACATGTTCATTAGGGTGGCAATACTGTATGGAGAGTTTTGCTTTGTTTATAAACAAATATGTGCTAGCATAACAGATAGTGATCATGTGATAGTATGATACTACAGAATCATTTGCTAAAATATATTATAAATCACTGTTATAAAAATGTATTTTGTTTTTAATTACACTTGTATTTTCTTCAACTAAGGATTGATTGTATACTATTTCCTGACAAATGGACTCTGTGATGTAGTGGTAATTGCATCCATTTGCTTTATTCATCCATGACCTAGATTTCAAATTTATATAGAATTTAATTTTTCTCAGTAAGCTGGGTTATAATCCACCCAGTTCATCAGCCAATTATTATTCAGAAAATCAGTATTTAGTTATCCTTATCTGAAGAATAAACAATAAAATATATATAAAAATTCTACCATTAGCAGCATACTAGCCTGGTGATTAATCTTTTTATTTATTTACTATTATTCTGTAGAAGGAAGCTGGCAAGGCTTTAATCGGGCAGGATTATTGGAAATTGTTATATTTATCTAATAATTGTCTTGCAACATTAGTTAGTACTTATATAATTAGCTATATATAAAAATAATTATAAATTTTTCTACAAAAGAGGCAAACTAATATAGTCATGTGGGACTTGATTTGGCACATACTAAAAGAATAATGTGAGCATACCAATTTGGTCTATAATGATTTTTTAGAAGAAATAATATTCTTAACCGCATCAGTAATAGTTAAAATATATAAATGCCAACATGCTTCAATGATATATAGCAGAATAAGCAAAGTAGTTCAGTTCTTATATTAATATCTTAAAGCTTTTCAAACAATTAACTTTAGCAACATAATTTGAACAAAGAAACATTTGAATACTCCATTACAATAGTTCCTTATGTCTAACTAAAAACTAATCAATTACTATTAAAATTTATTACTCTGTGACTAAATCAATCAGAACACATTTGGTTACGTGGCAACAGAAGGCATCATAGTCTATTTAAGAATTAATAATCATAAAGCAGCATGTATTTTTTAAAGTATTCTTAGATTTTTAAAAACAATATAAAGCATTAATATTTACAATTTACTATACACTCCATGGAACTTATCCAGGATGAAACTAAAAGGCTTTATGGTTAAGATCTCATGAATATATTTTAAGAATGTTTACTGGTAGATTTTCTCCATGTTTTAAATAGCAGATAAATAATATCTTAAAATCAAATCATCAGTCATAAATATGTATATATTTTATTGCAGACAAAAAAAAAAGTACACTTTTTTCTTATTTTAATAGACAATAAAAAAAAAAAGACCATGTTCTATGTTGCAGTAATGTAAATAAAAGTTTATTAAATTTTGTAAGTTTTTATTTTTAATTGAAAACAGTTCACAAAAAATAACCATTTAGTATTCAGAAAATTATGAGTGCAAAAAAACAAAAGAGGAAAAAAAAATCAGCCTATTTAGAAAAGGTGAAAGCAATTAATAATGAAGAATAAAAGATGTATTATTGATTAGTCTAATAAGAACATGATGTGTTTCACCCCAAATAGGAAAACATACCTTTAACCAATTACAGATCTTAAATAGTTTGTATGGTATCTGAAATACTACTGAATTCATAAATATTTTAAACTTCCAATAAATTTAATTTTTCTCACTATTTCTTGCTGAATTTTTATCTGGTAGACAACATGTTAATTGAGGAATACATCATATTTGAATATTTATATTAGTTATATAAATATCTTTTCTATAGTAATAAATTCAAAAGATTCAACTATTTTTCCATTAAATATATGCTATATTGTTACAATAATATTCTAAGTAATAGCTGAATCACACAGGCTCATATATACCTGTGTCTATATATGTAATATATAGGGTATATGAGCACAGACTTTCACATGACCCACCACTCTCCACACTATCTCTTAACACTGATACACTCGAACACATATGTTGAAAAGATAAATAATCACCAATATACATATTTCATGCTAAACCAGCAATCATCAGTTCGTCCAGATTACCATCTCCACACATATATGCCATAAGTGCTCAGATATATATTAAGATAACCAAACCTCATACTTTAATGGACAGGCTTCAATCTACTCCACACTCCAACTCTTCAACCATCCATCTAATTGAAACTCTGATGATGGAATGCTCAAAGGCCACCCTTAGGCCAAGATTCTTGTCACACCCATGTTGACCTAAGGTCAATCTGACCCCTCATGTACAGGACATAATCCATTTAATACACATAGAAGGGATGGGCAGACATCTCTACTTATATAATAGCTGAAACACACAGGCTTATATATACCTGTGTCTATATATGTAATATATAGGATATATGAGTACAGACTTTCACATGACCCACCACTCTCCACACTATCTCATAACACTGATACACTCGAACACATGAGGGGTCAGATTGGCCCCAGGTCAACATGGGTGTGACAAGAATCTTGGCCTAAGGGTGGCCTTTGAGCATTCCATCATCAGATTTTCAATTGGATGGACGGTTGAAGAGTTGGAGTAGATTGAAGCCTGTCCATTAAAGTATGAGGTTTGGCTATCTTAATATATATCTGAGCACTTATGGCATATATGTGTGGAGATGGTAATCTGGACCAACTGATGATTGCTGGTTTAGCATGAAATACGTATATTGGTGATTATTTATCTTTTCAACATATATGTGTTCGAGTGTATCAGTGTTAAGAGATAGGGTGGAGAGTGGTGGGTCATGTGAAAGTCTGTGCTCATATACCCTATATATTAATAATATTCTAAGAAAAAATATAGAAGTATAATTTCCAAAATTTGCCAAGTTTTTTTTTTTTTCCCAATTATACCATATAAAGTAGTCTTGGCTAGAATATCAAGGAACTAAATTTCAATTAGTTTTGAAAAATGTTTTATATAATATAAGCAAATTTATTAAATTATGAAAAATTCCTAATGTGAAATTTGAACCACTAAACATCACATGACCACCATTTCTTATGCTTGCTCAAGCTGTTAAAACAGGTAAAACTCTCCATATAGTAGTGCCACTCGCAGTAATCAATGAATGCCAGAAGGTTTGTGCATAAAATCTCTATCTAGTGCCTACTCATCCAATATCCTCAAACTAGTTTCTAACTTGTGACTTTCATTTGGTGCAGTGGTCTCAGGTCTAAGTCTCATCACTGATGAAAATCACAAACTAGAAACTAGTTTGGGGATATTGGATGAGTAGGCTACCAGAAAGGGATTTTATGAATAAACCTTCTAGCATTCACTGATTACTCTGGTTTGCATTGAGTGGCACTACTGTATGGAGTTTGTCAATTTTACATTGTAATTATAAGCTTAGAACCTCCACCTGCAGTAAAAATAGCTTGAACTTGTTCAATTGTCATCTAATTAGATTCTTTTTGAAATGAAACTGATAAAGGCAGCATTTGCTTTTCATCTTATTCGCATCACATGCTTTGCATTATTAAATCATTAATTTTTTCTTATCTTTATCATCAAATTTTAGATAAACAAACCCATTACACATTTGCAACAAAGCGTGTGAAAAAAATTATCTAGCTAAATACTCATAATTTATATATATATAATTATAAATGCAGCAATATATTCGATAGCGAAGATATTTTCATTCATTATCAATAAATTAAGTTTCAAATACAATCCTTCTCAAATGATTTTTACAACTTTCGTTTCTCCACAAAGTCGCTGGTAAAGTATAAAGATTCTTATTTGTAACTAATATTTTCAACACTATACTTTGCATATAGTCAACTTTATTTTTCATAAAATAAAACTAAGTTAAACCTTATACTGTACTGTGTAAGTTTTAAATTTTATTACTGCCGCTTTTCTATGACATTAAATAGTAAAACTTATTTTGCTATTTCGTGTATTACTATAAATTGTTATAATAGCAACCAAGTGGTGAAATATTAATTATAAAAATACAAAAATATATCATTTAATTATTTTCTTCACATGTAAGATACGCCATCTTGTTATCCTTAATTATTTTTATTTATGTTTAAACTTATATTTTAATTCCATTAAGGACACATACATTTGTTATTCTTTCATAGAATTATAATAATTTATACTATATTTTAATCAGAGAAAAGTATAAAATATTACCGTCATTTTTAATTTGTTTCTATACACACACAACAAAGACTAAGAAATCAGCGTAAGCTTTGTGCACATGCGCAAACTAGAACTGCGTTTAGAAAATATCCATGAGTTAGTGACTGAAAAATATAGACTTATACGTTGCTATCCAATATTTGAAATGTACTGTATATATAAAAGATTTAAAATTTTTATTATTACTGTATCAATAATTATAAACAAATACTATATTACTTTAGCAAATAATTTGTAATTACGTAATTTATTTAATTGTCTGAGAAATAAAAATTTAAGAATTCAGAACGTTTTATAATTTTTTTAAAAAAATGTTAGCTGTGAAATTAGAATAGTAATTAAATTTAAATGGATTTTAAAATTCTTGCAAAAATAACTCAATTTTTTTAGGAAAAAATTAAGTCTCATTTTATCAATTGCATCAAATCCATTAATACTGTAATTACAAACACAGCAATAAGCTGTCTTAAATATAAGGTGCAGTTTTATGAAATAGTAGTTACTTTTTAAACGCATTGTAGTAAATTTGGAAATGGCGACTTGCATCTTTCTATTTTGTATTTTCAACATTATTTTTGTTATTTATTAATTTTATTTATTTGTAGAAGTATAAATAATGGGTGTTGTATGGTAAGAAAGTAATTCACCTAATTAATACTTTTTTCAAGTTTTGTATTTATATAGTGAAAATGATGTTTTTATATGTATTTTTGGTCTAGATACTGAATTGACCAATCTAGTAATAACTTCTTAATACGAAATATTAAATTAACAGTACACACAATGCCGTAACTAACTTTTTATTTATTTCTGCAAAATAAAACAAATATAACAATTATTTATAAATAACTTGTGAACTCAAGAAATGTAAGAGTCTGCAAATAAACAGAATTGTTTTTATTGATTTTGCCAACGTCATTTCAGCAAATTTATTGATTATTATAATAAAATTGAAGATTTGAACACAGATTTTCAAACCCTCATCAGTCATCCACTCTATGTTATATGACCGATACACATACATATGACAAAAGGTATTTCATGCTGAACCAGCACTCGTTAGTTGGTTCAGTATATGTATATTTGAGATCATTTATCTTTTTAATATGTATGCGGTCATTTCCTTTAATTACATCTAGCTTAAGTATATACACTATACTTGTATTTAAATATTATAATAAAATTATTTTTAAAAAAGGAAATTATATAAAATTAAAGTATCAAATTTTATGAAAATTTAAGAGCCATAGTATTTATTACATTGATAATCTTTTATAAAAGTTGATTTTTTTATAATTATTTGTGCTAGAGTTTAAATATTATCATTAATAATAACAATAATTATGGGATAAATTTTATATACTTTATAAATTAAATCTCACAATAACATATTTAATTTCATTTCTGTCCAATATAAATTTAATAAAGCAAAATGTCTATTTCCCATTTGAAATATAACTAAATATTTGTAGTGACAGAATAGTAGATTTTGGACTCTAGATCTATGGATTGCAATTTCCTCCTTTTTTCCAGTACTTGAACTTGTTATGAACTCTTGAGTAATGAACCATTCGATTGTTATTATTATTGAAGAAATTAACAATACTAAATTTAAATAAATCGTTCACCCCATACAAGAAATTAATGAATATAAATGTGGAAATCGGGATAATTTGTCTGTTTTCCAATCGAAAGTCTGAATAACGAACAGCCTGGAGTTAAATTCTGTAGATAGTGGTATGCAGAAGCATCTGTCTACCTGACCCACTTGATACATTCTGTTCTCCAAAGTCTGAACTATATAGCAGAGCACGGCATTGAAATTCAAAATTTGAAAATACAGCATTATTATATTTGATATTGTTGTTTGCATACATGTCTGTTCCATTGAGATTCCCTTTCATCCTTTGATGTATTTTTAGGTCTACTACAGCTATCTTGGGCAAACACGTAAATATTAAGTTTAACTTATTTTAGCTCAATACCTTTAGTCAATATATTTTCTAATGAATTACATTTATTTTATCTGTTCATGTGCTTGCTTATTTAGCTCCTATTGCTAATTAAATTTTTTCAAATGTGTTTCCTAAATCAATTATATTATTTTCATTTCTGTTTTAAAACACATGTTATTTTACTTTTTGTTTCAAATAATATATTATTTTTGTTATGATAAATGAAACTTGTTATTAACTTTTTGTTTATTTTGATAAGTAGATGGGTTGCTCAACCAATGGATAGTACATTTAGGCAACTTAAAAGTACTATGCTGTATTAAAGAAATGTAATTATAGCGTTAGAAGAGTTTATTTAGATGTGTATGACCCTATTTTTTTTATTTAAAAATTATTGTTCCTTTTGAAAATTCATTTAATTATATTAAGGTACTGTTCTGTTAGACAGGATTGGCCACTTGATGGCATTGTTGTTATGCAAAACATCGAAATATAACGTTTATGCGGCCGCTATCTTGTATTAATAGATCGTGCCTACTTGATGACATTATTTTGATCCAAAAGTGCACAAAATTTAGAAGTTTAAGCAAAAAAGATTGTGACTTTCTAAGTACAATAAACACGGAAGCTTCTGGCATTTTCTTTGGGTTTTTGCATTTAATTATAAATTATTTTTACCTGGAATTTTGTATAGATATATTTACATATAATAATCTCTTCTTATATTTATAAAAAATTGAATTTTATTTTACTATATATATATTATATAATTTTTAAATAAAATCTGTTTAGTATAAATTAAGATTCACATCTATTTTGATTTATAATTAGTGATGATTGAAGGCTTGCTTGTTATAACTGATAAAAAGATTTTTCTACAACAGCTTCAGTGAGCTTTATATAGTCATCTCCCCTTATCCCGATTTCTATATCAGCAGTTTTATTTATTAAAACAGGCAAAACTCTCCATATAGTAGTGCCAGTCTTGTGCTAACAAGAGCAATCAATGGATGCCAGAAGGCTTGTGCATAAAATCCCTATCTAGTGCCTATTCATCCAATATCTCCAGACTAGTTTCTAGCTTGTGGCTTTCGTCAGTCTGTTTTGCCTGTTTTAATAATGGTTATGAGCAAGCGTAAGAAATGGTGATCTTGTGATGTTTACTTTTATTTATTTATAATTGAAAGAAATAAACTAAATAAAAAGTAAATTTTAATAGAAATTTAAAAAAAATTTAAACCTTTAAATATTATTTTTTTTATTCACATGGTTGCTTCCAGTATTTGCATCATAAGATATCAAACGCAAATCGCATCATTAGCTCCTTTTATTCTTTCATAAGTGTATTTTTAATGGATTAAATGTAGTCCACATTTTGTCAGCATTTTGGAAGAAAATATGAAATTGTCTTTGACTAAACATAGCAGGAAAATGATTTTTGAAGTAGTAGTAGTTCATATAATTTTTTCTTAAGCAAGGCAAAACTCTCCTTACAGTAGTACCACCCTGTGCCAACCAGAGTAATCAATTATGTGCTAGTATAAGAGATGGTGGTCATGTAATTTTTTTTTATGACATTTTTTTATAAAATGTATTAATAAAAAAAATTATGGAACAAAAAGAAATCTCTGAGAATTCAATTACAGACATTTTATAATGAATGGATAGATTCTCAGGATAAGTGCAATAGTAATAACTATATTTTAAAGTAATAATTTTTATTATTTTGAATTGAATCGCCTTAATAAATTAATTATTCATATTTATTCTTCAAAAAATAGAATGTTAATTTTAAGAATAAAATTTAAATTTACCGGCAGTTTGTGGAAGAAATTGGCTTTGAGTATATTTATACAGTTCACTACTATTAATAAATTTTAATATCTCCAACAAAGTTTGCAAACAAATATTATGAATATATGAAGACTTACTGTATTATCACAAGTTTACAATTCAAAATTTGGTTATTGTATAGAATGGTTAATGTCTTTTTTATAATGAACCAATAGGGTGCACTACCATGTTTTGTTTCTTAGTAAGAAAAGGTTTACATCATTTCAGGGTTGTATTATCAGCAAAATAGCATGCTACTCCATAATTTACTGGTTAAAAAAAGTTCTTTGCTCAGTAAATAAATAAATAAAAATACTGTATTATAACTTAAGTGTTTTGAATGTGTTAAATTATATAATTGGTTATTTATATAATTGTAATTAAACTAATTGCTTTAATTGTAGTAATTCATGCTTTGCATTGTTGTGGTTAGATAATTTTCAATTATTTAGCTGTCCATTATTTCATCACACCTTCAAGAAATTTTTTGAATTATGCTAACTCTTGATCGTGATTATAATTTTCCAGTGCTTGCTAACATTTAAGACAATTTATTCTACATCTCAGTATTTAGAACTGCATCTTGTAAAATTTTCTTTCTTGTGTTTACGGTTTGATGATTCAGATAGTCATCATAACATCTGATTGGCTGTCAGATAAGTATTATAATAAACGTGAAAGGTTTGCAGCCTTTCAATTTAATTTTATTTAAAGATTAATGAATTCTTTAAATAATTAAATTGTGTAAAATTTATACTGAAATATTACTTATAACGATAAAAAATGTTTTCTGGGGCTACAAAGCATATCCACATTAATAATACGTTTAACCATAATACCATAATTAATTCATCTTATTGGATCATATGTAAAATAAAATTTTATCTTTACATTTAATATAATATATAGCATAAAAATAAACGCACGTAGAAAACTTAGAATATGAGATTAATTTTAATTTTAATTAGAGCATCGTAAAATTTACCTAATATTTAACTGAGTGAATTTATGGATACAGAGAATCAGTATATTTTTTGTCATTTAAAATGAATAGTCAACTTCAAGATAAATGAGAGTGAATATTATTCATACTCCATCGAAATAATACATTGTTAATTTGAATACACGGAGTTACCCATTGTACTTCTATATTTGTTGAGTTTTTCCAGAGTAGTTGAAGATTCTCTGACTCTGAAGAAATGTCGTATCAAGTTGCTGGATTTTAAATTTTTTAGGTGTTCTGATTTGTATTAAAAATTAGATTTTAATTTAAATGTTTTGAATGATGTGATTAACCCTTCATTTATTTGAAATTTGTAACTCTGCGAATGTTTATATATGTATGTGGATTTCAAAATTGATTTATAACATTTGATATTTTGTAATAAAGTGAAATAATTTTTTAGGGTTTGTCAGTGGCCAGTACCTGAAGGTAAAAATGCCCAACATGCCATTGAAGTTTTACATAAACGGCTGGAGATACTCGGTGCTGTGAAAGCTGGAAATTTTTGTGTTGATTGCGAATCTTTCCATTCTGCTTCCGCGATTTGTAAGTTTATTATTATCGATCTATTTTTAACATGATTTTACTGTACAAAAAAATTATTGGTGTGGGCCAATTGAGATTTGTCTTTTTGGTTATTTCTTTCAGAATTAACAAAAAAAAAGTTTATCGTTATAAAATCAAACATATAGAATAGACAGATTATATAATATAGGGTTTATTGGTGGCCACCATTTTACATTACATATGATGTTTTTTTCCACCTGTAAATTTACATGCACCATACAATTTTTATATTATATTCAATTTTGGAATAAAATACAGCATAATATAGATATATAATATTTAACTTTTTTTTTCATAATATAATGTACTATAGAAAAAAAACTGTCTCTAGTACATTATTATGCAATATACATTACGCCATAATATTATCATTATACAATGACAAATTAAACAATCACTTTTTTTTTTTAAAAATATATATGTTCTCCAACATTATAAATAAATGCATAATCTTATTTCTTTCCAAAAACTTTTATTAACTAATGAACATATGTATAAATTCACATATTATACATATTATATATTGTAATGGTGTAAAAAACAATTGAAACGTTGGAAATTTCTAATATCAAAACTCTGTACAGTAGTGTCACTCAGTGCAAGCCAGAGTAATCAATGAATGCCAGAAAGCTTGTGCATAAAATCCCTATCTAGTTCCTACTCATCCAATATGCCCAGACTAGTTTCTGGTTTGTGGCCTTCGTCAGTGAGGAACTTTGGATCTGAGAAACTAGATGGGGATTTTATGCACAAGCCGTCTGGCATCCATTGATTACTCTGGCTTGCACTGAGTGGCACTACTATATGGAGAGTTTGCCTGTTTTAACAGTTATGAGCAAGCATAAGAAATGGTGATCATGTGATGAAATGTATAATATGCGAATTTATGTATATGTTCATTAGTTAATATATGGAAATAAAGTTTTTGGAAAGAAATAAGAAGAAGTTTATGTATTTATTTATAATACATTATTATATTACGGAAAAAATGTTCAAATTTAATTGTTGCTTATTTTAATGCGACTTCTGTGTCTGCTTATTTTTTTTTTTCAGTAGATTTTTAATAGAGTTAAGTAAAGCATTTTTCAAATTCAAATCAGTCAGAGGTTATTTTATTTTACTTTTCTTAATTTCATTGATGAAAATAATTTTCTTAAAGAATAAAACTGCAAATTTTACAAAGTACTAACAGTTACAAAATGAAGGTTAAAGGATAGGTACAAATTAGTCTGGATTAGTCCTCACTGTTAGACAAGTGTGAAATGTCTACTTACAGATTGAATTCAGAATTATTATTTTTTTGACTCGCTGAATTTTTGTCGTAATTTTTTTTTTCTGTTTATTAATAAAAATTATTTTTTGATTACCATATTATTTTACACGATCTAGATTTACTATTTATTTTCATAAACAGAAGTTCAAAGTACCAAGTTTGTCATTTGTGGCATTGATTGGCCATTCCTGGTTTACATATAAGAATAGATTTTAAGGATCATTCTTTTGGCCAACAAAAAATTAAAAACTAATATTTGATGCATCCATTTATGGGTGATGTTAACGTTGGATTTTCTTTAAAGATAAGTCAGACTCTTCATTGCTATATTGGTTATTGCTATATCTACAAATAATGTATTAACATTCTTCAAATGTGGGAATTATTATTGACTTAATATTTTTTAATGTGTGAATGAACATACTTTTATCTTAATGGTGATTAATGGTAGGCAAAAGTATTTTTTAATTCCAAATTGAAGAAAATGGAAAAAAAAAAAAGCAGAGACATTAATGATGGAACTCTTTGCTGTAATAACTACGAAAACTAGAGAGATCTTCTAAGTTAGTCATTCAAAAAAAGATTATAACTGTGCTACTTTCATTGGACAGAAATTACAAACAGATGAAATTAGAAAATGGTTACTAAACTAAAGAGAATAAATATGGAACCGAATTGTCTAATAATCTTTTTACTATATAATGGCAGTAGGAGAATATATTCTCCAATCTATTTGTTTAGTATGGGGATTTAAAATTATACATTTTCTTTTAGTGAAAAAAAAAGCAAGTAGACTATTTTGCAGTCCATTTGAATAATGCTAGCAATAATGACCATAATACTAAAATAAATTATGTTAATTATCCATAGATTCTTGAGAATATTATTTTACATTTTTCTATAATTTAAATGTTATTAATATACATATATTATATAGCCATTTATAAACAGTTACTTCAAAGCATTTTTGGACTTTTTTAAAATTATTACTTATATGGATAATGTTAGATTATATTTTAGAAACTATGATGTTTTGTAAAAATATTTACATAGATATTAGTATATAAGTTTGTGCACTCGAGAAAAAGTAGGAATATATTTTAGATCGCTTACGGATTTGTGGTAGATTTAATTCATGATTAAATTTATGTTAATTGCGATAAGAACATTGCGATCAATAATTTCCAAGAAATATTTGCTGATTTCAAATATTTCTTGATAAGAAAGTAATTAAGTAATGGAATATACTTTATAAATTACCTTATATCGTAATGAATTCCTAGGACAGCAATTAATTGTATAGACCTAAAACGTTATCATATATGGAAATAAGTAATTAATTGTGTGAATAATTAAAAGCTAAGATGAATTCCATCGTACGATAAAAAACTATAAATAGAGTGAGCAACAGAGCGCATGGTTCATTTTCCGGTTCATTTTACAGAGATGTGACAGTAGCTTAAGTGAGTGTGCAGCGCTCTACAATGAAAATGTGTTCACGGGCAGTAGCTGAACAGGTCCAAAGAGTTTGGGAAACCGGGGCCAGAGGAAACTGTCTGGATACCAGCTAGATGTGAAGAGTTGATTTTCCAGCAATTGCAGCTGAAAGAAGCTCATAGTAATGGTCGCAGGGTTCTATGACAAAGCCAAATGTGTTCATGTGTTGCTGAACTGGACCGGGGCCAAAGTGTTTGGGAAACTGAGACCAATGGTTATCATCTTGAAAGCAGCCAATTTTAAAGGGTGTTGGGGGAAATGAACCAAAGAGAACTATGTATATAGATTGTGTTATGTGTGTAGCACTACCTCATCGAGGGAAGTTAACCATAGGAAACTATATATATATTTGTGTTGCGATTGTAGTACTCTGTTCGCTATTCTTATTATTTTGTTTCTTGGTATTCGGAATGCAATACACAGCATAAACAGTTTGGCAATCTGCGATTGAAATTTTTTAATTGTCATTACTTGTTTGCGAAATGACAGATCAAGTGCAGTAAACGATTTTTTATTTTTTTCTGTTCTCTACTTTACATATTGATTACACATAGTTATTCTCTTACGTTTATCTTTCATCTGCTTTCTTTTCTATTTCTCATCTTTTAGCCCTTTGCTATCTTTTCCAAATAGTTTTGATAATTTCTATATCTCAAAGTACATTCCCAATCCTTTTTTTAAAAAAATACATAATCTTTTTTATTTACTCTTTTCAGTATTTCTCTATTATTAATCTTATCTTTATATAAAACTGTAATATAGTTAAAAGTCTTAAATTTGATTTTAATGAACTCCGTAATTTTTTTTCCCTAACTTCTATTAAACTATTTCTTAAACACTTAATACTAAATTCTTCTAAAGTTTTCTGTTCGATGTTTATTCATAGCCTTGTTATCCCAGCACTTGCTTTCATTGCTCTAATTTGTTTGCATTTATTTTCATTCCAAAGTTTCTACAAATTTTAATGAACCTATTTAACATTTTATTAAAAGTTAATTCTTATGATCCACAAATTATGCCATTTCATCAGAAAATATGATACAATGAAATTCCCTGCTATTAATATTAATATGCACTCTTCGTAGTGTATATTAATTCAAAAAATAAAATACATACAACCTGTATACTAAGAAAAGCTTGTTTAATACTTTAATAACATAGTATGCTGAGCATGCTTGCAACCAAATGGTTGCCATATTCATAGTTATTTATAGTTGTCCAAGAAAATGGTGAGATTTATAGAAGAATCATAAAAGTTGTGATTTATATAAAATTTGATTATATGTAAATGAATTGATTTAAACGAGGCACTTTTTTTGATAGAGGAATGCAGAATTCTTTCTTGTTGATTGTATGTATATTGTTGGCAATGTCCCAGGCATCTTTAAGTTTGCATTTAGCATTGTTTCTTTCGGAGAAGACAATACTGGCAGATGTGGGTTCAAAGCTGTGGCTATGTTTAGACTCGTGTTTGACAAAAATAGATTTAATAACAAAACAATTGACATATGCTTATATTTTTCTACATTTCGGACATCTGTAAAGAAAACCATTTATTGTTACAATCTTTTGAATTATGTACAGATTTTCTAATAAGCTTCTCTCCTTCCAATCTATATTTTTTTATGTACCTATCCAACAAACTTCAAATTCAGTGAAATAAATATTAGTCTTGCTTCTTTTCTCTTTATATCTGTTTTCATTATATTATACTTACTCTAATGAAATTATGGTATCCATTTTTCCAATTCATAGATTATATAAAAACAGCAATTAATTTTCTCAAATTTTTTTTTCTCTCAGTCTCTAATAGCCCATAAATTTCTTTTTTTGCCAGTTTTTATCTGTAATCAATATTTTTATAATTTTTTACAGCGTCATTATACTTTGTTTTATTCCTATTTCTATATAACTTTCTTTTTTAATTAAAATAAAGGATTGTTATTTCTATCATTCAACAGTGCAGTCACTTTTATGGGTTTGTTTTAGTTTCCTGCTTTTTCCAAACAAAATGTCTTATTGTACTAGCTAATCAAACATACTTTTTCTTTATAATTCCTTTATTTCCCTGCAGATATCATCTAATCATTTTCTCCTATTTTTATCTGTTTCAGATTTCAACTTGCTATAAATTTTTTGATAAATGTTTACTTTCTTCATTTAATTTCCATCTTCTCTTTCATTTTATTTATCATACTTCTGTTAATCCAAGTCATTTTGCTCTTTTTTTTTTCATTGATCAATTTTTCTTGAATCAGTTTTCCAATCTCTTTAAAAGATAGTGTCTAAATTCTTTCATTTCCAAAATTATGATTTGCTTTAGGCTATGTATTCTCAAAATTGTTCTTAAACCTACTTTGAAATTTGAACATAATCAATTTTCTTGAATACTTGTAATTTTTATATTCTTGTCTTCAATGTTACTACTTTATTTTTTCAATCCCTAATCTTATTAATTTTTGATCTTTTTTATTTCTTTCCTCTAATCCATGATATCCATTTCATATTTTCGATGTAGAAAATATGATTGAAAAGGTATGTAATAGACTTTATTTATCTATTGTGGAAAATAAAATTTTTCCCTTCATAAAGACAAATTTAAAAGCTCGTAATTCAAATCTCAAAAAAAAATTATTTTCGTAATTTAAACAAATGGTTCATTTAATTAAACATTCTTTTTTCACTCTATCAACTTATATGATACTGGTTTTTAACAAATTATAATTAAATCGAAATATTGGGTACTGCCTCACATACTGTGTACTTAGAATTCTGTGCAAGATTAGCACTTAGTAATTATATATCAAAATATTCTAAATTAATAGACTGCATACCATGCAAGCCTTTCTCACCTTAACTTGATTCTTTTTGAAATTTATATTCGAAAAGTGTATATTTTGTGGATATATCGTAGGTTAGTACACTCAAAATAAAATAATGGTTTTTTTAAAGAATATATTCCAATTTCCAAACACAATGTTTGGGAATTTGATGTTTATTTCTTAGAAGCAATTACTACTTATGTTAAATTGTAATAGTTGTTAAACATTAAAATTGCGAACTTGAATTTTCATATTTGTCATATTGCTAGAGTTTCATAATATGTGCTAATACAATTAAGTTTAATTCATAGACATACGAAAAAAAAGAATACCGCCTGGTTTTCCAATAGTGATTGAATTGCCTTAATGAAATCCATGATGAGTTTTATAAGGAACATAGGATCTAAAGGCCGAAATTCATTGACTGACAAGATTTAAGAACAATTGGTTAATTAAAGTTGCAAAATAGATAACAGTCATTTGTAGATTACTATCACTTTGGATGGGTTTTTGATGCATTGAATAGGGATCCATTATAATTTAATTAAATTGTAAAATGATTATTTTTATTATGATCATTATATTTTGAACACTTATAGAATTTTAATCATTTTTTTGAATAATAATACAAGAATTTATAATATGTATCTATTTAATTAGATCTGAATTAAAATACTCATTATTAGGAAGGTTAAAAAAAAACAAAAACAGCTCCTTATCATCTTAAAACAAGGGCTGTGAGTCCTGATGAGACATCTGGAAAAATGTTAAAATATGGTGATATATTTAGCTTCACAACTATTGAAATTGTTTAAGAATATTTGGATCCATTACATTTTTCATTTCTTTTAAGAATCCTTCTTTATTTTTATAAATTGAAGCAAAAAAAAAAAAAAGAATAGAGTTATTGCAATAATTAAAATGGAATATCATTGTTATCTGTTATAGCAAAAGTACTTTTAATAATTTTTTGATCATAGGTAAGTGGTTTCTAGAAATTGGTTTTAAAGAGTCAAAACGATTTTTAGACATAATTGTTATTGTGTGGCAAATGAACAAAAATGCTATTTATTGCTTTTACTGACTCAGTTAATCTGGAATGGTTTGTAGCAGTGACTGAAAATATCTAATTGTCTGAAGTTATGCATATTTATGCAAACTGATGATTTATTTTTTGCCAATTCAAATTGTGATGTATCTGTTGTTTTTAATGATTTAAATCCAATTTATACAGACTTTGATTTAAATGAGCAAAAAGTTTAGACTTTGTGGCTAATTATTCCAAAGTATAAAATATAAAATGGCTAAAACGCACAAACACACAAAGCTGAAGACAAAGAAATATTAATACAGAGTGATACAAACTAAATATCTGTATTTAAGTATGTGGCTAAGTGCTTTGGAGGGTCAGGGTCCTCATATTCATAGCCATCTTGTAAATAAATAAATTGATTAAGAGTGATGCAAATTTATGCAAATGAGATAGTTACCTATTCCATTTCCTGGAGATCTTATAACAAGAGTCTTTTCTGTTTATCGAGTTGTTACCTTTAACGATAAAGTAAGCTTCTTTTATCTTTCTTTTGAGATTGTGCCGCTCTCTGCAAATAACCACTGGGTCTTTAGGTTGGCAATCCATTAGGCTATCCCAACACACATCCTCCTATTAACAGATACTTCTTATAGTTCGGTTTTCACACAGCACCGCAGCTCAGCTGGTCATGATTGCCAACCTAAAGACCCAGTGGTTATTTGCAGAGAGCGGCATGATCTCAAGAGAGATAAAAGAAACTTATTTTATCGCTAAAGATAACAACTTGATAAACAGAGAAGTCTCTTGTTATAAGATCTCCAGTAAATGGAATACATAACTATCTCATTTGCATAAATTTGCATCGTTCTTAATCAATTTATTTATTTACAAGATGGCCATGAAAATGAGGACTCTGGCCCTCGAAAGCACTTAGTTACATACTTAGATACAGATATTTAGTTTGTATCAATCTGTATTAATATTTCTTTGTCTTCAGCTTTGTGTGTTCTTGCATTTTAGCGCATTTTATATTTTATACTTTGATTTAGTAATTTATTTTCATAAAATTCAAATGCATTATTAACTATTGATGGAAGATAATCTTCAACAACTTTTGGAAGGATAGTTATCAGTTTTGATGATTATTTTGGAAACTTTTTAAGTAGGAAGGCAGATTTGGATATCAAGGGGTAACACAGATTTCATTGTACTGCTCTTGCGTTTATCAAATTAACTATAGGATATTTTATTTATAATATTTTAAACTAAATTAGTTATATGTAAAATAGTTATTTTGCCAAAGTTATTGCGCTCTCCATGAGTATAAAATGATCTTTGAAGAAATTTTATTTAATGATACTTTATTTAAATTTGTATGTGGTATTCTTCAGCTTGCTTGACATAGAATATTGAATCTACTTTATAAAGATTATCCAAAATATAAGCTATAAAGATGAGGATAAAATGAAGCTTACAACTATTGTTAAACAAGATATTGAAGCAGAAAAACTGTTTGCTGCAGAAGTTCAGGCAGTATCACAAAATACAGCGTCATTACTGCTTAATTATTTACTAAAAAAAGGAGATAATTTTCAAATTTGTTTTTTTTTTTGAAAGATAATTCTTATGAGTCAATTACTTTAATTTATTCATTTACTATGGATTTTTAATATCATATTCTGGAAGTTTTTTGATTCCAAATTTTTCAAATTGAATTTTTTTTTTCACATTTAAAGAGATAATAAGTAACAGAATGTATAGCATGTAATATTTATACTACGTTATTATATATGTGTTTTAAAGCACTTAAGCTGCAGAAAACTTAAACAAATATGAAATAATAACAATTTTAATATTTATCTGTACTATATCTATAATATGATATGTGAAATAGAAATGGTACCAAATGATGTATGTTGGCTAAAAATCCCGGATGTAAACTGTTAATAAATGACTAAAATGGCCACCTTTCTAAAAAAGAACAATTGTTAAAAATATCTACAGAAACAGAATATCTGTAATAAAAAATACATTCTGAAAAAATATTAAAAATTATTTATTTAACAATAAATTTGCTCTTATGCAATTAAATATGTGTTGAAGAAAAAAGTTGCATTTTATGAAATGCTTAATGGGACTTATTTAACGCCGGAAAAGTAGATCTAAATTTTGGACGTAATTTTATAATTTTTGACAAAATATATAAATGTAACTTATAAAGTTTTTTTTACAATTTCTTTAAATTAAATGTTCTTTTAGAGTCTTTATGTAAGTATTGGAAGTGACGATTTTAAAGTTGGAAATACTAAAGATATTTGAATCTTTATGCTTTTTTTAGGACTTTGGGAAAAAAGCATTGATAATAATCTCTTTGTTATTACATTCTTTCAATCTTTCTTTTCTTTGGCAATAAATAATCTGCTTTCAGAAATAGAATTTAGAAATACACATCTACCTTAAGAAGTTTTGCAAAAAATCATAAGTGACGAATTTATATAATATGTTAAATGGGGGGAAATTTTAAATCCTACATATATGTGTTTGGTGTCATTGGAGTTTTAAACGCCCTGTTGTATGGAAAGAATGGTTAAGAAATAAATATTTTTCCATACACTTCGCTGAAAATGAATGGGTAAGAGAAGCAAGTCCTGGAGAGGGGGTGGGGTGGATGCTGAAGGCAGCAGGAGGGCACAGTCTCCTAGTTTGATATAAGAAGTACTATATTAAATAATTTTATACTAATTCAATATTGTTATTTTTTGTAATTTAAAAAACTACAATATTTTCATTGATTAAAAAAAGAATAATCAGTGAAAATTTTTAGTTTATGATATTTTAATAACATGTAGCAATTAGACGTTATCATTTTTTTAAAACTTTCCACCTGGATTTTTAAAAACATTTTAAACAATATATAAATGTCAGAAATGCATTTTAAAAATTTGCAATTAAAACATTTACAATCTTTTTTAATTGCTATTCTAATATAAATGAAAGTCATTAAATTTTAAGTTATAAACTAAAAATTAGACGAAAGGAAAATAACATCTGAGATATGTTATGATTTTTTTTTCTTTCATTTGTCTTGAAAGTATATCTGTATTGGTTTATTCAAGATAAAAAAAAAATTACTTGCATAAATCCTAATTTGTATAGTTTGGGAAATTTATTTTTTATTTTAGATAATTTTGTCTGGATTGTAGAAAGTTGTAAGGTGTCAATTTCTAAATTGTTGATGTTCAATTAGTAATAAATTATTTAATAAAAAAATAATATTATCATAATAATTTGGAGTAAAAATGATTAATTAAAAATATTTTCTTGATTAATAATTATTCAAATAATTTTGTGATCACATTATCAGCAATAAGTTGTGTATACACACACACTCACACACAACAGCTCTTGCAGCATTTCATAAATAAATTTGGTGACATATGAATTTTGAATATTCACTTTCGTCATACTTTATTATAAAGAAGTTTAATTTTCAATGGATTTATTGACTAAAATATTATTATCCATAGGTGTTATGTTTTAATAAAAGGTTTTAATATATATTTAGGTATTATTTTAGTATGCTTTGGATGTTTTTTTAAACACATAAAGGAGTCACTCAATTATTACTGACATACTAAACACTAAACATAACATAATAGTAAATATATGGGAAAAATATGTATAATATTAAAATAATATTACTACCAATAAATGCATGAGAATTTTATATTTAAATGTGTAATATTTATTGTGTGTATTATTTTGTTATATGTATTTTACTCATTATGTACTATTATGTTAGATTATTTAATGTGAAAATAAAGATTACAAAGAAAAAATAGAACAAAATGTTTTAATTAACAAATAGTATAACTTTATTAGACTGTAACTATAATTAACAGATAGAATGAAAATAAAAGTTGTAAAGTTAAAATAGTACAAAAATTCAAGAAAAAAAGAAAATACATTTTATATTGTATCCTGCAGTGTTTGCACAATAAGTATGTATAATATTAAATTAAACAATAACATTACCAGTGTCAATAAAAAGAGATACAGATTGTTTTTATTTTGCCACCACATTTTTTACTGTGAAAAAACACTACAAAATAAAAAAGATCAAAATTTTTTAATTATCAAAGAGTACAACTAAACAAGAAAAAAAAAATTTTTTTTAGCAAATATTATGAACAAGTAGTGTGTTTTTTATTTTTATTTATTTATATTATTTAATATAAAAACTGAAAAACGAAGCAAAAGTCTCGATTGTAGATGGACAGGTCATGAAGTCATAAATTTCCATATTTACTGTTAATATTATACTTATTTGCTCATTAACTGTTATGCACAAGATCACAAATTTCCTTATTCACTTATTTACCATTAATTTTATTGTTCAAACAACTCCAAGATAAAATATAAAATTTGCCATATTTATATTTTGTATAAGCATGAGATCACAAATTTTATTCAAATTATTTACTGTTAATATTATATGTATTTCACTTATTTATTAACTTTATCGCTTAGTATGTCAGCAGTGATTCAGTAGCTGCCTTGTGTATGAAAAATATTCGGAATGCACATTAAAAAGGTACCATTATTTTTTTGTTATTTATTTGTGCAACAATACGAGCAATTGTAAATTTAATGTTTAAAATTTTCTCAGCGGAATTTGTGGTCTACTTCATATTTTCCTTAGAATATACATGCTCATTGTCTTCTCATTAAAATTTTTAAATAATTGTCAAATTTAGCTTTTCTACTATTAACATAATACATTGCTATATTGAAACTAAGATTGTACTTTCATTTAATTATAGTAAAATGTTTATTTTGTTTTTGTTGTATATCAATAACAATTCATTAAAAAAGTTAAGCGTCTTGTGATTTAATCTTATAGTAGTTCTTCTGTGTCCACGATATTTCTTTCCAAATTTTATGAATACTGAAATTTATGAATAGCAATGAAAAGATATCAAAAAATAATAATAGTAATAATTATTAAAAAAATAAAGTATAATTAACAATTTTATAATTAAGAAAGTCAATATTAGGTCTTTAAAAAATTATGAATGGACAAGAAAACTTATTTGTTGATAATTGAAAAGATATCCCTTTTTTTCTCTTAAATAAAAAAGTAGAATTAGCTAATGGATAAATAACTATGTCCGTCTTTATTTTTACCTCAACAAGTGGAATTAGTTAAAGACTGAAAACTTTATTTTTTGTTTTTTGAAAAGCCTAAAATAAATAATGTTATTCTTTTCCTTTTTCTCATTTAAAATATTGTTTCTCTCTTAAAAAAAATAAAAATTATTTCTGTGTTTTTGTTTTTCGTTATTGATGATGAAATGGAAAAAATGATGATTTTTAAAATTTTCAGGTATGTAATTGAAAGAGATTTTGTCATACTTTTTTTTTTTGTGAAGTTTTGTGCAGTGAACTAAAAAATTAAAATTTCTGAATTTTTTTTTATTTTTTTTTTAATGCAGTTAAATGTAACTGCTGATATTGAAAGTGTGGATATAAGGGGAAATAGCGTATATAATAATCATAAACTTCTTTCATTAATAATTGAAATTTTTTTTGGGGGGAGGGGGTAATGAAAAAGTAGGGATTAGTCCTTGATCTATCTCTAGATTTTTCTTTTTCTATATTTTATTTAAAACTGATCATTTTCATGTACATATATATAGTACTTAATAATTGTTTATAGAATTACTACAACACTTATTAATATAATTATTTTAGCACCATCACGAATTGTCCATGTCCTGCATAATACTGAGCAACCGGCAACATGTTTTGCAGCGCTCGACTCTGGGCTTTGTTTAGTAGCTGATAATTTATTTGATATGCTGATGCAAAAGTTACAAGGTGTTTATTCGCCCAAGAAGTCGGCCAAGATCGAAAGTAAAGGCCAGCGGTTCGAAGTGGCCGATTTCCTGGTCAAAATTGGTAGTGTTTCTATCGGTCCCAACTTCAAGGGAATATTAGTTGAGGTAAATATAGTTTTTTTTTACTATCAGTAATTTAATATATTCATAAACCTTAATTACTTTTTTTATTACAGATGTTTATAGTTTAATGTAGTTTGAACTTTTATTGTTGGATATATGTTTTTCTGTTTACTTAGAGTATCTAGGCTCTATATGCATCTTTTCTGTCGTGTTTGTGTAAATTCAGAATAAACACAAACTTGCACAAGTACGATTAAATATTTATTAAACGTTTATACAACATATATTTACAATGTATTCTACTTAAGCGATCTGTTATATTGTTCACTTTATACATTGGCTAGATATAGGGTCTAATTGCCATGCAACTAGGTGCCCTTCTAGATGCGCCTAACATTTCTACCTTATACCATGACAGCTTATCTCATGTCACATTTAATATCTAGCAGATTCTAGTTCAGTTGAACTTGCCTTACTACTTTAAAAATATTGTGGACAACGTGCATACTGCAATTCATATCTGACAATTAGGTGGTTGTCTAACTTTACTTCTAAATGGACTGCCAATTTGTAGCTAGGTCTCTTCCTTAATGGAAGCAATCAGATTCACTGAGCATCTTCACCTATTGACCTGTTTTACCATTGGCTATATTTTATCTATACATATAATCATTAGTGATGAATGTCGAAATATTGAATCTACTTGAAGGTAAGTTGAGCTATAATATTTCCTCCCTTGGGGTAAACTTAGCTCTGGAAAATAGTTACTGAATTGCATTGGCTGATGTCTTTGTTGTTTTCTGACTTTTTTAGGTCCGATTCCATTATCATGGAAATCTGTGTCTTCATTTGTAGATCTGGTTTTCTCATCATCAAATCTGGTGTTTTCATCTTTACTAAGGTCTGGTGTTTTTGAATCTTGTAGACTTTTTACTGCTGATTAGTTACCTCATAGTTCAGCTTTAGTTGATCTCTGCCTGTGGTATTGCTGTCTGACTGCTGCTTGAACAACAATTATTCTTTTATCTTGATCTCAACTGCTGGGACCCATTTGGTAATTTCATTATGCTTATGACCTAGAATTTGGGTGTTTATCTGCATTTTAGTACTTCTATTTTCTGCTGATTGGTGACCTCATAGTTCAGATTTTGCTGATCTCTGCCGCAGTTTGAACAACGATTATTTTTTATCTTGATCTCAACTGCTGGAACCCATTTGGTGGTTTTACTATATATATCACATAGAATTTGGGTGCTTACCTGCATTTTAGTACTTCTATTTTAAATTTTTTCATTAGAACAATTAAATCTAAGTTCTGTGAGCCCTGTTAAACAGTAGTTCATCTAACATATTGCCACTAACTGTGCTTGGTGTAGAATGCTGCTCTAATAACTTTCTGGCAATATAGGTATCCCAGCTGCCTCTGTTTGTGTTTTTTTTTTAGCATTTTTTTAATCCCTTGAACTAGTTTCTTAGCCTGCCATTGCTCCCAGAGAGGAGTGGTGGCCTGAACACTTTTAATACTGTTGTATCATTATTGTCTGAATAGTGGCCTGAACACTAAGATTGTATCATTATTGACTACACTAGATCTGTTGCATTTATGTAATTTCAGAATAAACAGAAACTCGCACTAGTATTATTAAATAATTATTAAGTTTATATAAAATGTACATTTACAATGTATTTTACATGAGACATCTGCTATAGTATTTGCCTGACATATGTTGGCTAGGTATAGCATTTAGTTGGCATATAACTAGTAAAGCAAAGGACTTTAGATGCCCTTTTAGGTGTACCTAACACTTCCAATTTCCAGCTATATTGCAATAGCTTGCTTCATGTCAGGTTTAATATCTAGCAGCTTCCATTTCAGTGTGAATTTACCTCACTGTTTTATCAATATTGTGAACTATATGCATGCTGCTGTTCAGCGCTGACAGTTATATCGTTGTTATCTGACTTTATGTCCAAATGGTCTGCAAATTTATAGCAAGATACCTTCCTTAATGGGAGAAACTGGATTCACAAAGCATCTTTATTTCTATTAGGCAGTTTCTACCATTGTTTATATTTTATCTATACGTATAAACAATTGGTCTATAGTGATGAATTCTAAATCCAACCAAGATAAGATTGAATCTGGACAAATCCATTATCGAAGGTAAGTTGAGTCATAACATTTTCACATCTAAAATAGGAGTTGGTGTTATGGTATTAGTGTTGTTATACTGGCTGTAAAAATAAAAATATGATTATATTCTGATATAGCTTTCTATTTAATGATAGAGATGTAATTATATGGGTACTGAATCTATGGTTTCCCTTTTATTTTCAAATATGATAATGGTGCTTTCATGTCTCATATATTCAATAAGTCTGACATTGTTTTTTTGTGGATCTTTTTATTGGTATAGTTGTTTAAATTTTAGTTTTGAGTATAAAAATTTAATCTGACAATAGATATAGATTACATATTCTTTAAAATGATATTCCAAATGTTTAAATATCCAAGAACAATATATTTGAGAGGAAGATAAAATTATGAATCTTGATAGTATAGTGTGTTAGATGATCATGTAAATTTAAAAGTTTAAAATAGATTGAGCTATTTTTTTTTTATTACTCAATATAGTTTATTAATTTTTATATGGACTATGTAGACTTTGGAATATCCGTTTTTGAAATTTATTTAGCCTGAAGTATAAATTAAATTTGTTGTAATGAAATGAAAAAAAAAGTCATGTATGAAGATTTTTTTCTTTTATAAAGATGGACGGACTGCCAGTGCTGATAAAGGAAAGAGAAAAAAGTTGAATTATTAAAATGATTTATTTGGCTTTAAAGGCGTAACTATATAATTTTATGCTTGGGTTGATAATGAGACATCAATATGTATACTTTAAGATGATAATTTACGATGAGACCGGGGGTAATATTCCTGGAGAATAAAGGAGTATTGCTAATTTTTATAAAGTAATAGTAATGGAGGAAAAAGCTAATTTTGTTTAATTCCATTTCCACAAGTAATTAGTAGCATTTAGAAGCGCCACTATTTTCTCACTTTTATTAATCATACAAGATAAATTTATTTTTAATAAACAAGTAACCTTTGTGATTGCTTCAAAAGATTTATATGTGATTCATCTTTAATTGAAGATACATTTTCATTTTGGACTGAAATCTTTAAAAAGATGAAACAGTTTATTGCAGGATTTAAGATCTTTTTAGTATTCCCATCATGGAAGAACGGTAAAGAAGACTAGTTGTTTTCTGGCTGTTAAAGATTTTTGTTAAGAACATGACAAATGGATGCATTCACTACGTGATTATGAAATGCTTAACTTTTAATCAGTAATTCTATCAATATGGCTTTTCCAAAAAACATCTTTTTTTTGTTTGTTGTTATTTTTTAACAGGAAATGATGATGACTAGAAAATTGTTGAAATTTACCAGTTTGTAGTTAGCTATTGTATTGGTTTTCTCAGATCTTTTTCTTTTCAATGTTAAATATGTGCTATCTAGTGCAAATAGAAAATATCTCATTTACCCCAGATAGTGAGATCAATTGTGGTTCCTCATAATGTGTGGTAAATCAAAAATCTCTCATAAAAAAAGCAAGCAATTATAATGAATTGCTATGGGGAAAAAAACTAATTTATTAAATTTGAAATATATAAAAGCCTGATTGAAAAAATAAAGCTTGAAATTGGAAAAAAGATTAATTAATTAATAAACATTTTCTAAAGATTATTAATTTTTCTAACTATAATTAAAAAAAAAAATTAGAATTTCTTCTTTGATGTTTTTCGATTTTACTTCTTACGTGATCAGAGAATATTTCCTATATCACAATTCATTAAAATAAAGCAGCAGTGGTGAAAAGTATTAACATAATATACATTTTAAAAATTATTTATTATGCCCTTTTTATGGTCTATTGGCAAACAATTTTATTTTTCGAATATCTAACCAATAAAACTTTGAATTTTATTGTAGCAGTGGTTTTTTTTTTGTTTAAGCAACAGTTTGCGAATTTATTTATTTTACGTAATTGCAGTCAAAATTAATAAAAATTAGATAAACAGTTGTAATGTACAGTTGATTGCTGTGGTTTTAATAATGTAAATGATGTAAATTTTTTTATTTTACAAATATATATTTTTATGCATATGATAAAAATTATCATTATTTTGAATATCTCAGAAAAAAATTATAAGATTATTGATTTAAAATTGAGCAAAGAAATGATAGTTTTAATTTATATTTAGTAACCTTTGATCATATAAAGTTGATTATTAACTGTATAATGTATGAAATTATTTTTTTTTCTCAAAATAATTTATAATTATGATGATTATATTTTTAGTTGCAGACAAAATAATATTCATAAGAATTTTAATCCAAAAATTAATTGGGTCAATATCATTATCATCAACCATTATCAGTCCACTGCAGGATGAAGGTCTCCAAGTTCAATCCAGCTTCTCCAATCTTTAGCTTCATTTCTTCACATCACCCCTGCATACTTTCTTATTTCATCCATCCATCTCACATGTGGTCTTTCTGGGTCTTTTACAATCTCTTTGAATCTAGTTTAAGATTTCAATTGTCCTTCTATTATCATCTCTTCTAGCGATATGTCCAGTCCAACTCCACTTCAGTCTTTTAATTTTTTCAACGAGGTCAATAACACCTGTTTGTTCTCTTATCACATGATCACTATCTCATACTAGCACAATAATTGTTATTAAACAATTCAAAATACAGCAAAACTCTCCATATAGTAGTGCCATCTTGTGCTAACAAGAGCAATCAATGGATGCCAGAAGGCTTGTGCATAAAATCCCTATCTAGTGCCTACTCATCCAATATCCCCAGACTAGTTTCTGGCTTGTGGCCTTCATCAGTGAGGAGCCTTGGATCTGAGAGCACTGCACCTAGATCTTAGGATCTAATGCAACCCTCCAGCACCCACCTTTTAACTCTATTTAACTACAAAACTATGAGATTGAAATTGAAAACACTATTAATATTTTCAACCCAAGCTCAATAGCTTATATAGTCATATGGGTCTGAACTCAATTCAGTACCCATACATTTTGGTGTCTTTGGCTCTTTAACAACCATAGCCACCACTATCCTATTAGGCAGGATTGGTGTTAAACCACTCAACATCACATGATCACTATCTCATACTAGCACAATAATTGTTATTAAACAATTCAAAATACAGCAAAACTCTCCATATAGTAGTGCCATCTTGTGCTAACAAGAGCAATCAATGGATGCCAGAAGGCTTGTGCATAAAATCCCTATCTAGTGCCTACTCATCCAATATCCCCAGACTAGTTTCTGGCTTGTGGCCTTCATCAGTGAGGAGTCTTGGATTGGAGAGCACTGCACCTAGATCTTAGGATCTAATGCAACCCTCCAGCAAACCACCTTTTAACTCTATTTAACTACAAAACTATGAGATTGAAATTGAAATCACTATTAATATTTTCAACCCAAGCTCAATAGCTTATATAGTCATATGGGTCTGAACTCAATTCAGTACCCATACATTTTGGTGTCTTTGGCTCTTTAACAACCATAGCCACCACTATCCTATTAGGCAGGATTGGTGTTAAACCACTCAACATCACATGATCACTATCTCATACTAGCACAATAATTGTTATTAAACAATTCAAAATACAGCAAAACTCTCCATATAGTATTGCCATCTTGTGCTAACAAGAGCAATCAATGGATGCCAGAAGGCTTGTGCATAAAATCCCTATCTAGTGCCTACTCATCCAATATCCCCAGACTAGTTTCTGGCTTGTGGCCTTCATCAGTGAGGAGCCTTGGATTGGAGAGCACTGCACCTAGATCTTAGGATCTAATGCAACCCTCCAGCACCCACCTTTTAACTCTATTTAACTACAAAACTATGAGATTGAAATTGAAAACACTATTAATATTTTCAACCCAAGCTCAATAGCTTATATAGTCATATGGGTCTGAACTCAATTCAATACCCATACATTTTGGTGTCTTTGGCTCTTTAACAACCATAGCCACCACTATCCTATTAGGCAGGATTGGTGTTAAACCACTCAACATCACATGATCACTATCTCATACTAGCACAATAATTGTTATTAAACAATTCAAAATACAGCAAAACTCTCCATATAGTAGTGCCATCTTGTGCTAACAAGAGCAATCAATGGATGCCAGAAGGCTTGTGCATAAAATCCCTATCTAGTGCCTACTCATCCAATATCCCCAGACTAGTTTCTGGCTTGTGGCCTTCATCAGTGAGGAGCCTTGGATTGGAGAGCACTGCACCTAGATCTTAGGATCTAATGCAACCCTCCAGCACCCACCTTTTAACTCTATTTAACTACAAAACTATGAGATTGAAATTGAAAACACTATTAATATTTTCAACCCAAGCTCAATAGCTTATATAGTCATATGGGTCTGAACTCAATTCAGTACCCATACATTTTGGTGTCTTTGGCTCTTTAACAACCATAGCCACCACTATCCTATTAGGCAGGATTGGTGTTAAACCACTAAACATCACATGATCACTATCTCATACTAGCACAATAATTGTTATTAAACAATTCAAAATACAGCAAAACTCTCCATATAGTAGTGCCATCTTGTGCTAACAAGAGCAATCAATGGATGCCAGAAGGCTTGTGCATAAAATCCCTATCTAGTGCCTACTCATCCAATATCCCCAGACTAGTTTCTGGCTTGTGGCCTTCATCAGTGAGGAGCCTTGGATTGGAGAGCACTGCACCTAGATCTTAGGATCTAATGCAACCCTCCAGCACCCACCTTTTAACTCTATTTAACTACAAAACTATGAGATTGAAATTGAAAACACTATTAATATTTTCAACCCAAGCTCAATAGCTTATATAGTCATATGGGTCTGAACTCAATTCAGTACCCATACATTTTGGTGTCTTTGGCTCTTTAACAACCATAGCCACCACTATCCTATTAGGCAGGATTGGTGTTAAACCACTCAACATCACATGATCACTATCTCATACTAGCACAATAATTGTTATTAAACAATTCAAAATACAGCAAAACTCTCCATATAGTAGTGCCATCTTGTGCTAACAAGAGCAATCAATGGATGCCAGAAGGCTTGTGCATAAAATCCCTATCTAGTGCCTACTCATCCAATATCCCCAGACTAGTTTCTGGCTTGTGGCCTTCATCAGTGAGGAGCCTTGGATTGGAGAGCACTGCACCTAGATCTTAGGATCTAATGCAACCCTCCAGCACCCACCTTTTAACTCTATTTAACTACAAAACTATGAGATTGAAATTGAAAACACTATTAATATTTTCAACCCAAGCTCAATAGCTTATATAGTCATATGGGTCTGAACTCAATTCAGTACCCATACATTTTGGTGTCTTTGGCTCTTTAACAACCATAGCCACCACTATCCTATTAGGCAGGATTGGTGTTAAACCACTAAACATCACATGATCACTATCTCATACTAGCACAATAATTGTTATTAAACAATTCAAAATACAGCAAAACTCTCCATATAGTAGTGCCATCTTGTGCTAACAAGAGCAATCAATGGATGCCAGAAGGCTTGTGCATAAAATCCCTATCTAGTGCCTACTCATCCAATATCCCCAGACTAGTTTCTGGCTTGTGGCCTTCATCAGTGAGGAGCCTTGGATTGGAGAGCACTGCACCTAGATCTTAGGATCTAATGCAACCCTCCAGCACCCACCTTTTAACTCTATTTAACTACAAAACTATGAGATTGAAATTGAAAACACTATTAATATTTTCAACCCAAGCTCAATAGCTTATATAGTCATATGGGTCTGAACTCAATTCAGTACCCATACATTTTGGTGTCTTTGGCTCTTTAACAACCATAGCCACCACTATCCTATTAGGCAGGATTGGTGTTAAACCACTCAACATCACATGATCACTATCTCATACTAGCACAATAATTGTTATTAAACAATTCAAAATACAGCAAAACTCTCCATATAGTAGTGCCATCTTGTGCTAACAAGAGCAATCAATGGATGCCAGAAGGCTTGTGCATAAAATCCCTATCTAGTGCCTACTCATCCAATATCCCCAGACTAGTTTCTGGCTTGTGGCCTTCATCAGTGAGGAGCCTTGGATTGGAGAGCACTGCACCTAGATCTTAGGATCTAATGCAACCCTCCAGCACCCACCTTTTAACTCTATTTAACTACAAAACTATGAGATTGAAATTGAAAACACTATTAATATTTTCAACCCAAGCTCAATAGCTTATATAGTCATATGGGTCTGAACTCAATTCAGTACCCATACATTTTGGTGTCTTTGGCTCTTTAACAACCATAGCCACCACTATCCTATTAGGCAGGATTGGTGTTAAACCACTAAACATCACATGATCACTATCTCATACTAGCACAATAATTGTTATTAAACAATTCAAAATACAGCAAAACTCTCCATATAGTAGTGCCATCTTGTGCTAACAAGAGCAATCAATGGATGCCAGAAGGCTTGTGCATAAAATCCCTATCTAGTGCCTACTCATCCAATATCCCCAGACTAGTTTCTGGCTTGTGGCCTTCATCAGTGAGGAGCCTTGGATTGGAGAGCACTGCACCTAGATCTTAGGATCTAATGCAACCCTCCAGCACCCACCTTTTAACTCTATTTAACTACAAAACTATGAGATTGAAATTGAAAACACTATTAATATTTTCAACCCAAGCTCAATAGCTTATATAGTCATATGGGTCTGAACTCAATTCAGTACCCATACATTTTGGTGTCTTTGGCTCTTTAACAACCATAGCCACCACTATCCTATTAGGCAGGATTGGTGTTAAACCACTCAACATCACATGATCACTATCTCATACTAGCACAATAATTGTTATTAAACAATTCAAAATACAGCAAAACTCTCCATATAGTAGTGCCATCTTGTGCTAACAAGAGCAATCAATGGATGCCAGAAGGCTTGTGCATAAAATCCCTATCTAGTGCCTACTCATCCAATATCCCCAGACTAGTTTCTGGCTTGTGGCCTTCATCAGTGAGGAGCCTTGGATTGGAGAGCACTGCACCTAGATCTTAGGATCTAATGCAACCCTCCAGCAAACCACCTTTTAACTCTATTTAACTACAAAACTATGAGATTGAAATTGAAATCACTATTAATATTTTCAACCCAAGCTCAATAGCTTATATAGTCATATGGGTCTGAACTCAATTCAGTACCCATACATTTTGGTGTCTTTGGCTCTTTAACAACCATAGCCACCACTATCCTATTAGGCAGGATTGGTGTTAAACCACTCAACATCACATGATCACTATCTCATACTAGCATAATAATTGTTATTAAACAATTCAAAATACAGCAAAACTCTCCATATAGTATTGCCATCTTGTGCTAACAAGAGCAATCAATGAATGCCAGAAGGCTTGTGCATAAAATCCCTATCTAGTGCCTACTCATCCAATATCCCCAGACTAGTTTCTGGCTTGTGGCCTTCATCAGTGAGGAGTCTTGGATTGGAGAGCACTGCACCTAGATCTTAGGATCTAATGCAACCCTCCAGCAAACCACCTTTTAACTCTATTTAACTACAAAACTATGAGATTGAAATTGAAATCACTATTAATATTTTCAACCCAAGCTCAATAGCTTATATAGTCATATGGGTCTGAACTCAATTCAGTACCCATACATTTTGGTGTCTTTGGCTCTTTAACAACCATAGCCACCACTATCCTATTAGGCAGGATTGGTGTTAAACCACTCAACATCACATGATCACTATCTCATACTAGCACAATAATTGTTATTAAATAATTGTTGTTAGCACAAGATGGCAATACTATATGGAGAGTTTTGCTGTATTTTGAATTGTTCTCTTATCCACATATTGCGTTTTCGATCTCTTCTTGTAACTTCCAACATGCTTCTTTGAGTGATCTGAAGTCTCTATTGCTCTTCTATTAAGTGTCCAAGTCTCAGATCCATAAGTAAGAACTGGTAAAATACATTTATTAAAAACCTTCCTTTTCAAACACATAGGCATATTTCCTTTTAGTATGAAGTTATTTCTACCAAAAGCACTCCAACCAAGTTTAATTCTATGATTAATTTTATCCATTATGTTTCCATCTATATTAATAATGTGACCAAGGTATTTGTAACTGTTAACTTCTTCTAACTCATCATAATCAATCTTTATTTTCATATTTTGAGAAAATCCATTAAACATTACTTTAGTCTTTTTAACATTTATTGTTAGTCCTACTTTTCTACTTTCATCTGATAACTCCTGCAGCTCTAAAGCATTATTTGCAAAAACAACTACATCATCTGCAAAATCTAAATGACTTAAATAATCTCCATATACTTTGATTTCTTTAGCTTCTCATTTTAATCCACAAAATACTTCTTGCAGCACTGCTGTAAAAAATTTTGAGATATGGAATCACCCTGTCTTACACCCTTTTTAATGTTGATTTTCCTACTATCGTTATGTAATCTAATTGTTGCTGTTGCATTTTTATAAATATTCTTTAAAATATGACAATATCTTGGATCTATACCTTGATGATCCAATGCTTTAATCAGTGAAGAAATGTTTATAGAATCAAATGTCTTTTCATAATCTACAAATCCAAAGCATAATGGCAACTCATATTCATTTTTCCTTTGTGTAACTTCTCTCAATACCTGGATATGATCTCCTGTACTAAAATTACTTTTAAATCCAGCTTGTTCTCTTGGTTGGTAGAAATCCAATGTTCTCTGTAGACAAGTTATAATTATCTTGGTAAAAATTTTATATAAAACTGATAAAAGGCTGATAGGTCTGTAATTTCTAATATCTTCTTTATCACCTTTTTTAATTATTAATATTAATACTGCATTCTTCCAATCATCTGGTACATCTTTATCATTTAGACATTTGGTATATAACTTTGATAAAAAATTTTCTATTTCTTCACCTGCTTCTTTTAATATATCAATTATAATTCCATCATTACCTGGAGCCTTTCCTTTCTTCATACATTTAATTGCATGTCTCACTTCTTCATTTAAAATTCTGAGCAATTCAGAAGATGTAATAGATATAGGAAGTACTTATTCTTTATTACTACATAATTCTTGATAAAAGTCTTCCAATCATTTCATGATGTCATCTCTTTTTTTAGTAATAATTCCATCTTTTTTTCTTATTGCAGATATAAATTTCCTACCAATTCCAAAATTTTGTTTTACTATCTTGAGACTTTTATTCTCTTCTACAGCTTTCCTTGCTAGTTCACAGTTATATTTTCTTATATCATATTCAACTCTTTTCTGCACCATTTTACAAAATTTGAGATATTCTATTCTTTTTAATGTATTATTTTTGTATATCTTCATATTCCTTCTTTGCTTCATAAATTCTCTAGTCTTTGTAGAAATTGTATTGGTCACTTGAGCTTTTTTCTACCAGCTATCTTTGTTGCAGTTTTTAAAAGTGTATCAGTTATTTTCATATTAATTTTATTCAAATCTGAATCATGTTCAAAATCTACTAATACTTAAAACTGATTTGTAAGTTCTAATTTAAATTCATTAGAATGTTTCTGAAGATTAGGAATATCAACTGTAAATATTGTTTTTCTTAATAAATTTTTGTCTCTCTAGTTTTGCATTAACACGTATCTTACATCTTACTAATCGATGATCACTTCCTGTGTTAAATTTATTAAGAACATTACAATCTTGAAATATGTATTTTCTTTTAGTCAAAATATAATCCAATTTTGCTGTACCTTCATTTGGATGCTTCCATGTCTATTTCCTTTTAACATTTTTTTCAAAAAAAGAATTCATAATATAAAGTTACTCCACAAGTCTATGTCCTCTCTCATTTCTATTACTATAACCAAAATTATCTACAGCCCTTTCATTTGTTTACCATTTTTAGCATTAAAGTCTCCCATAACAATTTTGAAATGTTGTTTACTCTGATCAAAAGCCTTTTTTATACATACATATAAAAATCTTCTACTACTTCATCACTATGAGAACTTGTTGGGACATAAACCTGAATTATCTCCATTTGATATCTGCTATTAAGTTGTATAACTAATCTTACCACTCTGTCCGATACACCATCAATCTCCACAATATTGTTCTTCCATATTTTATTTATAATGAATCCTACTCCTCTTGTATTTCCAATATTTGTACCTTTATAATACGGTTTAGGCAGAAATACTTGGTGGCGCCCTCGAACGGCCACCGTATGTTGCAATCTCGTGAAATTTAAGAGCGTAACAAAATGTTTTGTTACAACGTGTTAGAAGTTTCATATAGTATAGAAAAAGTTACTAAATATTAAGAGTTTGTGCTTATATAGAAATGTCTTAAAATTTTTATATTTTTATCAGAAGTTGTTTGTAATGCATGAATTATCTGTTCAATACGTTTGTTTACATGATCCATGTGTTTTTTAACTACCAATCAAACTACAGTGAAAGGTAATAGAACATATTTAGATAGTTTCTATTTTATTGTTCATTTATATCGATTTTTAGTTACCTGCACGGTTTCATTATTCACAGTTATTATCTTAATGAATTGTCAAAAAATGATTATATCTTCTGTTCATAAAAATTGCATGAAATTAATAATTGTCTAGCTTTCTAGAGTTAAATTTCTGATTAACAATTTATTAATATAAATGCATATTTGATTATGATATGCATTTAGAATTATCCCGGTTTAATATGGTATTGTGGAAAATATTTTATATATAGATTGTACTGCATTTGCATAAATTTTAATCTTAATTATATGACTAATTTCTTTATTTATTTCAGGTTGAATATTGTCCTTGTGTTGTTCCTAGTTTATGCGCAGAACTCATGAAAGAATTTTTGCAAGGTTTTATGGGTAATTGTATTCAAAATCCTCCTCAATATCTCAATAACAAGATGAATGAAATTTATACTGCAACTGATACAGTTCATCAGTATTTAGACTTATTCAATTATTTCCGGAAGGCGACAGTACAGCGTTGATGTGTTTTCAGAAATCTTTTTAGAAAACTACAAAGGAAAATCAGAATTATAAATCACATTAGAGATGAAACTAAAAATGACATTTATTTCATCATCTAATCTCCATTGACATTTATATACTTTATCAGTCATTTCAAATGTCTGTCACTTGTGTTGCTTTTTATTTTCAATATCATCATTATATCCAGTTATGGATGACTTGTGAAAAACCTTTTCATTATAAACAAGAAGGATTTTTTAAACTTATTAATAGCATGTTCCAAAAGTCCGTTTACTCACAAAAATATAGATAAGGCGCTGCTTTTGATAATGCGTTCTTTGAATGTATGGTTACTATTTTAACAGTCGAAATTAACCATTCTGAACATGCATCTGTTATATACTCAATGAACAAGTTGGATTGGATTGCCCCATATAGAAGTATATATTCTCGTTTCAACTGTTATACTTATTTATTCATACTAAGTATTTTTTCAAAATAGTTAGATTACAAAACTGAATTTTTGCAGAAGTAATATTAAGTATTTAAATAAAGCATTTTTTTTTTTACAACTGAAATGTCTGTCTTATGGAAAGATAAATTGGAAAAAATGTATAAAAAATATTTTATAAGAATGGTTTTTATTTAATTTAATGCGTAGTCCACTACAAATAAAATAATATTTTTTTTGATCAACCATTTTAACACAGGCGAATTTCTCCATACACTAGTGCCACTCAGTGCCAACCAGAGTAATCAGTCGGTGCCAGAAGGCTTGTGCATAAAATTTCCATCCAGTACCTACCCATCCAATATCTCCAGACTAGTTTCTGGCTTGGAAATGGTGATCATGTGATGTTTAGTGGTTTATGCACCATTTTAATTGTAATATTTAACTTGAAATAAAGGCATGGGGAGTTCATTGTGGTTGAAGAAAGAAATTATTTTTACATATATTATTTTTTAGCATTTGGATATTTTGTAACATATTTTTTGTAAGTATTCATATTTAATTATAAAAACTGAGAATCTAATCAATATCATGTTTCCACTATTTGAAATGAAATCCACACACATTAAAAATTGTTTAAAGATTTCATGAAGGCTGTTAGTTTAACAATCAAGAAAAATTAAGATTTCATTTTTCATTTCTTTTTCTATTTTAATTAACTATAAATGTTTCGTACTGAATAAAGGCGTGTTTTAAAAAAATATACTGCTATCACACTTTGAAAACTGAACTGATGTCAATGCAATTTGAAATTCAGCCGGTAACACTTTCAGATTGCACAATCCTGAAATATTGCATTATCATTGATGCCTAACCCCTGTACAAAATTTGAAAACAATCCATTTTATAAAAATATGCTAAAAAATCAGTTTCAAGATTTGACCCAAATAAACAAGCAAAGAAGCAATTTCTAAGCTAAATTAAAGCATTTAAAAAGTACATATTTTTCTTATAGTTTTGTAAAAAGTTTATAGAATCAAAAAAGAAGGATTCAGACTTTATATTCAAATATTCTCAAATCATTTATAAACTGTAAATTAGTTTATGATTTCCATCATATAAAAAAACAAACATTTTCTCATATATATATATATTGTAACAGGTCCACATCTTATCCCTATCTTGCTTGAAGTGCTCGTCTTTACACGAGTATGAGCGTATATACGCATATGAATATATAAAAAAAACAACAATCAAATGCGAATCGTATTATCTGTTTTATAGAATGCGATCTTTATATTATCGCTTTGATTTTAGGATATCCTATGCAGATATAATTACCTTCGATATTATACAACAGTATATTTATGGACATCTAAATAAAGACTCCAAGTGCCAATCTCACCCGTAGGTAAGAATTATGCTAGATAAGATGAAGTACATAATACGATGATAAAATATATATTGACTAATAGGAATGAAGCTGTATTAATCAGAGCAAAAGTAGTTTTTTTTAAAAATTTGGTTAATATTTATTATTTCCCCTCACGCTTGATTAAAAGTTTTAATAAAAATGTAATTATTAGAATAAAATTTAAAAAAAAAAAAAGGAATTCTGAATGTAAAATATGCATTTTATTAGCAGATATGTTTTATAAAATTTAAAAACATAAAATGCTTGTATTTCCTGAAATTTTTAAAATATATATATATATTATTTGTAATAAAATTTTAAGAAGGCCCTTGTTGCTAAGCAACAATAGTAAAATGCATATACTATCCTGAAATAAAATAATAGTTTTTACTTCACCTTTGATTAGTAATTAATTGAGATTGCGCTTTACGCAAAAAAGTGAAGCTTGTCTAACACTCTTACAAAGTTATATGGCTTAGCGCTTTCGGAGACCTTGAGTCTCCATAATCATAGCCTACTTTTAACTGAACCTCACAAATTATATTAAAGATCTAGAAAAGGTTGGATTTTCACACAACATTATATATAAAAAGATCAAGCAATTTCAAACTAAATTACAAACTGACACGGTCAAAAACAATAAACCCAGAATAATGCTTCCATACATACCATCAATTGCTAGAAAATATTATAAAATATTTGCTGAGTCCTTTAACTAGGATTCCACACCCCACCATCAACAAACAGAATGATAAACAATACCAAGGACAAAATACCTTCTGATCAAATATCCCAAGCAGTTTATAAAATTTCATGCCCAACCAATGGATGTAGAGCGGCATACTATGGGGAGACCCGTGCCAACATCACAACTAGAACAGCTCAACATCATTATTTGTACAGAAAAGCTATAAATAACGATGAAAACAGATCCATATTCTTCGAGCACCAAAATACAATCGGCCATATGTTTGAACCCACTATAGCAAGGGCACTGTGCACTGAACGCAATGATGTGAAATGAAAAATCAAAGAGGCATGTTTTATTGCAAATGATAATTATGCAATAAACCGGAAAGAATCGTGCTTTACAATGGTCATTATAAAATTTGCATAAATTTTACATAAACCACAACTAAACTTCAGTTAAAAGCAGGCTATGATTATGGAGTCTCAAGGTCTCCGAAAGCGCTAAGCCATATAACTTTGTAAGAGTTAGACAAGCTTCACTTTTTTGCGTAAAGCGCAATCTCAATTAAATACTATCCTGAAATTAAAAAAAAATTTTTTTTCCTTTGTTTCATTTGTAATAAAATTTACCTAAATAACAGTATAATTTGAAAGCAGTAAACAAAAGTAGGTGGTCTGGAGATAATTTCCTATGCAGATTGCAAATCTAAATGTAATTCTGTCTATAGGAGTAAAATTAAAAGCAAAGTATATAAGGTTGTGTTAGTCACATTTTTTAGGTTTTCCATTTTTTTTCTGCTGTGAAGATATTTAATCTGGAATTACAATCACAGTAGCTAATATGAAACCTTAAGAAGTCCATTATCCATTTTATTTAAAGCTATGGAAGCTACCAAATGCTGCCGTAAAGTATTATCCATGACAGGCTAGAAGTTTGATACATTCTGTTCATCACTGACTAGCTATGGCTGAGCATTCATATGTTCTAATCAGCTGAATCTTACCTATTCCTAGTTTGTTGCCATTATTCACCTATAAATAGAATATCATTTGTGCTCATCTGCAAAATTGTCTCCAGTTGATCCAACAGTGAGTTATTATCCAAGGAAATGTAAAAAGAAGAAAATCATATCTGTATGGAAAACATTCTCAAGATTAAGAGACAGAAAAGTAGATATATATATATAAAAAAGGTATTTATAAATGAAAATTACCAAAGGTCTTTCGTAAAATATGTAAATGATCCATCAATAATTTTATTTTATGGGTTTAAATTTAGACATTTTTTTTAAGTGTATGATATATTTATTTTTTAAAAAAATATTTTGTCATTTAATATTGTTATTCACTCATGTACTATAGAATGTATTATAGGGGGAATGGGGCAAATTGTAACGGTGGTTTTTTTTTATTGTTAGTGTAGTTGTTATGTATATTTTAAAAAAGACTTCCAAAAGCTTCTTTCTGATCACTGAATGTTAATTTGTCTTTTATAATATAACCGCCTAAAACAAGCAACCCATCATTCTTGTTTAAGAAAATTATAATCGGCTAGAGAGGAAGTGTCAGATAACTCCCCTCATTACTAAGATAGTGCATTGATAATTTACATTAATGCTGGCAACCAAAAAATAAGCTATTTTAGGTAGAGGATGATCTCTTAAATATCATATTAACAAATTCCAGCCTCGAAGAGAGGTCATATAATCAGAAAATGTAACTGGGCTTTCTCCATGATTGTATATTAGAAACCATAGTTTGATTATCTTACAAATCGAGAAAAGAAATTTGGGTACTTTCAACTTTTATATTATAGATTTTAAATAACTCCGGTACCATAGTCGTTTTGACATGTAACAGTACAATATATATTTATATCAGCTAGGATCTTTTAATAAATTTAATTTTGCAGAAATTTATGTTTTTTTTTTTAAATTTTATATCCAATTGTATTATGGATTTCCATCCATTTTTTAAAATTTTTTATTGTAATTAATTCAAAACTAATATGAAGATCTTTAAACAATAGAAACTTCCATTGTTTTAACAGTAGTATTTTTTTCAAAAACATAAAGAATAGTGTTTACAAAATAACAAAATGATAATATACAAGTTATTATCTTGAAGATACAAAATCCTATACACGAGCGATCAGGGTGACTTAAAGTCAATATGGGCATGACAATAATATTAGCATCAATAAGGGATTTGGATATATCATTATCAGATTTTCAATGGTGTGGATGGCTGAAGAGTTGGAAGATGGAGTAAATTGAATCTTATTACAGTTTGAAGATTTGCTATCTTAATATAAACTGAGCACTGATTATTTATATGTATGAGAAGATGATCAGGACCAGCTGATTAGTGCTAGTTCAGCACGAAATATTTATATTGGAGATCATTTATTTTTTTCACATGTGGTCATGTGTATTGGTTGTATGAGATAGAGTGGATAGCTGAATGGAGCTTGAAAGTCTGTGTTTAAATCCCTATAATTAATTTTAAATATTTTAAAACAATTGGAATTTTTAAAATAATTTAACATTACTTAGAATGTAAATTTTTTCTAGGATTTGTCATTGATATGCGCATATTCATGGTATAGTGAAGCTGCAAAATGCTTTATAATTTATTTCAAGTCCCCCGACCCCCTTGTGTTTAACATATATATTATATAATAACTCATATTTTGTTGATAAAGATCGATTAGAATAGAATATATATTGATTATTGAACTTCCAAGTGTTCTGAACTTTATATGCACATATGTATAACCTTGATGCTTTTTTTGTATGTATAGAATATGTATTGTAACGGTCAGATTTGTACATTTATGTAACAAAATCCAGAGTCCAGTAAAATAAACCAAAGTTGACCGAGATGAGGTGGTGCGATCTTGAATCCAACCAGTGTTCAACCCATTTACCAGTATTCCGTGATTTAACACCTTATGAATGACATTTCTGAGGTTACACTCAGCCTCAATTTCTTCAGCGAGCTGGCTCCAAACGGAAAAACATGAGATTTGGGAGAAATTAACAATTTAACTATAACTTAAGGGTTAAATAGACTAAAGGGTTAAATACTACTTAATATGCTAATGACTTAACTAAAATAATGCACAATTAACATATAAAAATCATTGGATAATTTGAATTTGAATTGTGAGCAAACAGATGGGAAACAGATTTATATTTTAATAAGTTTATTAAACAATTAATTAATTCATACAAAACAAAAATGACATTAATTATATGAGATTAATATCTGAATTAATGCACATAGGCGTTACATAATGGATGAGACTATTATTAATACAGTACTCTCATCTCAAAATATAAAATAGATATATATGTTTGTGTGGTTATTAAAATTATGCCTATAATATTTTAATATGCCAAACCCATTTTGCAGTGGTTTGCCAATATTAGAAGTTAATAATCTAGCAGAGATGATTATTAAATACTGCACTAAGATGGCTGTTATATATATTAAGGTGTGAGTGACTAAACAAACTCAAGACAATGCAAATTCAACCTGAGAACCAAGATTAAGGTTGCAGTCTAATGCTGAAAAATTATCAAGGAGAAAACTGGTTACTTTTAGACTTGCATATATACTATGGCGTTAAATAAAACTTAAGAAATAAGGTGGTGTGAGTGAGTTCACGGGCTTCAGCATCAAATGTTCGGTGCCCTAAGATCACACGGCTTGCTACCATGAAAGAACATATTTAGTTCAGGGAACTTGGATAGGCTTTAAACATGGTCTGGATCCTCATGTTCCAGTTCTAAAGGTAGCCATACCCGAACTGTGTGGGGGGAGCAGCCGCCACTGCAAACCTGTCAGAAAATTGAAAGACTTCATGTACAAGTGTACTTAGTAAAGACTTGCAATGCATAAGTAAATACAAATTTGTATATATATAATTAATAAATTGCGCCTAAACAGATAGCTTCAATCTGCTAACTAACTCAGCCTAATTCTTGGAATAGCATATTAATAATACCAAGAAAAGGAGCTGACTAAATTATTAATCTTGTTAATACACTGAATCTGCATATATATATATATTCATAATTAAGGGGGGAAACATATTTAGCAGGCTTTAACAACATTAACAAATTACTTTTAATATCATCTTTAGCTAGCATAACACTTCTAACTAACATAAAAAAATATAATAACGTATTATGCAAGTCATACTGAACTGTAATGTAGTTATAAACTAGTAATAATAATGAGCGCATAGCAATTGGTTATTATCTATCATAATAGGATTTTGAAACAGCGATTCAATATGCTTAGTAGCATTCCTAAAATATTAGGATGGAGATCTTAATAATGATTTCTCCTTTAAAATTTATTGAATAAAATATTCACTGTCTTGAAATATTGGCATATTATAATATATAAAATTGAGATAAAATAATTAAAACAATAATTATAGGCATAACTGCAGTATTAAGAATTTAAATAACTGATTACAGCTATTGTAGATTAGAGAAATAAAATTACATTTACAGAACTGAGTTAATCTTCATAAATGATTTACTTTAAACAGAATTTTAAGGAATAATAAGGAACGTTCATTATATTAAATAAAGTAGCTTAATATTAAAGATTACAGATTTAAAGATTAATTTATAGAGCTCTGCGGTTTTTGAAGAAATGTTACCAATCTTGATTTGCAGCTGGAACTTCAGGCACTTTGGACGGAAGGCATAGTGGCATTTTTCTCTGTGTAGGTTGCACGATCTGAGATCTCTTCTTCTCAATAGCAGGCTGTGGCTGGAAGCTGATGGTTACATGCCATTGCAGCATGTACTGGCATGGATTCTGGTGGCAACACATTAAATTTACAAAGTAATCTTTTGAATGTCAAAAATATAGGTATTTATATGATTTTGAAATCCTATATTATTTTTATCAGCAACTTGAATTTACAGCTGGTTTGCGATTACTATTGCTCAAATTTTAAACAAAGTGCTTTTAATTTGACTTAGCCACCTTGATTCCCTAAAGACTCTGAAATAGTGCTCGTTCAGTGAATTTTATTTATAAAAATACATTTTGAAAATATTGTAAAAATAAGAATTTAAGAACCTCGCTCACATAATATATTAGACAGGTATGTGGTGGCATGATTCTTATTTACTGCAACTTTAATTTGAATTTAGAATTATTAGAAAATCTTTCAGTAACATTTGGCTATATATGTATCATGGTATGTGAATTTCATACATATATGTGTGATTTTTTATATAAAACTTAATAAATTGACTTGTTTAATAAAATAAATCTATAATCTAAAAGATCTGATTTTAAGTAAAAGATATGCTGTAATATATATGTGTAATGATACATATATAACTGTTGTTGCTTATATACATGTACTCAGGGCTCAAAGCTGGCACAAATTGAGCTATGGAGTAAAATAGATGAAACTTATATTAAATCAGGGTTATACCGTTTGAGTATAAATCAAAATTATAAACAAAATTTAAAAAAATAATAATATAGTTATTAAGAATAAACTAAGGGGACATATTTTATGGAGTATGTGTTCAACCATACATCCACTGAAACAATATAAAAAAGAAAAAAACTATTGTATTTTTATTTCTAAAAAAAGCAAATAATGAAATATCTGACTCATTAAATACAACCAGGGCAATATATTTTTTCCAATAATTTTTTCTTTTATTGAAACAATAGTCTTCTCTTTATCAAGAAATTAAAATTTTTCTAATTATTTTAATGTTTTTAAATCACTATTAACTTTAAATATATTTTAAATTTTTTTTATAACTTTTAGCATTATGCTCAGAAAATATTTTAGCACATAGAATACTGCCCAACAAATTCAGAAAGGATAATAAGGAAAAAAAAAAAAATATATGTACTTTCAACACAAACCGCAGAAATTTTACTAATATATATGATTGTGTTCATCATTCCAAGATGGAAAAGGTGCTACTGTTGGTTTTTTAATAATATAATGATTTATATGTAATATTGTGAAAGGAAATTACTCTTCACACGCACTAGGAAAATTTTTTACGCCAGTGCTAGGAGAAGAAAAAATGGCTGCTAAAAATTATAAAATTTTAATGTTTTTTTTTTGTTTATTTACATTTTTTTTTTTTTTTGGATAGCTTACAATTGAAGTCATGTAATGAGATACTGCATAATTTGCAGCTTCCATACATTTTAGAAATGAAGCATTTTATATACTTTAAAAAATTTTTGGCACCTAATAATATTTTTAAAATTAAAGCGCTTTTTTAGAATGAAAAAAAAATCTAGTTATATCTTTATTTTAAGTGCAAGTTTTTTTATTTAATTAAAAAACAAAGTGTGCTTTATTGAATTACACAGTAAAAGCAACGGAAGATAATTATTTCATTTTAGATTAAATGTTTTGATTTTAAAGTATATTTATGTGCCTTTCAATTTTTTTTATTAAAAAAGTCATAATTGAAAGGTTTTATATGGATATGCATACATTGTGTATAGTCTTATGTTTGTAGGCTGCTGCTATTTTGAACATATATTATTAACTTGGTTATATAATAAAAAAATGATCCGTTGACCAATTTAGTGACTACGTGATTTATCATCAGATGTTCATGCTATTTTGGCTGAGTGGAGCCAAGAGTAATATTAAATGGACACTTATGCAGAAACCTCATTGGAGATTAGATATAGAATTTATTACATTAAACAAGAAATCTTGCAAGAGAAATTAGATTGGGTACTATAATAATATGCCAAAGTACAGTTAGAATAACTAACTCGTGAGGACTTAAAGGATATTATATTATTAGGAAAAAAACGAAATAAAAATTTATATATATAATCTATAGGTTATATGCTTTAGAGATTTGTATTACGTTAGGGGAGGGGTGTTATTTTTATATTTTTGTTTTTTTAAAAAAAAAGAATGATCTAATCATGTAATATGCATTGGTTGCTACAATAGCTGTTTCAAATTGCTTAGGAAGCATTAAAACTACATAATATGTTACTAAATAACTATTCTATCACCAAAGCCTTTCTGAATTTCTTAACTGTTTGAGTCAGACTGTGATAATAGAGCAATGAAAATTTCACATATATTTTTGAATTAATTTATCAGATAAGCAAACATTTGTTGATTGAAATAAAAAAAAAAGTTACCTTATATATTAGAAATTATGGAAAAGTATTGTTATTCTAAGGCAGATTTTAGACCATTGCCCAAGATACATAGAAATGATTGTGTGTCCAAGTTATTTTGATTGTTTAGACATTTTTTTTTTTTTACTAAATTATTGTAGAATTATGCAGAATAATTTAAAAATAAACTAATTTTGCTCTCATCATGTTTATTGGTATCTTAATATAACATTAAACTATTGAAATAAAGTCAAAAAGCATTGGATTTCACTAATTTGCATGACTAATGTTATTGTTTGGTCCTGTTATTACAGTTAATGTTCTGAATATTGAAAGATTTAATGATGATTAAATGGTCGCATTAGCTATCATTAAAACAAAATAAATTTGATGAAGAAAAGGAAAATGGTGGTTGAGTTGTAGGTATTGTGTTTAACTTGATTCTTGAACCTATGAATGCTTTTTGCATTTATGTTTTTAAAAAATGAATATAATTTAGAAAGAACTGTTACAACAGATGTTTAAGTGTTTTGAAATCTAATGATGTTTTAATGAAATAGCATTTAGCTACACCTTAATAGTTCAATATGTCATTACATTTAACTTCTATTGAAGAGAAAGTTTTATAATTACTTGATATTCAAAAGGAAGCTAGCTGTTCAGGGAGTTGTGAGTCAAGTTAAACATCCTATGATTTCAAGTGAGGATTTCACATTTTCAGAAACACTTTCATTTCATACTGCGAAAATGCAGAAAAAGAATGGTAATTACAAAGCTTATTTATTGAATTAAATCTTATAATGACTCCATCTTGAAACCAATTTTTAATTTCATCATGTCAAAACAATATTGTAAACTAATGTCATCTCATATTTTCCACACAAAAAAGAATGATTTATTGTTTAAAGAAATGAGCCCCTTTGCAACCATACTTCCAAAGACACATGACATATCAGGAAATTTTAAACCAAAAATCTTGTAAGCAATGTGTCAATGCTGGATTCATTTCTAAAGATATTGTTGGTAGAGAATGAATCTTCAATTATGCTTTTTGTCATTAAATGTTGCTTTATCATTAATAATCAAGTCATTAAATGTTTATATTTTTTGTTTGATTTCATATAAATATGTACTCGTATAAATACAAATATTTACAGAAAATTCCAGTATGTGTTTGAAAAGGAAGGGTTTTAATAAATGTTTTACCAGTTCTTACTTATGGATCTGAGGCTTGGACACTTAATAGATGAGCAATACAGAGACTTCAGAGCACTCAAAGAAGTATGGAGAGATGCATGCTAGGAGTAACCTAAGTGATTGAAAACGGAATATGTGGGTAAGAGAACAAACAGGTGTTACTGACATCATTGAAAGGATTAAAAGATTGAAGTTGAGTTGGGATGGACATATTGCTAGAAGAGATGATAATAGATGGACAATTGAAATCTTAAACCAGATTCCAAGAGATTATAAAAGACCCAAAAAGAGACCACATGCGAGATGGATAGGTGAAATAAGGGTGTAAGGATGATGTGGAGAAGAAAGGCTAGAGATCGGAGAAAATAGATTGAACTTGGATGGACCTTCATCTTGCAATGGATTAATAATGGTTGATGATGATGATCCTAGCCATTATATGCCGATAGTTCAGTTAAAAATTATTTCCATTATTTTTATGGCAATTTGGCTTTAAACATTAATGAAAATTGTGTCATTTATAACAAGAAACTACTGTTCTTTTTGGACTATCTGGCATGGTTAATTCGGGGATAATGACATTAATGCTATCAACGTAAAGTTAAATTAAAATACTGCATATTTAGTTTTTATTGTTGTTGTTAAAATGTATACATTAAAATTTATTATATGGGCTAAAATTATTTTTAATCGGAATGAAGATTTTTTATGTTTAGGATTTTATTTTACGAAAATAACACACAAATACTGTGATGTAGTCATTAATGTTATTTATTCATAAAGAGAAAATAAAAAGATAAATGATTAAAATTTTACAATCAGATCTTTCTACTATTTAAAATCGTATATTATTTAAACTTTGGCATTACAAGAAAAATTAAAATAAAAATTTAAAAAAGATTTCCATGCAGTTACAAGATATTATATATATTGAACATGATACATTTAGTTATTAGCAATAGAGGTAGTGCTTTTATAATATTAAATTTTTGCTAATTTATGATAATTAATTTTTCATTCTAAAAATATTTCATAAGATCCATAATATAAATTCTTATTCTAATTTATTTTAAATGTTGATGCTTAATGTAACTCTAAGCCAGAAGTGAAACATATTTTATGTGTTTTTTTTTGTCAGATCATAATGCATTTAAGATTTATTTTATAGTTACAATTATCTACCAAAATCAATCACCTGGAGAGGGGGGGGGGTCTGGATTTGAAAACTTCGAGTTTAGTCTACATATTTATTTAATTCCATTATCAAATTGCAGACTAAACATAATAGCTCTATTCAACTGATTGGAATTGTTTTTTTTTATTTTTCTCGTTTGGTAATCGATATCACACTATTAGCTCTCAATTCTACATTGCTACTATTGAGTCAATTTGCATATTTAATTAAAGCAATATTGGAAGGCAATGTAGCCTTTTATTTTTTGACAATCTATAACTTAATATAGGCAATCTTTCATTTGTACCCTAAATATATTCCATAAGATTTTGAGTAAAAGATTGCATAAATTGAAATATTATAGAACTTTATTGCTGTGTTGATTAAAGTGAATTTGTAAGGAATGATTATGTTTAAATTACCTATTAGTAAACAGGCAAAAACTCTCCATATAGTAGTGCCAAGCATGAGATGGTGATCATGTGATGTTTAGTGGTTTAAATTACCTGTAACTGCAATAAAACTTTTATAAAATTTTTATTATTTAAAACATCTTAATTCTAATAGAATTTAAAGCCAGTGATCTGCGTTTAATAATTTTGTAAAGTATAATTTACTAATATCCATTGAACAAATTCTCATTCCCTTTTATAATATTTAAATAATTATTCAACAATATTATGCTAAAAAGGCAAATATATATATATATTTTAATAAATTTGAATTGTATGCTGTATTTTCAATACAAAGTACCCACAAGTATTTGAGAAATACTTATTTATTTCAGAGCCCCTGTTATGTTTGGTCTGGATAACAGACCAAACCTACAGAAAATAATTACAATTAATATAATATTTATTATATTTACAAAAATATACAATACATAATATAGTTATAATGTGAACTCTTGGATCCAGGTCTTGTGTTTCTATCGCTTCCAGCTACACCTGATAATGTGCCTCACGGGTAGGGAGAATGACTTGACAGCTTTCCTCGAATCAACAGTAGTCTTAGAAGTGTCCGGTCCCTATATGGACTTGCCTAGCTGCATGGACAAATAGTGTATTGCTATCATAGGAATGCTTATTGCTGTTCAGATTAGCAGGGCTTCCTTGGGAGAAAGCGTACTGTTTTGTAGGTCAGAGACGTTCTCTCCCTTTTCTCCCATAAGGCTGACCATTTATAGCCAGATCCCTGATCTTACTGGAAACATTCGGATTCAGCAAGTATCATTGCTTATTGGCCCGAACTAATATTTGTCTATGTGTTTAGCTGTACATCAGCCTATTGGCCAGCAACAAGCAATGCTTAATCCGATCAGATAAAGAAGGAATCTGGAATAGTCTACTTCTGAGAGAAAGGAGAACTATAATACCCTCCTCCCCAATAATTTTATCTGAAAATTAGTTTAGATCAAGTTGTTCATAATTTTTAGTTTACTTAATATTAATTTTGCATTATTAAAATTTGTTCTTTTAATTTATTGATTAAAGATTATTTGATACATTGTTTAATTATTGTCATTTAGTCTGTATTTGGATACTTCATCCATGTTTCTCAACTGCCATTATTTTTGTTGATCATCAGAATGACACATTTATTTTTTAAAAAATTAAAGCTTATTTTAAATTTTAATGGTTTTTCAAAGATTTAAAGCTGAACAGCATTTAAGTTTAATATACACTTTTTAGTTGTACAAGTAGCTTGTTTCTTTGCATCATTTGCTTTTGAACCTTTGCAGACACCTGAAACCATGGGTAGTAGCAAATACTATACAATGTACATCCTTAATGAATTTGATTCAAAGTCTTTGCGCAGTTACAAACATTTGCAGACATTTAACAAGTACTATATAATATTTATTTTAATATAAATATGGTACAGATGTTTATATATATATAGCAATGATTCCCAATTGGATTGGGCTTTCATGGTACTCTGGAATACCACAAAATGTTTACTAGGGGTACTGCAAGATGTAGAAATAAAATAAAAAATATTAAATTTTTAGATATAATAAAACATATACTACTGCCAATGTTCTAAGTATGCAATAAAAATTTTCCTTTTCATGTATAGTTCAACAATATTGTGTAGAAAAGATAATGTTCTGATCACAACTGAGACATGCTTGGTAAGATACCGGAATCCTAGAATGAATTGTTACTGAAATAAAATTGCCTCTACATTATTGTGATAGTGGAAAGTGTTTCTCCTCTAAGCTGCAATAACTCTGAGGTGTCTATTATTACTCAGTTTAAATTTTACTTTTATAAAACAAATGTATTAATAAGTTTGCTTTTCCATATTATTTTGTAAAGAAACTTAGTTTTTTTTTATTTTGTATCTCATCATAATACCATTGAAACTAAATGCTTTATAATTTTGCACTATTGTCTTAATTTAATTAGTTTAAATTACATTCATTTTCACCTCATTAATTAATAAATAAACAATCTTAATAGCACTAAGTTACCTGACAAATAAGTAATAATTAAAAGATAAATCAAATTTTAAAAAAAATTGGTTTTCTTAATGATACATATATCAAAAATAATAAAACTAATGCAGTTATATTAAGTTGAGAAAGAGAATGCATGATCACATATATATATACACTGGATCATACTCATATATATGTGTGTGTGTATCAGTGTTCATTTAATTAATTTTTGTGATAAAAGTTGATAAAATGTAATAAATACGATGCTTAAATGATATTAAATTTGTGCATTTAATAATGCCGTGTTTGCTTATCTGGCAGCCATCTTTTTTTTTGTAATATATTTGGGATTGCAGCAACAATTTTTGCACTGTAAATTAGAACATTTTAAAATTTCATTAATGACAGCTGCAATTCTGCCAAGCCTAAAAGAAATTGTGATGTGTTTAGTTTTTAAGTTTCTAATGATTTCTAATTCTACACAATCATCCTTTACTTGCAGTAATATATCAATCTTTGCAGTGGATTCTTTTTTTTTTTCATATGTCATAGCATCGGCCAGGAGGCAACCCCACAACAACTATCTGCAAGCAACTTCTTGCTTGCAAGGCAGCTGTGCTGACCTCTTGGCTAACAACGCTTGACTGCAGTTCTATGTGCGGGGTTCAGAAAGCTGTAATATAAGAAAAGCGTTACTGTTAAACAGAAAAATAATATATATTATACATTTTATGGATTATTAATATATATACTTCAAATTTTAAAAATTTTATTTTAATATTTTTCGAATTGCAGATTTCGAAGTGGTTAAAAGGGGTAGCTTTATACCCATACTTGTGATACATTTTAGTTTTCAAAAGAACTTTATTGAAAGTCGTAGATTTCAGATCAAAAGAAAACATATATAACAATGACTACATTTAAACATCACAATGAAAAGTAATAAATATAATATATATACAGAGATGAAACAAAATAGTTGATCATTATCAGAAAATAAATCATATATAAACAAAGATATATTAAAAGCTTAAAACTAAACTAGTTAATAAAATAATCGAAATTGCCCAAATTCACAACTAACCAGACTAGTCAAAGAAAATAAACTAAAACACAATGAATAGTTTCACTGCTACCAGCAGATTTCTCAAATATAAAGGACTATAAGATAACAAATTTAGACTAAATATTACATCTTTAGAATAAGTTCATTGCTGATGATATGATCATTTCTCATGAAAACAAAGATAACTGGTTTGTCATTATAAAAGGAAATGAGTTTAGGGAGAAAACGGATAAAGAATTAAATAATGGTAAATATATGTTTTTAGAAAAAGATCCAGATAATGCGATTAAAAGGCGGTTAATAGATATGAAAAAATAAAAAGTTTTTAATAGAGTAGATTATTAAAAATATTGTGGGTAATATTTACTATAAATTTGTTGCCTTGCAGTCTTTTACACTTGAGAAGTCTGCTTGTAACAGTAAAGACATTGGTTGTGTTTTAGAGTGTATTTTCTTTGGCTAGTCTCATTGAGTTGTGAATTTGGGTAATTTTGAGAAACAAAGAAGTGCAATAAATAAAAATATCTTGAAAATAGTACTTGAGTATATCATTTTCCATATTGTTACTTTTTTCTAAACTCTTGGACTAGATGATTGTCCAGGTGGCTCTAAATATGTCTGTAGAAGCAATTTTTTATTTCTCAGTTTTAATCGCTCTTATTTAAGAAAATAGCAGGATGTCGCCTCGGATTACTTCCATACATGAATGTTCACAAGAAGGCATATAAGTTAAATTTTAATTTAAAAGTTATACTAAAAATAGAATAATGATTGTTATAAAAAAAAGAGTACACATGTGTTCAGAATGGATCATTTTTTAATTCGGTTACATTTATGTCATGGGAGCCCTCAAAATGAAAACTAAATAATACAATATTGTTGATGTAGAAAATATAACAAACTTATAGTATAAATGTTTTAGCATTTGGTAATGTTCACATTCAATATTTAAAATATTTTTGTAATTTCCCCAAAAATATTTTTACGATTTTATTGCTAATAATTTTTTTTCATGGCCGGGAGGTAAAACACCAGTTTTACTTACATTTTTTAAAGATCAACCAGAACATTTTCAGAATTAAACCATCAAACATCACATGATCACCATCTCTATACTAGCACATAATTTGTTGTAAACAAAGGCAAAACTCCCCATACAATAGTGCCACTCTGTGCCAAACAGAGTAATCAATGGATGCAGTGCTCTCAGATCCAAGGCTCCTCACTGATGATGGCCACAAGCCAGAAACTAGTCTGGGGATATTGGATGAGTAGGCACTAGATAGGGAATTTATGCACAAGCCTTCTGGCATCCATTGATTACTCTGTTTGGCACAGGGTGGCACTACTGTATGGGGAGTTTTGCCTTTGTTTATTTTCAGAATTGAAACAAAAACTGCTCCTAACCCAACATTTTCCCCATAGTAATGCTTATAATTGTCTTAAAGTAGCATGGTACCACTCTCAAATTAAAAAAAGGTATTGCTACTATTTGAATCGATAATTGAACGTAATTGCAGCAGTCACAGCCTTATTTTTTTTCGGCACTCAGACTTTGAACTTTCAAACAATGAACCAATTATGTTTTTTAAGCTTTAAAATAAAATGTTTATCTAAATGGACCAATATTTATGTCTTGACCTGTGCAGAAACGGGCTAATGTATATATATTCAAATTTAGACAAAAGACTGTGCATTAGTTTGCTTCGCACGCAATTTCTTTATTTTTAAATTGATAAATCTATTACACATTTTTTCTAAATCATAAATTGAAGAAATTAAAATGTGCGAATCCTGATTTGGTATATTTCAGTGATATTTGTTAAATATCCATAACTTTTTTTATATAAATATTCTGATGGTCAAATTTTAATGGGATTAATTATATTATGCTAAATTAGATCAGAAAGATCTATTTTTGAAAGCAAAAAAGATTAAGCTGAAATATTCAACAAAGACAATTGATACTGAAATATGAAAAATAAAACTTCAACAAAAACATCAAAGATTTTATCAATTTAAGATTTTACAAATAATTTTATAAATTATGAAATATAAAATTTATGTTTATTCAGTTATATAACAGCAAAGTGAAAATTCATATCACATTACATACTCATGTCTGTATGAAGCTATTTTATGTTTTCCACTATATTTCATTTCACTCCTATAAAAGTCAATTTGTATTCAAATTGATTTAAGTCCTCACTTCTAGAACATACATTTTTTTTTTTTTATCAAAAACAGGTTTATTCAACTTTATGTATACAACAAAAGAAAAACAAATAGCAAAAACTCACTCCTCCAGAGAGGAATGTCCAACATTAACAAAATTGGAATTCACCACAAAGTGAGGAGCTAACTTCAAATCTTTTTCTTTGATTTCTTTTAATTTTTGTAGAAAAATTAATTTTTGATCAGGCAAAACTGACTTGAAGATTAGAATGCATCTGACAAACCATAGACAAAAAGAAATGAAAGTGGCACTTCTTATAGTTGCAAAATCCCCAGAGGCAATACCTTCTATGAGTGTGTTGATAATTGGATATTTTGGTATATAAATTTGATTAATCAATATTCTAAACTCCTGAAGAGATGAGCAATAGTTGAAAATGTGAAATATGGTATCATCCTCCCTATGGCAGAGTGAGCACACAGGGTCCAAAAATGAAAAACCTCTGTACATCACAAGAAAATGTCTTGTGGGAAGGGCATAGATATTTAACTTTAGAAGGAAGTCCAAATATTTTGGCTCTAGATTCCATCTTTTATATTTCTTTATAATGGCAAAGTTTGTACAGGTGAGAATGTTAGGATCTGGGATAATTGGTGAAAACAAAAGAAGATAGGCATCCCAATAATGAAGTTTTGTTGGTTTTATTTGATTTAAAGGTATGAGAATTTTTGCAAGGTCAATTAAGACTTGTGTCAGCCAACCATCATTAATTGGAGGTGGTGTATCTGTAGGATGAATATATAGAAAAGGTGAGTCATCAGGAAAAATCCCATTAAGTCTTATAATGAGGTTATTTGATTTCTGTAGATAAAGAACCTGAAGTGAGTGCATTGACAAACCATTAAGTTTTGTTGGTCTCTGAACTCTTCTTAAGCTAATAGCAACAGTTTTACCCTTCCACATTAGTCTATAACAAAGAGAGTTTATATTCTTGATAAATTTTGATGAGAATTTAATGAATGGCATATAGTAAGAAATTCTGGGGAACAATAACATGTTGAGAAGGACTGCTTTTGCAAATAATGAAGTATAAACTTTTGAAAGAGAATCAATTATTTTTTGCAGAATTCATGATGGTGGCTTCTATTAATTTCCTCATTGCTGCATGAGAGAGACTCATTGGTAAGCCCAGAAATTTTTGTGGCATCGTTGTGAAAAGGGATGGAATTGATTTTCCAGATGAAAGCCTCTATATACCAAGTCGATTCCACAGGGCTCTCCTCTTAGTCCCCTGTTCTTCATTCTTTATATAAATCCATTCCTTAAATCATTAGAGATGAATCTTCCTGGATTGTACATTCCTGGTATCAATAAATCCATTCAGCACATATCTTACATGGATGATGTGGTAGTATTCTTACCATCTAGAAAGTTCATCCCGAAACTGATTCAAATTATGAACAATTTCACTATAGAGTCAGGTCTTGCATTTAACCTTAGAACATACATTTATTCCCAGTGGTTTGCAACTAATCTACAAATAAAAACTTTATGATAATTATATTTTGTCCATGTTTTTTTTAAATAATACAACAAACTTTATGAAATCGAATGTTTTATTTTTAACATACTATTGAAATTATTGTGAAAACGACATCGTCAGCAAACACAAGAATATTCAATATAGGGTATATGGTGAAGCTCAGAGTTAAAGAAAACACTTCACAATTTTTCATAATCTTGGTAGAATTGCTATTGTCATACACTTGCATATTTTAAAATATTTTTACAATAATTTATAGAAGACATGCAGCCATTAAAAAATATAATGGTTTCACTTTGATAGCAATCGTAACTGCGAAAGACAAGAAAGTAGCTGACTGGGAGATGACTTATGATGCTCATGTAGGCCTGTGAGCAAAAATGTATGAATTTCTTTACATAATTTTTTTAAATTATGAAACTATAAATTTATGAAAGGTGAGGAGAGGGATGGTCTACTGTATTCTTTTTAAAAGCTTCGGCCAGGAAGCAAACCCCAGGACAACTGCTTGTAAGGCAGCTGTGCTAACCACTCAGCCACCGACACTTGACTACTGTATTCTTTAAAGTTTTATGTTTTTTTTAAGCTAATCTTTATCTGTAAGTGATCATAAATCAACTGACAGAATTATCAATTTCAAATTGCAAATGGAACTACCATAAATTTTTAAAGAATACCATTAAAAAATACATACACTTAGACCGTATATCATGTAACATCTTTAAAAACTAGTAATGCAGTAAGTGAATACATTAATATGTAAAAAGATAAATATACAATAGGTACAAATATATATTCAGTCTATGGATAATTTTTTATGGAATTAAAATGGTCAGACTCATTTAGACTATCATGAATAGTTCATAGTAGTCCTCATTTGTTAATTCTTTACCCCTGACCATATAATTTTTCGATTTTTAAAACTTTTGATCAATTTATTTGTATGTCTGGAAATTAGAGAAGAAATCATGCCAATCGTTTCTGCTTTTTTTATCAATGTCTGCATCCGGGTATTTAAAATAGGATAATTAATTATCACGCAGCTATATTAAAAATATAGATATATTTAAAGTTTATGAAATATAGAATCTACATCTAAGGTTAAAGAAAATACAAAAATATTTGATCCGATGAATGTTGGTAATCTTTTACAGTAAATATTTATGAGAAGATAATTGTTAGAATGCACTTTTATAAAGTAAATCTCTTCTAATGTATATAAATGTACATATAATTATTAGCTAGTATTTGGCAATTTAAAAACAACAAATGTAGCCATTTTTAATTATGCTGTTCAAATAGTAGTGAAACTTATCAATGTGTTTGAACACAGTAATTGAAAATGTCTAGTTTCTGTTTGGCAATAGTAATTACTGCTTTACTAATAGTTATTTTACTACATTTGATTTATATTTAAATATATTATCTATGTATATACGTTTTCTGCTAAAAGGTAGATTATTTCAAATACAATAAACATAACATGACCACCACTTCTTATGCTTGTGTATAACTGTTGTTAAAACAGGCAAAACTCACTATACGTATTGCCACACACAGCAAGCTAGAGTAATCAATGGATGCCAGAAGGCTTGTGCATAAAAGCCCCATCTAGTGCCTACTCATCCAATATCCCCAGACTGACGAAGGCCACAAGCCAGAAACTAGTCTGGGGATATTGGATGAGTAGGCACTAGATGGGGATTTTATGCACAAGCCTTCTGGCATCCATTGATTACTCTAGCTTGCTGTGTGTGGCAATACGTATAGAGAGTTTTGCCTGTTTTATTTCAAAATACAACAAATAAGTACACTTTTTATTCTTAAATAAGATAAAATTAATAAAATCAATCATTTTTATTTCTTTAGAATTTTACCATAAATAATTGGGATATTTGTTTAGACTACATGTGAATTAATTTTTAATCATTTATCGTTCTTTCTTTTTTATTATTTAGATGTGAATCGTTTATATCTAATTCAGTTGTCATTGATACAGATTACACTTAATAATCAAAGTTTGACCCATCTTTCGGGTGTTTTTGTATTCTGTAACCAGTTTAAATGAAGTTATAAAGCATTTCCATAATTAAAGTGAAAGGCGGAAACCTTCTCGCATGCGCATTTTAGAATGCTTATATGATAGCCAATCAGATGTAATGATGACTATATAGAAAGCTCTCAAGTCGCAACACAAGACAGAGATTTTATAAGCCTTTCACTTTAATTACGAACTGCTTGCGCTTAGTAAATAATATTTAAAATATTTCCATGTAAAAATGCTATTTGCATTCAACATTTTACAATTGTGGGGGATTTATTTGTTATTTTAACAATTAGAATTTTTTTTTTAAAGTCAAAACTGAATACAATATTTTCATCCCAAGACTTGCAAGGTGGAAAAACAATAATAGACATTGTGTTTAGTTAAATGAGCAGACATAAACTTCAACCTGGATCTATAATTAGTTAACAACATGTGTTAATTATTATTATTAATTTACAATTTCGCTTTTAAGAATTTTCTAAAAACTGTGGGGAAACCTACTTAATTTTTTTTTTTGGTCTCATTTTCCATAAAAAACTAAAATAGTGCCTTCAGTTTTTTCTCAAGAATCCACTTTCGCCTTGTATCTGCAATTCCGAAATCTTTAAGCACATCTTAGGACTTTTTCTTCCTTTGATAAGTATTTACCATAGCAACGATGAATATTAAAATAATGGTAACCTTTTTTTAAAAGTTATTTTTGATTTCTCAGATATAAATTTATTTTCAAAAGAACCAAATGTAATTATCAAAATAACACGTGAAACAGTTTAAAATACCTGTCCAGCATTTATATGAGTCATCGTTTGTCCGAATTAAGATTTTATTCTCTTTTCAGCCAATTAAAATAATTGTACTCTATCTTACCCAATTTTTACTTTTCCTTGAATTTAAAAAAAAAAGGTATATGGCTTTATTATTCGCGAGTTCATAAAAACTTCAAGGACCAGACCAGTGAGCATCAGAATCGATCGTGGGACCTCTCGAAGCTGCTACTAAATAATAGTCAAAATCAGATATCACACTAAAGTACTTCTTGTGTGATATTTTTATTATAATTATTTTAAAATGTTTATTATTATTTTGTATGTTTCTTTTAATATTTCTAATTATGATTAAAAAAATATTTTTTGATTGTATTTGATCGAGAACTGGTGTTCAATATTTTACTCACCTCACCCCATGATTAATGAATTATATGCGTATTTATTGTAAGATAGGCTATTCACCTTAAGCAGTAGAGTAAGAGAGCTAGTATATGGGATAATCTTTAAGGGAATGTTGGGTGTGTCTTTCACTAAGGTAAGGCATCTTTCTAGGAAAGTGGTACTTAAAGTTTTTGGTCTTTATAAAATGCTCCATTTTGGTTAAGCTTGGCCGACCATGATGGAGATGGTTATCCAAATAAGGGGATTAGGAAATATAACTGATAGGTGTCAGTTTAATTCTTTTTTTAATAATAATAATTAGTCACACTGCCTTATCTGCTAGTTGAGTTCCAGGATTTAAACTCAGTAGTGATGAGTACGGTAGTTCCCATTATAGTAATAAATGGCTAATCCCAAGTCGGACGCTGTACCAACAACGCCAAACTGTGTCCAATTTGGATCAAGAGGTTCCAGGATCGATTCTGACACTCACTGGTCAGGTGCTCAAATCTCTTATGAATTCCCGAATAATAAAGCCATATATTTTTTTTTTCTTGAATTTTATACATGAATAAAGAAAACCGACTTATTAAAAAATTAGTTTCTTAGCTATCCATCAAGGCACAAGATTTAATTAAGCTGTTACTAAATGATAAAATCAAATTCAGAAATTATACGTAAGTACTAAAAACTACAAAAAATAATTCTTTTTTTTCTTTGATTGTTGTTTAATTAAAACAGTCTTGAAAGCATTGTTTAGAATAAAAGTAAGTTTTCGTTTTTTTTTTTTTTAGAATCTACTATATATAAGTAAAAATTATGAATGATTTGTTGACAGCGATATTTATTATTTATTTTATTCCAGGTTTGTTTTTGTATTTTTTACTTTTAAAATAAAATGCATTAATTAAAATAATAAAAGAAAATTTTTTTTCTGAAGGTAATTTCAAAAATAGTTTGTAATATGGTCTCTAGATGTCAGTATAATGCAACGTGATGAATTTATTCTAGGATAAGAAATGTTTGGAGAATGTTAAAAAAATAAAATTGATAAATTAGGGGAGAAAACAGAGTTATATATAAAAAACCAATATGGAAGTAAAAAAATTGGCCTAGAGTGGTAGTAGAAGAAAAATATATAATATGTGAATGTATAAACTAGAGAAAGTTTTTTGTTATTTAGTGCTATACAGGAGTTTTAGATCCCACGAAAGCACAAGTGCCGTTAATAAGATAATGAACATTTATTTATTGGTGTGTACATTGTTAAAAGAGATTCACAGTAAACTGAATATAGAACGAGAGAAATGGAGAATATAATAGTCAAATTAATGAAAATGTTTTTATCAAAATGAGATATAAGACGAAAAAGAAATTAGATTTGAAAAATGATGATAATAATTAAAAATGGATGTATTTATTATGGATATAGTTTCAGAGGGAGCAGGTTTCTGAATATATGCACAGACACTTAGAATGACTGTCGACGAAGACATTTCATATCAAATTGCCATCAAAGATTTGAATTTGTTGTATGTGGGATATCTCATACCACTGATACACATGACCACACACATGTAGAAAAGATAAATAATCACCAATATTTAGTATTTCGTGCTGAACCAGCACTCATCAGTTGGTCCAGATTATCATCTCCCTCACATAAATATAATCAATGGTCAGTTTATATTTAGATAGCAAATCTTCATACTTTAATGGACAGGCTTCAATCTACTCCAGCCATCCATACCAATTGAAAATATAAAGACGAAACTGAGCTTTGATTATATATATGAGTGTGAGAGATGATAATCTGGATCAACTGATGAGTGCTGGTTCAGCACGAAATACTAAATATTGGTGATTATTTATCTTTTCTACATGTGTGTGGTCATTTGCATCAGTGGTATGAGATAGTGTGGTGAGTTGAAGGGTTCTTGAAAGCCTGTGTTCAAATCCCCTATATTTACAATTAAGTTCCATATATATGTAGAATCCCTGTATTTCAAATATTATTAGTAGTATATAACGAAGAGAATAAGAAGTGCAAACATGTATATATTAAAAAAGATGAGGAAAAAAAAAACAGAGATGGGTCTTTTAAAGGTGGATGAAAAATAACAGAAATTGAAAGTAAAATAATAAAACAATATTTTTGAAAAATGGGATAAAAGAAAAAGTAATTAAGAATAAAGTGGTATAAATCAATAGCATTTGAAACATCTTTAGACTGAAAGTAACTGCATCTCATTGCTTCTTAATAGAAATATATGTTTATATTTGGGGAAGGTTTATTAAGATTTTTTAAAAAAATGAAGATATGAATGAAATAATATGAGTAGATTTTATTTTATTTTATAGATATTATCTAAGAAGAATATACTGTATATATATATATATATAAATAAATTAAAAGAAGGAACAGTGATATAAAAATTGGTTTTACAAATATACAAGGGGTGGGATATAATTAGGTGGAAACAACTGGAAGTCTTTATAGGAGAAAAAATAGATTTGTCATCTTGGGAGATGAATAAGTATCATATTTAGTGTGGAAAGGAATAAATATCTTCAGACATTTGCATGGGAATAAAGAGATACAACGATTATAAGAAATGAGGGAATATAGAGGTTATTACCAAGAAAAAGAAGTTATAAAAGACAAACTGACATTGGATAAAGGCAGTTTGATGTGTGGCATATTTTAGCTACTGAAAATGGAGAGTTTATGTAAAAGGATGGAGAAAATATTTAGAAACATTTACATAAGGATATGTAAATTAATTTAAGTGATATTAAATCTTCAATATTCCATGTACTATATTTTCTATTCAATATTTTGTCACACAGTGAAGAAGTTTATTCATCTTCATGGAAGATATGTTTTGGACATTAACCATTCATTTTAACTGTTGTTCAAGTAACTGATAATTCCAGTTCAGAAATGTCATCCATATGTAAATACCACTAATATGATTAATGTTAGCTTTGAATGTTATCATTGTCCAAATCTATAATGCATTTATTTAGCTTTCATTTTGCATTAAAAATCATATACAAGTAAATTGTGTAGCCAATAATTTATTGTTACTGTAAATATAAAATTAAAAATGAAACAATGGATTTTCTACCATATTTTCTAATCTAATAAATGACTAATGAATATTATTAATATATTTCCATTAAGTGTTTGTATCAAAATTGTGAGCTCAGTAAGTTTGACATTTAACAATTAAATTGTATATATATACTGAACAATAATAAAGATATGTGTAAGAGAAGGTACATCTTGGAAACCATACATCTTTTTAACATCTCTAGTCATATGTTTATGATTACATCCACAAGGTGTTAAAAATGGATAAAAATCAGTCCCTATCTTGTGTGAAAATGATGTAGGAAAATTATACTACAAAAATATCCATTAAATGGATAATTCTAATCCAATAAATGACTAATAAAAGTTATTAATGCCATATTTCTATTTCATTTTTAAATTTTGTATAACAGGACACATTTGTGCATTAACTACTCTTTTCTATTATATTTGTAACCATGGGTAGGATGATAATCTTGGCACTAACGTGGGCTTTGAACATTCCATCATCAGATTTTCAATGAAATGGAAGGTTGAATAGTAGTGGGTTGGAGTAGTTTGAAGCCTGTCCATTAAAGTATGAAGATTGGCTATCTTAATATAAAGCTGTGTACTGATTGTATATATGTGTGGAGATAGTAATCTGGACCAACTGATGAGTGCTGGCTTAGTGCAAAATACATATATTAGTGATTATTGATCTTTTTAACATATGTGTCAGCAGGTGGGTCAACAATATAAAATGGCACAGTGTTGTGTGAAAGTCTGAGTTCGAATCACCCATATATTACATATATAAATGCAGGTGTTAAGCCTGTACAATGTATTAATATGGTTAATAAGGATAAAATATTATTAATATTATTATTATTATTGCAGAAGATATTATTATTGCTAAACAAGAAAGTTAGATAATGCCAACTTAGAAATTATATGATATCGCAATTGTATTGAGAATATGATATTTCTGTATATGCCACATAAGAGTATAATAACATTTTTATAGCATAATGTGAAATGAAAATATTTGGAACTTATTAAAGATATTCAATAGTATGTTTATAAGAGTTTATAATTTTAATTGTGTTTATTGATCGGCAGAAATTAAATAAATGTGTTATGTAAGAGTCTTGAAATACTGTATTTTGTTTATTATTGTTTTTGAAGTATAGTCAAGCGTTAGTGGCCGAGTGGTCAGCACAACTGCCTTACAAGCAAGCAGTTGTCTCTGGATCGCGGGTTCGCTTTCTGTCCGATAATTTGACACATAAAAAAAAAAAGTATAGTTGAGTATATGTAAAATCTCTCGTTATATTTAATTATATTAATTTATACGTAATTATTAAAAGAAGATGAACCTGAGATAGTGACAAATTTGAAGAGCTAGATTAAGTGATAATAAGTAGGAATTTTTATTAGTGTTAGATTTAGCATTATATGTTTTATAAAAGAATAATAATTATTTTAGTATTTTATAATAAATTTTATAATTGTTTAATTAGAATTTATTTTATGTGTGATGTGAGTCATGGGAATATTACAGGTATTTTTTTATAGATTAGGTAGGGGTAATATTCTTATGCCATTGAGAGTGTATCTTTTGGGTATATTCTTAATGTTAAACCAATTGTTACCTTGCTAAATGTTGTGTAGAGTTTCATAAATTTTGTTAGTATTTTAACCTAACCATTTTTATTAATAAATAATAAGCTAGTCATATATTAAATTAATATAATAATAAACAAGATGGATATTTAATTTGAACCATTGTTACGTATTATTTAATCTGTGTTTTGACTTGATTAATTTATTAAATTAATTATTATATTTCCTTAGATATATTATTTTAAAAATGTATTATGAGCTAATTAAAATATTGTTTAGGTTTATTCAGTTGTTGTTTAAATAATATGATTAACTAATAAGTTAGGTCAATGAGAGCTAGTAATAATAAAGTAATAGTAATACTTTGTAGAGTATTGTTACAACAAGGAAGGGTACAACAAATATATATATATAATGATTGCATTGAAAAGTGATAGAAGATAACAATACAAAAATATAATTTCAATTAGAACAAACCAAATAAACTGATATAAATATCATTCAAAATGAAAAATTCCCACATTAGTACTTGAGAAACTATGTAAATTAAATTTTCTGCTGAAGGTAGAAATATAAGAAGCTATGATAAGTAAAAAGTATACCAATTTTAAAATATTAGAATATAAGTAATGGTTAATAAGATATACAAAGTTCAATAAAATAGAAAAATATTCCATTAGTGTTAAAAGTAGAACAAAAAATGTTTTATCATATTAAAAGAGATACTTTAACAAAAAATGTGATAGAAAATTAAAATTATAAAAAAAAATAAAACTAGAATTTTAGGATTAAATAATTACAGTATTTGATATTTGTGGTTAAATTCTGTAGCAGTGATTTGTTAAATGTGAATTCTTGAAGACATTTACGCCTGGTTTCTTGAAGTTTAACTCCAGGTTCTTTATCCCAGTAGAATGGCATTCAATCTTTGCTCATTCTTTCTATTGTATTATAACCAACTGTAGTATTATGATCAATACATTTATCTATCATGCTAATCATCTAAGAATCAAATCCATGTGAATGTTTTTCCAGGTTATTGAAGATTTTTCAGTCATGATATTATCAGCTAAACATATAAGATATTCTTACAGTAATGGTCAATAAATGCATATCAAGTTAACTGAAGTCTAAAGATAATTTGGATTAATCAGATAAATGTAGATAAGCTAACAATAAAATAATTTTAATATGATGCTATTTTCATCATTAGTAAAAAAAATGATGTATTCTTTAAGATATCAAATTTAATTGTGGCATTAATTCAATTTTAAGTTTTTCTTTGTTATGGATTACTAATTATATCTCTGAAATGCCTTATTATTATTCTCTACTTTTTCTCTCATTTCTTTTCAGTTTTATTTTAATCTCACAGTATATCATCTTTTTTCATTTACTTTACTTTGGTAATTATTCAAATCCATAGTCTATAAAATGTCACCCATAAGCTAAAAATTTTATTGAATTCATCATTGAATCTAATCATGCTATTCAGGAAAGTAAATGACTTATTCTTTTCAAAGGTTTTTTTTTTTATCACTGTAATATTATATATTCCTTTTTACTCTATTCCCTTATTTTTATTTAACTTTCTACACACACATTTAAAACTATCATGGTCCCAATTTTTACTTTAATTTTGCATTATAATTCTTATAATATTCTCTTCTTTTTTCAATTTTATAATTGTAATCTTAATTATTAAATTCAAAATTTGCTGCCTATCTGTAAAAACAATCACTTTCCATCAATATTTATACCTTGGTTTTTCAATCAATACCATATGTTATAATTATCTGTTGATCTTTTTTTTTCATTAAAGTTACACTATGCTTTTAATGTTTTAAAGGTCTTGAAACACTATTTGGTATGTTACATCAACAACCTAAGATTTGAGTTCTCTCTTGATCTATTTTGAGAGTTTTTTTCAACCATATTTCAGTTTAGAACTTCATTTAGTTAACTGGTCTCAGTCAATCTAACAGTCAGATATTGATCTGTATGACTATCTGGTGAATATTAGTTAAGGAATAGAGATCATAGCTTAATCTTAGTTTGTCAGTTAAGAGTTTGGGGGCTGATTAAAATACATTTATAATTTGAAGTAGTCTTCATCATTATTGGCAAAGGATAATACTCTTGTGACACTGAGTTCTTGGGTACATTTATCATTGAAAAACTTAGTAAAAAAATCTGACAATAAATACTTAGTAAATACATAATGACACAGAGCCCAAACTCTCCATACAGTAGCACCACTCTGCATGTCAGAGTAATCAATGGATGTAGGAAAGTTTGTGCATAAAATCCCTATCTAGTGTCTACTCATCCAATATTCCCAGACTAATTTCTAGCTTGTGGCTTTCATCAGTGAGAAGTCTTGGATCTGAGAGCACTACATCTAGATATTAGGTTCTAATGCAACATACCAGAAGCCACCTTTTACCTTATTAAATAACTATAAAGCTTTGAGTCCAAAAGGAAAACACAATAATGTTTTCAATTCAAGCTCATTAGCTGGTAGAGTCATATAGATCTGAACTCACTTCCACATCCATACTTTTTGGTGTTATTGATTCTTTAATAACCACAGTCACCATATTCTTATTGGGCATGACTCAAAGCTTTATAATGAGCTAATAAGGTAAAAGGTGGTTGGTGGAAGGTTGCATTAGATCCTAAGTACTATGTGAAGTCCTCTCAGATCCAAAGCTACTCATTGATGAAAGCCACAAGCTAGACCCTAGTCTGGGGATATTGGATGAGTAGGGACTATAGAGATTTTATGCACAAATCTTCCTGCATCCATTGATTATTCTGGCTTGCACTGAGTGGCACTACTGTATGGAGAGTTTTGCCTTTGTGTAAACAGCTTGTGGAAGCATAAAGAATGGTGATCATGTGATGTTTAGTAGTTTAAATGAATAATGATTATTAAAAATTTAATCATTATATACATGTAGAATATTTTCAACATATATTTATAATTCCATATGTTTGGTAGAATGGCAGTCTCTGAAAATCTACGATCATTTGGATAATGGCTCTGTGGGTTCATTTCTGGTAATTGAACTTCTTATGGATTCCCAAGCTATAAGCCTCTTGATTACTTTTTTATTATTGTATTTACATGTATTCTTTATATGGAATATGTTATTATTTATACACAATGTTTATGTTCTTACAGTAATGTAAATACAAGATGTTCTTTATTAACAAATACGAGTCAAAACATCCTATACAAAGCTTACTGAATATTTTATAAGTGATAGTTGCTTATAATAGTAATTTCTATATGATGATGATATTTAAATAAGAGCACTAAGTAATATCATCTATTAGTTATCATCGCTACTTTAATAATTGGTATCTAATTCGCCCAATCATAAGCTTTTTTAATGAGGAGATTAAGACACCTAATTGTTATAATTTGTAAACAAGTAATACTGGCATTTAATTTTTAAAATATGATAAAACAGCACCACCGGGCAAAAGCTCCAAATGTTCTTCATCGCAGATCAATAAACGATATCTGCTAGTCTTGCTAGTTCTAGTTAAGATTAATTAGCCACCCAATTACTGACCAGTTTTGAATAGCTAAGTTTGCTGTGGACCAATTATCTGAATGATAAATCTGATTAGAAGCTGAAAAAAATTCCAGCTTGGATCTGGATTCAAACCCCATGTTGTGAGCATTGCTGGCAATGCGCTAACCTTTATATTAAAAATCTTTTATATTACCACACACACACGCACACACACAAGTCAATTTGATGGTCTTATTATTTTAGAAAAGAAGAAATTTAACTTAAAATTTAAGAGAGAAATAAGTCTTTAATTCCAATGGGATGTACTTCAGCTATATGATAGAGCTTTTATGTAGTATACTCTTAATCTGCTAAATTAATTCAATTTTGCATAATTGATTGATCCTCATACGCTAATACAAATCTTTGACAAGATCAAAATATCAATTACTCGCCTTAAGCGAATCATTAGGCAGAATAACAAGATTTGCTTTATAAATTTAGCTCAGCTGTTCTGGTTTTTAGACCTAAGAATCTTATATTTTAAAATTCCCTTGAGTATATTCAATGTCATTTACATTTTTTTAAATTTCTGTTCTTTTTCTTTAAAAGTACTCTTTTTTAAAGAAAGTTTTTTTAAACCGTCAGATTTTACGGAAGCTAACTTTCACCAAGGTACTGCATGTTAAGGCAAGTCTAAGAATGATCAAGAACTTATTATTTTATCTCGCATTAAAGTTTATTACCGCAACTGCTTGTCCAACAGTTCGATCCTCACACAATCAATCCTTATCGTTTCAGAAATTTCTTATTATTGGTGGAATGTGAACAAGAATTGTATTTGAATACTGTGTGATGTATAAACAACATGATGTTATTATTTTATCTCCTTAATACTTTAACATAAAATAAGTGTTTACCTTTTATGATATTATGATCCATGCGGAATCTAAATAAAACGAAATTAACATAAAGGGCCTAAGTAATAGTTTCTAAAAATTAAAAAAGAAAGCATATTAAACTTGTATAATCTTCTTAAGAACTATCTCAAGGATTAATTAATAGTACGCGAAATCTGAAAAAATGATCATCAGTTAGTTTTCTGCGAGAAGATGGATTTGAAATCAGCACAACGTTTTATTTATATTGTATTTTTATTTCAAGCAATTACTCAATAATTCTTTCTAATATCAAATTTTCGAACTTAGACTTTCACACGACCCTCAACTCTTCATGCCATCTCATATTGCTAACCCACCTGATCACACACATGTTGAAAAGATAAATAATCACCAATTTATTTCGTGCTAAATCAGCACTCATCAGTTGGTCTAGATTACCATCTCCACACATATATACAACCAGTGCTCAGCTTTACTGAAAAATAGCCAATCTTCATACTTTAATGGACAGGCTTCAAACTACTCCAACCCACATCTCTTCAGCCGTCCAATGGGTTGGAGTAGTTTGAAGCCTGTTCATTAAAGTATGAAGATTGGCTATTTTTCAATAAAATGGGTTGGAGTAGTTTGAAACCTGTTCATTAAAGTATGAAGATTGGCTATCTTAATATAAAGCTGAGCACTGATTGTATATATGTGTGGAGTTGGTAATCTGGACCAACTGATGAGTGCTGGTTTAGTATGAAATCTGCTTATTAGTGATTATTTATCTTTTCCACATGTGTGATCAGGTGGGTCAGCAATATGAGATGGCATGGAGAGTTGAGGGTCGTGTGAAAGTCTGAGTTCAAACCCTGCATACATTATATGTTGGTTTAAGCCTGTATAGTGTATTAATTTAATATCAATTTTTTAATATCTAATGCAAATCATGGGTTCAGTGCTTGTAAGTGATATTCAATTTAAAGTTTAAATTTCACTTGTGTTTTATTTTTGTGGGCATTACTCGAATATTTGTTTGCCCAATCCATTTGGAATATAATTAACACTTCAAAAAAAAAAGATTATCAAAATTTTTTTGTTCTTAAGTCAGATTTATAATCTACTTGACGGGAATAAACATCCTGTAATACCAGGTAAATTCAACGTGTTCATTATTTTGTGTGGGTGCATATTTATATGATTTGTGTATGTAGTAAAAAAACATAAATATTGATAAGACAATATAGGCTTAATTTTATTTTCGTTTATCAATTTTTGGCGGATATATGCAGTTGAAAATACGATTTATAAAATTAAAAAAGTATCTCATAAAAACAAGTGGTAAAACATTGAAATGATCTAAATTTGTAAATTTAAAATATTAGTTTACATTAGTATTCCTAGATGGCAGTAAAACGTTTTTTTAAAAATAATCATTTAAATAAAATTAATGCTTCCGATAGATAAAACCTACAGCATGTTTTATCTGTAAATTATATATTTTAGTAGTAATGTTTGATAAAATTGACATTTGTGTAATTTAATTAATAAACTAGTTTGAAAGCAAATACTTTTTTTTTAAACAGTGTCTTGATAAAAGTTGTAAATTTCTATCTACATAAAAAGATAACGGAGTTTAATGCAGTGTGCGTCTTATATTAAGGTTTTTAATAATCCAATAAATCATTAGAGTTCAAAAGTGTACAAAACGTTTTTACATTCTGAACACTTTTCTTTCACAAGTGAATCTTTTTGGAGTGTCTGTACTCACATTTATATATACTGTAAAATTCGAAATACACGAATTCTTATTACCCGGAACCTAATTATTAATATAGGGATTTGAACTCAGACTTTCAAGCAACCTTCAACTATCCACACTATCTCATACTACTGATACACATGACCACACACGTGTAGAAAAGATAAATAATTACCAATATATGTATTTCGTGCTGAACCAGCACTCATCAGTTGGTCCAGATTATCATCTCCCACATACATATATAATCAGTGCTCAGTTTATATTAAGATAAAAAAGAATCGAGAAATATGGAAGTTGTCTATTTATAAAAAAGATAGCAAATCTTTATACTTTAACGGACAGGCTTCAATCTACTCCAACCTCCAACTCTACTGTATATAAATTATGGAAATTTTGTCATTGAGGGCCGACAATAAAATATTATTACCTTTATTATAATTTGCACTCTATGATATTAGCATAGGGCATTGCTATATTGAATAGAAATGAAGTTATTATTATGACAATAAACCATTATCACACAAATCAACTGATAGTAGAGAGCCATGATGCTATAAAAGAGAAAGAAAACACGAGTTAACAAAACTGTTTACAAGTTTACCGATGATGGACTGTAAATTTTAAATTAAACATAGCTCAATATAATGTAAACAAAGTGAGTAAATCCCCCCCCCCAGGCTATGCCTAAAAGCACTCTAAATGTTGAACAAAAGAATCAAGAATAGAATGAATCCACCTATTCTCAGAGCAACTAAAAATAGGTGGATTCATTCTATTCTTGATTCTTTGTTCAACATTTAGAGTGCTTTTAAGTCATAGCCTGGAGGAAAGTGATTTGCTCTCATTGTTTACAGTTATGGATTGATAAACAAAGCTAATGGTGAAGACAGATTAAATTGGATGTAAAGCTCTCATGGTAAACTGAGTAATGGAAACTTATAGATATGCAGATATTATTATTATTGCTGTGTGTGGCAGTAACTTATTCCCACACAACAATGCATATTAATAACTTTCAAGAGTAAAATAAACATCCATAATTATACTTCATTTTAATTATTTCTTTACAAGTGAATAAGCTTGTTTATTGAATTTTAGTATATCTCAGTGCTTATGTAATTTATAATTGATGCTCACCTGGCTGGTCTCATTTGAGATACCTTCGAGTATATAGCAGAATTGACAGCTTATGAAGAACCTGTGTGCAATTAATAATGGAATGTGCTCCCAAGCCTCATTATTCATAAGTTTGATGTTCATAATGCATCATTGTGAAATTTTTGTTTGTAAATAAAGTTAAAGATGCTACAACATCATTCATTGCTGGTAAAGATGTTTTTTAAGTAGCTAAACAGTTATGTGACAAAAGTTCTGAAGACATTCCATATCAAAACTTAATAGATAACCTGAATGTTTATTTTCAGCTGGCAGTGTCTATGTGGGTGGCATGTCTATATTTTTGAATAAGGACACACACTTTGCAAGCAGTATCAGGATCACAACTTAGCATTACATACAGTTGTGAAACAATGCTAATTTGCCTCTGAGCCAGAAGACACGCTGATAAATCAACTATTGTTTGGAATGTCAGATCACATCTTTAGAAAAAATTTGGGTGAAGTGAATCTGACATATAAAAAAGCAATTGGAAAGTGCATTGCACCTCTGTTAAAGAGTGTATCAGAATTTGAAGGTGTGTGAAGAATAATGTAATACTTTTGAGCAAGCTACAAAGAATAATTTGATCTGTTATTGTGACAGTCTAAAATGACACAGTAAAATAATTTTGTAATTTTAAAATGGAAAAGTATCCTACATGTAACACAAAAGAACAGTTCATACCTGTTGTCATAAAACAAGTACAATAGCTAAACCAAACTCAAACTTTAAATTGAGGAGATGAATGGGAAATAAAGAAGATTATCAGCAAGATAAATGACACTGATAATGTCCATATTATCATAGACATGTTCATCTGTGAAAATAAAATAAATATGAAAGTCAACAGTGGTGCACTGATGCTGACTAAAATATGGGAATAGTATTAGTGGTAAAAATAAATACAAGTCAATATTTGGTAATACATATATACTGGCAATGGATATAAATGGAAACAAAATAGACATATGTGGTAAGGTGATTGTTCCAGTAAAATTCAATGCCAGGACTAAATTTCTACCCATGGTTATAGTAAAGAGAAATATAAGCTCTCTACTTGGAAGAAATTGATTTAGACCTCTTGGAATTTATGTTGAGAAGATGAAAAAAAAAAGATGCTTTACAAGAGAATTGTAAATCACAGAAAACAGTCTAGACCAGTAAGGGGGTTAATAGTGTCAGGAAGTGAATTTCAATATCTAAACAAGGGCCAGTCACCAGTGGACTTGCATTAGAATCTTGGGCAAAAACTTTTTCCCATGGCAGAAAGTTCATATAGATCTTGCTGGTCCAACAAATGGATAGCTGTTTTTGGTAGCCGTTAATTCTTACTCAAAATGGGTGAATATAAGCACTTACAAACACCAACATGAAATGTACAATTAGAGCCTTTCAATAAGTCTTTGTTAGTGAAGATTATCCAAAAACTCTGGTGACTGACAATGGAACTAAATTTATCTCTCTAGGATTTAAAAAATATTTGGTGGATAAAGGAATATACCATATTTTGATTCCTCTTTATCATTCTGAATACAAACTGTTGGCTGAGGAGACAGTACAATAATTAAAACCAAGGCGTAAGAAAGCATTACCTAAAGATATAAAAGAAGCATTGGTAGAAGCTATGTAACACTTCACACTGAGTGTGACAACTTTAAAATCATTGGAAGAATTGTTTTTGCAGTGAAACATGTTGCACTCACCTATCAAAATTATTGCTTCAGCTGATAATGCTAATACTAATGACACTTTAGAAAGAGGAAATTCTAGAATTGACTTTAGAAAATGTAAAGTTGGGGACAAAGTCTGGGTAAGAGATGTATTAAAAAGGAAATTGATTTTTGTTATCATAATTTATGTAGTTTCTAAAGTAATTAGATTACATTCAAATATCAGCCTTTCTAGCTAATTGTGCAAACGCTTTGCGAATGTTAATAATAAATGAATACTTTCTCACCAATACAAGATATAGTATTTATGAAAGAATAAAAGGAATCCCTCTTATTCCTACAACTCAAATATTTATATATGAGCAAATCTAAAGTACTGGCAAGTATTCATTTATTATTAACACTGCAAAGCGTTTGCACAATTAGCTTGGAAGGCTGATATTTGAATGTAATACAATTATATATACAGACGCTATATAAAACAAATGCTTATTTAAAGTAATTAGAGTAACTTAGTTTAATAATGGATACTCATGTAGAGACATATCAATCATTTACGATCTCATCGAGTTGATTTGATACATATAGTTATTAATCAACTTTCATTAGCCAGTATAAAACCTGAGTCTGGTGAAACTGAATAGCATGCAGATATCGTTTCAGCAGATCAAAGCATAGAAATGCCTAATGTCATTTAAGTGGATGAAGCAAATGTTCAATCAAATGATTGTATCGTAGAATTGGGGAGGATGTTTTATTATCAAGACAGCTAGACCAAGTGGATTTAATTGCTGATCATAATAGAAAAAGACCTGTGACTCTGCCTAGATATACAAGATCACATAAGACCAGAGAGACTAAAAGATTATATTTGTAATTAAATGGTAATTATTTTATAGAGTGATGTGTGGAGTGAATAAATGCATATATATATAGTAAATAAAGCTTGTTAAAATTTTATAGTCACATGCAGACAATACATTTTTTTTTCTCATGTGTCATAGCATCAGCCGGGAAGAGAACCCGCTAACCCGGAACAACTGCTTGTAAAGCAGCCGTTGCTGACTTCTCGACCACCAATGCTTGACAAAATATACATTATTATTATTATTATTATTATTATTATTAATTTTATTATCTCTATTACAATTTGCATTCTAGAAAATTAGCACATGGCAGTATTATATTGAATAGTAATGAAGTTATTATTACTTTAATAAGCCATTACATAAATTAACTGATAACAAAGATCCAGCAAGCTGTGAGAAAGAAAAAAAAATCTATGTCTAGCCTGTTTTATAAGCTTACCAAAGGACTGGTACGCAAAACTAGTGGCTTACGGTGAAGTCTGATTAAATTAGATGTAAAGTTGTCATGTTAAAATTTATAATATTTGAGTGCAAAGAAACTTTATAGATATGTGAATTATATTATTATTATTCTCTGGTGAGGAGATAACTTATTCTCACATGACAATGTATTGAACTGTATCTTTATGTATATATATGATTCAAGTGTTGTCATTTGGTAATATTTAAAAGCTAAAAAAAAAAAAGATTTGAAAATCGTTCAATGGACGCAATTTAATTTTCTTTTTTCTTTTTAGTTAGTATAATTTTTTTTTTGAACCGTACAATGAAAAATATTTGTGTTTCATATTAGCTATTTAATTAAAAGAAAGTTAAAATTGGAGGGAATAGAAATACGCACACATTGTTAATCCAGATAAACAAAGGAAATTACAAACGTAAAAGATTATAATCAGAGTTTTACTGATAATTAAATATGGCTCCAAAGGAATTTATAGAAAGATAACTTTGGAGGTAAAAAGGAATATACAAGATTATCAATTTGTATTTTGATAACAAAACAAAGGATAAAAATATATGCACAGAAATCTCAAAACTGGTTGAGAGTATAAAAAGAAGAAGACAACTGTGAAGAAGGTCATTTAGCTGACTGTTTCCATGGGTCCTAGATGGAGAAACTACCTCCATCCAGGACTACTCATATGCCAAACTAAGTCATCATGTGGGGATGGAAACCGGAGTGTTTGCGGACACTTTCTTTTGGCATAAAGAGATCAATCAAAAAGCTTTCGAGTCTAGCCTTATTACAAACCAGAAATGTATAAATGTCAACAAAAGAAATCAAAGTTAACTACCACTGACATCTTTGTTCAAAAAAAGAAAAAAAACTATGCATAGTACAAGAATTAACGATCTACATAAACCCGTGGAACTTACTGGTAAGTTATTCATTCATACCATAATCCATATCCGACTCCATTTGTTTGCAAAATAATTTAACTATGAAATTTGGTTATAAATTTCAAATATCAATACAGAAATTTGTGAAATTCATGAATTGCTTTCTAGAAGAAAAGCAGAGAACTGAAATCGGAACTGATGAATTATTTGATTAACATTATTATCTGGTTATGAGCATTTTATTAATAATTTATAATTATTGTGTAAATATTTTAGTGATCTTAATAATATATTTATTTTACTGTAGAAAAAAAAATTGTTTTGATAAATATAGAAATTACCTATGCCATAATCAAAGCCAGGGAAAAATTCCTATAACAGATTAAAATGTCAAGAAATCAAAATCCCGATAATATTCTATTTAGTTATTTACTGTGAATTTACGAGATGCGATGCGGTGGGAATCAGTCGGTCTACAAACCTTGGACCTTTCTTAAATAAATAAAAAATTGATTCTGCTGGCAATGCAAATCCGAATAAAAAATTAAACTAATTAATCTGGAAATTAAAACAGGCAAAACTCACTATACGTATTACCACACATAGCAAAATTTAATAACAGTTGTAAGCAAGCATAAGAAGTGATGATCATGTGATGTTTATTGACTTAATCTGGAAATGTAGTTACGTTCTGTGAAGTTTCCTAATATCAAGAATGAATAAATGCAGACGTAACTTGATTAACAAATACATTAATAATTTATAATGTATAAAGCCTAAATTGACCAAAAACGGTACAGTATCCTAATGACTTTCAAGATAAACTCTGTCAGTAATTAAATTTATTTTAATTATTTCTTTACAAGTGAATAAACTTGTTTGGTATGTCTCAATGTTTATTTAATTTATAATTGATGTTTATCTGGCTGGTGTCATTTAGGGTACCTTGGAGTATACAACACTTTTATGTATAAATATTAAGATTTCAAGATTCCTTTTTACACCTACCAAATTATATCTGCATATAAAATCCTTTCCATGTTGTCAAAGCTAAAAATGCCTTTTCTTTCAACCATGAACATTCAAAAATCCCAGACCAAAATTTTAGGATATTTAAAAATAATATGATTGAAACTTTTTGCAAAATATATTTTTTGATCCTTTCCTTAATCTGTTATATTCAATTTCTGATTAACCATCTTGTTAATCAATGAAAACAACTGGTTGTTGAGATGAGGATCAAAAAGATCTTTTAAATCATCAAAAATCTTCATTATATATTACTTTAATCTTTTGATGAATACTTGATATAAATACATAAATTTTCAGCATTGTCTTTATGGAAACATTGCAACCCATACTGCCACAGGACTTTCATCTGTTAATTTATCAAAGCAGAACTATATCTTTTCATTCCACCATAATTTCCAACATTTTAACTGAAAATATTATGTAAAATAATTTTATTTATTTAGGTAAGTACTCAAGTAAACCAATTAATTATTAAAATAATATATTTTATAAAAATGGAATGTTTGGGACAGTTGGTAGAATATCCAATTTGGAGTCCTGGAGGTCTTGGGATCAGTTCTGGCACTCACAGTTCTAGTGTTCAAATTTTTATGAGCATCCAAGAAATAAAGTCATACGCCTTTTTAAAAAAATATTCTTATTGTTTTATTTTTTATTGTTTTTATAGATTATATATCTTATGTTTCTGTATGCATAAAACACATTGAAGATGACCTAGGTCTCACTGGGTTGAATCGTAGAAAAAATGATAAATTTCAATGAATGTTTAGCAATATAGAAATAACAGTAATGCAGGTAAAGAAAAAGAATGTACAAGTATTTAATTCTATAATTTTTAAAATTGCTTTGCCCCAAACAGAATTTATTATTATTAAAATATTCTCTCAAAAGCAGTTTTCTTCACACAATTCCAGAGTCATAACTGTAAGCCTGAATAATCTATGGTCATTAGATGGTAGTGTTATAATATCTATGTCCCTAGACTTGTTTCTGAGTTTTGATTGCACCCACTAATGATTTATTAATTTCTTTGTACTATTCAAGCCAAGTTAAAAAAAAACAACCTACATTGCTGAAATCATGTTATTTAGATCTGCCACCAGGTTAAGAACTATGGATTTTAGTGTACTCAGTTTTATGTTAATTATAAATCTTTCTATCTTTTGTCTAGGAAAGATAATATCTACAAGTCATCATATGACCTTATGGTGACTAATCTTTTAAGATGAATATGCCATGTTTGTATTACTATTTTTTACTTCTTCATAGATGTCGGTACTTATAACTTTTTTTTCAGGTCATTAAAATACATAGTTATTGATTTGATTTTAATTCCATATAACTATGAGAATGAGTTGATTTAAATGGCTGCTATATTCATAGGACATTAATTTCAGCTTCTACGTTCTCAGTGATAAAAGTAAAGTCAAAAACCCAATCTGGAATTATGGATATTATAAGACTACCATTTAATATTGACTTTTTACTTGTATTTACAGAAGATCATTTTGGAGTAGCATGAAAAGAACAGCCTTTAAATGCACATTGTCTTTATGGATTACACAATGAAATATAGCAAAGATAAGCTAATTCTGATTTTAATTTAAAAATTAAACTATTTTTTGCTTCTTCATAGATATCATTATCTGCAAAGACATAAAGCCATATCATGCGACTTAATATAATAAGCTTGTATTACAAATGTTATATAATGAGCATGCCAATAGCTCCTAATAAGCTTTTCAGTACATCCCTATCCACAGACCAGTTTCTAGCTCTGGCTTTCATCAGTGAGATACTAGAATATTCAAGCATTAGATTTAAAATACCAGGTCAAACCCAGCACTTTATCTAATGTTTAACTATTAATTAGAAAATCTAAAATTTTCAGACATCCATATGTCTTCAAACCCAGTTATCTAACTTAAATAGCCATATGGGACTGAACTCATTATATAACAGCTTGTTAAATTAAATGTGAAGTACAACTTGATTTCCTTGCAATTATTTTTATTGCTATTAAGGCTTTTGAAATTTTACATTGCTAAAGCTATTAATATATGGTGTATCTGAACTTAGTTCAGTCCCATATGACTATTTAAGTTAGATAGCTTGATTTGAATTTCAGACTTTCTACTTAATAGTTAAACAATAGATAAAATGTTGGTCTTGATGTGGTATTTTAAATCGAATGCTTGAATATACTAGTGTCTCACTGACGAAAGCCAGAGCTAGAAACCAGCCTGAGGATAGGGATGTTCTGAAAAGTTTGTTAAGAGCTATTGGCATGCCCATTATATAAAATGTCATGATCTATATAACAGTATCTTTGATTCAAGTTTCCAGTAACAATATATTTGAACACACTAGTATTTCTTCGGTAATATTAAAGATTGTATCATCACCACATGTACATAAATTGCAAGTTGATCAAATCTGAAAAATCAATATTTTATCAATTTCTAGTAGAAATGTAATTAAATTCAGAAGAATTTTCTGCTACTGATTCTTTGTATTGGTTGCAGATTTTTAAATGTTTTTTTTAATGATACAATCTAATGCTTTTAGGCATTTTTATCTCTTTTAAGTGCAAATTTTCTGCCATTTCCAGAAATCATTTCATCACTGAAATGAATTTCTACTGTTTGATGATGTTTTCTTCAATGATATCATTTGTGATTACAATTTAATTGTATTTTGGCTCTCTTTTAGAAAAGGTCATATTTAACCTACCTATCATTTTCTTTAGTGTTTCATTTTTAAGTTTCTTAATACGTTCTTTAAATTCATCTTATCCGGAATATCTCAGAATATAAAGATGCCGAATATTACATTTTTTAATGCCTGGAGATATACAGAACATATGAGACACATTAGTCACACATTAGTTTTTCATGCCATCACAATAAGTCAATTGTGACCATGTAAGGTTTAAAGTGGTGATAGTGTCCGACTTGGTAACAGGAGATCCCATAATCAGTTCTGGTACTCAGACTTCTTATAAACTCCTGAGCGATAAAGCCATTAGTCTTTCTACCCTGAATGGTTTAGCATAAATAAAGCAAAACTCTCTATACAGTAGTGCCACCCTGTGCCAAACAGAGTAATCAATGAAGGCTTGTGCATTGATTACTCTGGTTGGCACAGGGTGGCACTACTGTATGGAAAGTTTTGCCTTGCATTGATTACTCTGGTTGACACAAGGTGGCACTACTGTATGGAGAGTTTTGCCTTGTTTATAAACAATTATGTGCTAGTATAAGAGATGGTGATCATGTGATGGTTTAGCATAGTTGGTAGAGTGTTTGATTTGGGATTGGGAGGTCCCAGGATTGAACCTGGCACTCGCAATTCTGGCATTCAAACTTCTTAAGAATTCCCAAGCAATAAAGTCATTAGCATGTTTTTAAAATTATATATTTATTTTAACTTTTTTCATTTTTCAAAAAATTCCCTTTTTTTTTAGATTAAGTGGGTTTATTAACAATTAAATAAATTGCAGTCATTTAGAAAAGAATACTCTAAATTGCTCTCAGTCCTGCCTGTCAGTGCTGTATATCACATTTGCTAATATTACTGCTGACATTTTAGTGCTAACTTAATAAATAATTTAGGTACTTACGTATTAGTCCTGCAATGTAGGAGAGATAACCTTTTCATGTTCATGATAAATGTCTAACCTTGTTATCCCATCAAATAAATTCTGCAATGTCATCTGACGTCATCCAATAATGTGATAAATTTACACTTTCATTTACTGTCCAGATTTTGTTCGGACAAGTTCTTCTCAAAGTGTTTTTTTACTTCAGTGCTAATTGATTTTTTCCAATTTTCTGATTAATATTACAATTTTGTTCTCCTTTAAAACAGTATAAAATAATAAATAAACATTTGGGGTTTATCCACTACTGAGATCAATGTGGTCAAGTACATCAACATTTTGGATAAGCAATGGAATTGTAACATTTAAGGATATAATAATAAAATAGGCCTTCATATGGGCATGTGGTTTGAGGGTTCCAGAATTTCATTTTTGATGGCGATCTGATTTATTTTACAGCTAGGCTCATAAATTAACATCCATAGAACGATGGACAACAGAGCTTGGTTTAGCAGAGAAAAAACAAAATTGGAGGCCCTAACAAAATTGCTGAAATTGCCAAGAGCCTTTTGCACAAAAAGAAAAAAAATAAAGCAGACAAATTCTTTCAGAACAGTGGATGCTTGATGGCTTGTGCAGGAAGATGGATGAGTGTTTCATTATGAGAATTCATGGTAGAACATCAGCAACTCTGATGGAAGCCATCAAACAAAATGTGACAGAGGAATCGACAATTTATTTAGACTGTTGGAAAGCCTATAAAACTGCGGAATTATGAGCTGCCAATTACCGACCATTTTCATGTAAATCTTACTGAACAACATCAAAAAAATTACTCCACCACATAGAAGAAATAATAAAGGTGTAGTAATTTAATTTTTTTTGTTTGGTTTTGAAAAAAATACATTTAGTACTTATTAACATTTTTGTTGAAGGTCCCATGCACACATTTATTACACAATCACATGTTAATAAATTTAATCAGCCATTGAAGCTATTGTGTGCTTTTTTACGAGTGTTAAATAATAAATGAGTACTTCCACTTCCAACACAAGATATAGTATTTAGGAAAGAATAAAATGAATCCACTTATTCAATCCAATCCAAATGCAGTCTATCCTCACACTTTCACTTACAGTACTTAAGATTTGCCCATATATAAGCATTTGAGTTGAATTGAATAAGTGGATTCATTTTCTTTCCTAAATACTATATATTGTGTTGGAAGTGAAAGTACTCATTTATTATTTAACACTCGTAAAAAAAAGCGCACAATAGCTTCAATGGCTGATTAAATTTATTACAATTAGAAACAGCGCTAAAAATAAATGTTTAATCACATGTTAAGTACGTCTCCATTTTGGGACAAATAAAAAATTTTACTCTTAGTCTTCATTTTGAAACAAAATTTAATCCACTTACAATAAAGTAAATAACAGATGAATTTATTGTTTCATCACGACAATTCCTTATATTATACGGTCAGTACTGTATATATATTTTAAGCATTTTGTAATTTAGTGATTGTTTTGTCTGTATTTAAAGTAACATTTGGGAATTGCATACATTTTTTTCAGATTTATTTTTGTGCGAAATTTATATTTTTAGTATTGTTAGATTTAGTTTGGTGCAATTACTGTCACGTATTATATTCAGACTGCCAATAATTTGTAAATATTGCAAAAATATCATATACACATAGTCCATTTTGAAGAATTTATCATTTTAAGTTTGTACAGAATCCAAGAGTATACCTTATTTGGTCAGATCATAAGATTATAAAGTTATCAGCAGATTAATACGAATGTGAAAAGGTGTAGCAGGTCTAATACGTTACAGATCTAATATGGAAGAACCGTAATTTATAATTGATGTTCCAGAACTAAATATTTAAATTTGAAATCGTTAGTTTTTTTATTTATGTAATAATTGTAAAAATCACTCAACCAAATTAAATCTTGATTGAGAGAATGTGTGAATGCTCAAAAATAGGGCATAAATTATTTATAAAACATAACTATGCTAATATAATCATAAAATAGTTATGCTACACAAAAAGTCATAAAAAGGCACATCTGCCCCCATGAGCCAACAACAAGTTGTTCATGCTTGCTTTAGAGGATTGTGAGTCATGGGAATTGTCTTTAAACTAACAAGAAATGTAAAACTGCTTGAAATCACTATCTTGCAGTGATGTGATGTTATGTATTGTGGCTTCTCCTTAAACGAAGTCAAGAATATCTCAGCAATTATGCCCAGATAAGCATGTTATCCACTTTATTTTCCATTCCCCACTCTAAATTTTCCCATATTCTGCTCCATCTCATTTCCACAACATAATCTTTGTCAACTCTATGGCCTTTATATCTAAATCCCCCTTATCTTTTCCCAAACCCAACATAAAAACCAATAATCCACTTTCTGTATAATCACTTTTTTCATATTTATTCTTCCATAACTTCATTATATGTACCCTTTCTGTTTTCAAGCATTTACATTCAATTAACAAATGCCTAATATTTTCTATTCCTTCCTTACATAATTTACAAAATAAATCACCCATTTTTTTCCATTTACATGTATATTCTCTTGTAGCTAAAGATCCCATTTGAGCCTTAAATAATAAACTACTTTCCTTACTATTATCATATATTAACTCACACCTAATATTCTATTTATTTCTATATATTTTTTAAACTCTTTTTACTCTCCATACTATTTCTCCATCTCTCTAACTCCATATTCTTTATTAATAAATCTATTCTTTTATCCCATTTCTTACCACTATAACACTCAACAATCCTCCTAACACAATCATCCCATCTTTTGTACAAATATACTGACATAAATTCTTTATCCAAATCTTTTGCATACTGCATTACCTTTCTGACCCATCTACATATGGTATTATTCATAAGCTATCCAACTTGTATTAACCCATATACTATAAAATCGTTTATCAGTTTACAATTTAAAATTACAATATATGTAATGACATGAACTGTTTATACCTCTTCTATATGGAATGTAATAAAGGTGTTTATATGCAACTATAGAGAAGCTTCAAAGCACTCATATGTATGTAATCCACTCTACACAAATGGAAATGTAATGGATGAAATTAATTAGAGAATTAAATCTGTGTACTTTTGGGAGGAATAACTTGATATTAAAAAAAAAGTTTAAAGAGAAAATATGAGTCTTCTATGTTTAATCAAAGAGCAATACAGGAATTTTACAATACACAACAAACTATGAAAAGGGCATACTGGGAGTAAGAAAGAAGTATTGAAAGTGAAATACATAGATGGGATGAAACAGATAACATTAATGTCATACAAACTATCAAAGAGCTGTAATAAAGCAAGACTGGACATGTCACTAGAAGAGATGACAGAATATGAACAGTTAAAAGTTTTAAATAGCATCACCCCCCCCCCCCCAAGACCACATATAAGACTGTTAAAAAAATTTATTTGAAATAATGTGAAAGAGAGTGACTACGAATCGGAAAAACTTGGTAATATCCTTATTTTCTATGTTTTAATGATGTTTAAACATTATAATGCATTAATAATAAAAAGAATTAAATGGATATAAAATTAGTAGTTAGTAAAAAAAACATATACACTTATATTTAAAATCATAGGCCTTCTAATATTCACTTTATATTGAAAGAAAAATAATTCTAGTTTCAATTGTATGTGCTGAACTCTACTGTTGTTGTTGGTAGTATGTCTATCAGATCATAAGTAGGGTTGTTTTTTTAAATATCTATTTAATTACTAAAAGTTAACAAATAACCATTTTTTAAGCATCTTAAAACAGCAGCAAATTTATCCATACAATGATATTACTTTAGTCAAGCTATAGTAATCATTACATGTTAGAGGATTGAGTATTTTAATCCCTATCCCATACCTTCTTATTCAAAATCCTGACTAGTTTCTAACTTATAGCTTTCATCAGGTGAGAGCCTTGGATTTTTCATTCCTCCAGCACCCAACTTTTACCTTTTGGGTTACCTGTCAAGCTATCAATCACAAATGAAAATACAATATTTTAAATGGAAGCTAATTTGCTTGGGTAGTCATATAGATATGAATCCAATTCAGTATCTCTATATATATTGGAGTCTTTGGTTTTTTTAAAAAATAACCATAGTTACTATTATACTTTAGTATCTATTTATTATTGTAGCTTGTATTGCAATGATAAATGTGACACTGTTTTAACAGCTTGTGCTAGCATAAGAAAAGGTGGTCATGTGATGTTTTAATTGTTTTAAGTATCTTATTTAGGCATATAAGATTTCAACTGCTGTAAAAAATATAAATAATTAGAGTGTCAAAAAATTGCAATTTCTTTTAAAAAGCAAAAAAAAAGTATTATTTTCTTTCATTTTTTAAAATTCTGGATATGTTATTATTTCTAGAAGTTTACATACGGTTGAGCTATATACATTTATTACACCCACACATATAAAAATCAGATGAAAATATATTAGAAATAAATAATAATTGGTTTAAATAATAAATAAGAATTGATTTAAATAATATATATATATAGCTTTCCTTTTCTATAGAGCAAAACAAACAAGAAAAAAAAAACACCCCATTTCATAATTCGACATTTGATTAGCCTTGCGAGTAACTTCTCCGCTATGCTTCCGTAGTGGGATGCTCGCGAGATCTTTGCCCTTTAGTGAATTTAAAGAAAGTTTTATCTTCTATCTGTTTCTACATATTTTTGTCATTTGTTTTATGAATGTATTTATTTTAGTGAAAGTGATTTTTTTCTTAACTTAAAGCAATGATTTCCAGTCATTTTTTTGACATAACTGTCTCTAGGCAATTTGATTCTTACGATTTCATAGAGAAAAAAAACTGATGAACTTAATGGAAACTATAAACAATAAAAGAACTCCCACTTTTAATAGTGTAAAAGAAAAAAAAATTCTGTCAAAACAAAATAGTCCAATCTATAAGGGAAAGTAGTTTTTAATTTATAACCAAACGTTAGTTCAAGCGTTGAGAGCCTGGAATTGAATTAACGAGAATATACGTAATTTTAACAAATGGGTTTGATGTTTACAATTTTAATATAAGTATATTTTATTATTATTTAGCGTAATACATATTAGAAGTTCGCTTGAATATATTCAATTAAAGTTGATCTTTCAAGAATTGAATTTTTTTTTTCTATGATAAGAACCTGTCAAATGAAAAAAGCTGTAAAAATGAGAAACTTTTCTAATCAATAGGCGCACACTACCAAAGATTTCAATGGATATTTCTTTTTTATGAATATCTGAGTCATCGAGTTGATAAGTTAGATGACTCTCAACTTCAAATATGTCACTCACAATGACTGCTGTAATATTAACGTGACCGACACTTCATTTACTATTGTACTATTTAAAACTTTTTGATTGTTACCACATCCTGTTGATAGCTGGGAAATCTTGACAAGATAGCACTGCAAATTAAATTGCAAGTTTAGATAAAAAGAAACTTATATATAAAGTCATTTACTGTGTGTATACATATCCAAGATATAAAGATTAGTTTTCGGAATAATATTGATCCTGAAATTATATATTGATCCAATGTGCAAAGATTCGTCTTTATATCTTAGATTAATATATTAAACTGATCATCCAGGTATGTGTAAAGCGTAAGCTTGTGGTTAAGACCTGTAGAGGTCCCTACCTTCGCATTTTCATGGGCATATTCTTGAGGTTTACAGCTTAATATTAATTGAAGATCAAGTAAATGCTCATAAGAAATCAATATTTTACTCACTTTCTGGGAAAAGTCTAAAAAGAAATAGTACACAGAAGAAATGCTATTCATTTGAAGATTTAAAGGTTTTTTTTTTTTTTTAAAAGAATGTCCACATTAAAAAAGAAAAAGCTTTTTCATTCTGTGTAAAACTAAAACTAATGCCATTGCAGCAGTCTTTTTGAAATAGAACATGGTCTTATGTAAAAAGATTTGCATTAAAAATTACAAGTTGTAAATTGTTAACATCCTGTAAGGTCAATTCCTGATGATCATATAAAGGACACTTCTTCAGAATGACCTTTTGTTTTTCTTTCTTCAGGTTCCTCAAAGTTCCAGTTATCCTTTCTATTAAACCACTAAACATCACAAGATCACCATGGTTTATGCTTAAGCAAGCTGTTTGCATAGAGACAAAACTCTCTATACAGTAACACCACTCAGTGCATAACATTGATTACTCTGGCTTGCCATGAGAGGCACTACTATATGGAGTTTTGTCTCTGTGTATCATTTCTATGATGGAATCTCTCTCTCTTTTTTTTATTGTTGACTTTCATTTTTTCTACTTTCAGTCTTTAATAAAAGTATGTAATAAAATGAATAAAATATTCAGAATTTATTTAGTCAAACATAGATTTAATAATGAGGATTGATTGCTGCTACATTTTAAAATCAAGGTATAACAAATAATAATAGAATTTGAAATGAGTTTAGATAAGTCAGAATATTCATTTTTTAATTTTTTTTACCCAAAATGAATAACAGTTTTTCAGGTTCAACTTCCAGTTTTAAGATCAAGTCATAATAAAAGATAGTTATTTATTGTTCTGCCTATTTACGATCAAAATAATTTTTAACTATACAGTAAATACATTACATTGATATCTACAATAACAAAAAATTGAAATGTTTTTGAAATGAATTAAATATAGAATCATATTAAATATATTTTGTGCTTATACCAAAGATATTCTCATTTCACTTCTTGTAATTAAAGTACTAAACATCACATGATCATCATTCTTTGTTTACACAAGCTGTTTACCACAGAAGCAAAATCCTTCCTGCATCCATTGATTACTCTGGCTTACACTGAGTTGTACTACTGTATGGAGATTGCCTCTGTGTCTCTTCTAGTAGGCAGATCAATAATTTGAAAACTATGTTTTAAATAAGCAAGCATATATTTTATATGCTGTATGCATGATAAGCTTGGATGTGATCGGGGAATATACATTTTAAATTCATTTAAAGATGCTTTCTATAAATAGTTGTTTTATTTGCTTCATTATTGTCAATTTTATATTTAATAAGAAATAATATTAGAATTATGTTTGTTAAGTTCTAGACAGTTTACAATAAGCTCTCTTTTGTTTAGAAATATAGATAAAAGTTAAATAATTTCTAAAATTTTGAATATTCAGATTTTATAGCAATGTTTTTCTATTTCTTTTGGTTTAAATCAGCAAAGCAAGAATTTTTTTTAAAATTTTTAATCCAGGCTGTAATTAACTTTAGTATCTTTCTGTCACATAATTGCTTATAGAAAATTTGGCTTATCATCCTATATTGGTTAATACATAATAACCCAAGATTAAATTCTCATAATTGGCAACCCTGATAAGGAATTTTTTTTTTCATTTGTTCCTTTATGCAAGACTGATAAAAAGTCTTTTATGATTATTTTTCTTTTATTTGTCACTATCTGTCTGTCTGTCTGTCTGTCTATCTACCTACCTACCCACCTACTTACCCACCCACCCACCTAACTACCCACCCACCTAACTACCCACCCACCCACCTACCCACCCACCTACCCACCTACCTACCCACCTACCTACACACCTATCTACCTACCTATCTATCTATTTATCTATTTACTTACATATCTATCTACCTACCTATCTACCCACCCATCTACCTACCTACCTGATATCTGCAATCTTATTCAAGTCCACATCATGTACATCATACATCATATAATTCACATTTTGTTGATAATGTTTGATTATATTAGAATATATAATATTTATTTAACAGCATATATACGGTACTTTTCAATACATACCCACATACATAACAAAGATGCTATTTATCTGTATAGCAGGCATATATAAATTAATATTATACTATAAACAAAATTTATAAAATAATTATGTAGTTATTGATAATAAATTGACAGTATATTTCATATTCACTCTTTCACATTCACTCAAGAAATTTGGGGGAAAATATTACTTATTGTACCATATCTTTATTTTTTTAAAAAATAAAATGAATAATGATATATCAAACTTTGATTGCAATTAAACACGCTTGATGATACCCTTTGTCACTAATAAGTTTTTTACATGTGGAAATGTAATTATCAGTCTTGTTGTCAGCAGATCACAGTATTAGTATTTATTTTAATGATTTAAGTCCATATCAATTTTTGGAATCTATGCAGTCACCCCTATTTTCCATTATCCATTTGAGATTCTAAATTATTCTGTTCAACCTTTAAACTCTCCAATGCAATACAAGATTGCATGAACATTAATTTCTAAAGATATAAATAACAAAAATCAATATTGTCAAAAGGTATTTTGGTCAATAGCTTAGAAAAAAGCAGTAATAATAATTCACTGAAAGAAATTATAATTAAAATTTATGAGAATTATTTCTAGATTTTTTTAATCTTTGAGTTATATAAGATTTTCTTTTGAGAATTCTGAGGAAGTTCAATTTTTTGTTTGAAATATAAAGTTTCATATTATCACTTAAGAATGATACTTTTAAAAGTTTTTTAAATTTCACAAAACTTATTAACTTCATGCTTAGCAAACATTTTATTATACAAAATAATACCACATCAAATTCAAAATAATAATAAAGTAAGAATAATCACATGATCACTATTTCTTATGCTAGCACATTACTGTTATAAAAACAGACAAAATTCTCCATACAGTAATGCCACTCAGTGCCAACCAAAGTAATCAATAGATGCCAGAAGGCTTGTGCATAAAATCCCTATCTAGTGCTTACTCATCCAATATCCCCGGACTACTTTTTGGCTTGTGGCCTTCGTCAGTGAGGAGCTTTGCCAGAAACTAGTCTGGGAATATTGGATGCGTAGGCACTAGTTAGGGATTTTATGCACAAACCTTCTGGCATCCATTGGTTAATCTGGTTGGCACTGAGTGGCATTACTGTATGGAGAGTTTTGCCTGTTTTTATAAGTAAGAATAATCTTTTAGAATTAGCTGAAGAAATGTTAAGACCATTAAAACATCGCAGATCACCATTTCATATGCTAACACATGCTGTTAATAAGAGTACTAAACTCTCCATATACTACTGTATAGGGATTTTATCCACAAATCTTTCTGCATCCATTGATTTCAAAGGCTTGCACTTGGTGGCACTACTATATGGAGGAGAGTTCGGTATTGAAGAAATGGTATTAACAAACATAATAGTATACAAAACTCTGAGACAAAAAAAATAGCTGTTATCATATTAATAATTTTTTTAATTTATAAATTTAATGTTTTTTAAAAAAACCCAATTGTGTATGACACTTTAAAAAAAAAGATGCTGCTGTCATATTGTAAAATTGATTAAATTTACAAATTTTAATATTTTCTTTATTTATTTTTTGGATAACATATAATTGAAGTAGTGCATATTAATATAGAGCATAGAATAAATTATATAATTAATTTATTAAAAATATCACATTTAATAATTGCATTTTATCCTTTACATTATAAAATAAAGCAAATACAATCTTTATAAATATGATTCAATCCTATTCTGATTTATGGCTAGTGATGTTTAGAATTTGATATGACCTGATGAAAGGAATTCATCTGAAAACAGTCCTAGGAATCTTATATTGCCATAGTTTACAATTCAGAATTTGGCTATTATATACAATATACTTTAATTAAATAATGAGTTAATAGAAATTAATTAAATGTTTGCATTTATATAAATTTCTAAAGATGTAAACTTGTACTCAAATAGAAATCTAATGAAAATAGCAGTCATAAATAAAGAACTAAAATCAATAGTGTCAAAAAGTGTTTCAATCGATAACAGAGAAAAAAATCAATACTAAAAATTTCTAGTAAAAAAAAAATTAAAATTTATGAGAATTATTTCAAATTGTTTTTTTTTCCTTTGAATTATATAAGATTTTTTCCCCCTGGGAATTCTGAGGAAATTCCATTTATTAGTTGAAATATACATTTATTACTTCCTCTTGTGTTACTTTAGGTATTATATACATATACAAATGTCTATTGCCAAATATTATTAATAAATAATTTAACTGCCCTCTATCTCATGTGTTTATAACTTTTATAGTTTAAAAAGCAGCTATATCTGATCACATCCAAGGTTTTTATAAATTTATTTAACTCACATTGATTACGTAAGTAATATTTACTAAGGCAATAAACCTTTAAGCATGTGCGCTTGAAAATGCGAAGGTAGGTACCTCTACAGGTCTTAACCACAAGCTTACGCATTGCCCTCTTTTCTTCCAACGCGTAAGCTTGTGGTTAAGATCAGTAGAGGTCCCTACCTTCGCATTTTCAAGCGCACATGCTTAAAGGTTTATTATCCAAGGTTTTTGTAAGTTATTTTGAATTACAATAGCTAGAGGAGTAGATATTAAATCAGCAGATATACTTAATATAAATAGATTTAAAATAGTTGTTAAAAGATATTGAACATTATCGCTAGAGGGCAAAAAGTATTTGAAAATCTTCCTATGACATTTACATATATTGTAATTTATCATCATTTTTGATCACGCTGCTAAAGAAACTAATTATTTATTATCATATACTGTAGAAGTGAGAAAATAGTTTTGTTAGTTGACATTTTATGGAATTTAATAGAGTATAATACATATATACACATGTTATTTACAAAAATATTAAATATTTTATTAAATATAGCGATCTTGAAATTGAATCGCAATTAATTATTACGATGGTGATCAAATTGGGAATCACGTTTTGTAAAGATCATATGAAAAAATTCTAAAAGTAACCCGGCTTATATTTCATGATCATCATCAATTTATCCCATTTTAGAATCCTGCAATGAGCCAGATCATCCAGTAATTTCATTTTATAATCAGGATACACCAATTGAGTTCTCGGAGTGCTATTTCCCTTTTCAAAAACAACATATGATGAAATAGTACTCTCATATCATAATATTCTAATGTTTTGCTGTTTACCAACATATTTCTAGTCTAGAATATAAGTATGCTCAGAAACATAAACTATTAAAGTACATGACCGAAATTAGACATGACTTTTAAAATAAGAATGGACAAACACTAAATTTAGTTTAAATAAAAACAATTTATTAAAACAATGTGATTAATTCACGATTACTCCTAGTTATATGTGTACACCATTATAAATTTCAACTGGTGTGTCAGATAAATATTTGCGCGTACTTTTCAACTAAGACAAAAAAAACAACAAAACAACTAATTTATAATAAGCTACAATTTCCAGATTTCTGTAACCAATTTTAACTTGTCATATATTGCTGACAAATCCGATTTTTTTATAAACTAGCATTACTATCATATATGGTACATTTCATTGTAACCCTAAGGAGTTTAGTTATTGCCTTCCCTTCCTCTAAACGAGCACAATTATATACAAATTCCATTAAATCAAATCAAGATATATTATTCTAGATAATAAGATTAAAATGAATAAAAAAATATTTTACAAATACAATAATAAAAAGGTCAAGTCTAAGTACTTTTACAACTATATACATAAAATCTTATTACTGTGGATATAATATTATTTTTAGCATAGTGGTCCTTTAATGCGTTTTTATGTAATTCTTTAGCTTCTTTGTCAGTTAAACATTGAGATTTATTTTTAACTTGGAATCTTTGAATCCTTTATGCTGACTACTATTTTACTTTATCAAGCAATTTTTAAACAACAGGAAGCAGGCTAAAAGGCAGACTCATCTTTGAACTACTAATTGAGGTATGACATGGCTTCTTTTTTCTGTTGAGGAATTGCTTTGGAAAACTACCCTTCTGTATGCACTTAGCACATACAAAAAACTCTTTTAAACAGATAATTATTATTAAACTACAGTGATTGGCCACTTTTATACCTACTTCTATTCTTTGCTAATTTTGAATTTATACTACATTACTGTTTCATGCTATCTCCAGGAGTATGAAAACATTGATATTTTATTGATTTAGTGAGTACCTCTCAATCACAACTATATTAATTTCTTTACATGGCCATTCTGATTCTGGCAAGAAACATGTTTCCGCAACCACAAATCCACAATTTTCATAAAGTCTTTTCCAATTCTTTTTTTTATTTTTTAAAATATGGACTGATATTTTTATTGATAAGGTTTTGAATTTTATATTTGATTTTTCAAAAAAACAGCTTTTCTATTGTATTTTCTTTTTTAATCAGAAAGGGAATTACACTCTATAAACATGTGCTATAATCTTGTTTTAATACCTCAATGATATTTTGTTGAGTACAAAGGATATTCTTGAACCAAAGCAGAATATACTTTAAAAAGATAAGATCGCCACTCTTATCTTTTCAAGCTCTCTATCTTGAGCTTTGGTTTGAGAGTATCCTTTGTACTCAACAAAACATCGTTGAGGTATTAAAATAACAATGTTGCAATATCTATGGGTGTAATTCCATTCCAATTAAAATTACATTCAAATACTGTGCTAACAAATCAAATAGAGAATTGCAAAGATTCCAGTATTTCATAATATTAACAGGCAGTAAATTGGAAGATTTCACAATTGTTAATAGTCAGAATAAAGTTAATGAATGTAAAGTAACCTAATGAAGACTTTTATGTTCTCATTCCAAGACACTTTAGATTGGCCTATATAAGAAAATTTAGGTGGTCACTCTTATCTTTTCAAAGTCCATGTCTTATGTTGGTTTGAGAGTGTTTTTCATACCCAGCAAAACATTACTGAGATATTAAAGCAACATCCCATCACATGTGTATAAGGTATAATCTGCTTCCAAATAAAATTGCATACAAATACGGTGCTAGTAAATTAATTAGAGAGTTACATAGATTATTATATCTTTCATGCAAATATATAACAATTTTTAAATGTAACATATATACCAGAATAAAAAATTAAAAAGGCAAATTTACACAGGATCACATTGAATCTTAAATGTAACATTGTATATATTAAAACTTTTATATATAATAATTGCACATTTATTATTTATAAAATTATGGCCTATATAAACATTTTCTTTATTGTGGACTCAAATATTTATTAATTATATAACCATGTATAAGAATTACCAGTAGAATGTCTTGTGGTTTGATTATAAATTACCACTTACTTTTAAGTAATTTACTTTTTAACAATTTAATATAAATATTTTTACTTTAAAAATATGAGCTCTTTGTGATTTCGAATAAATCCATCACTGGACAAATTCATTGTCACAATATGTATAAATATTATTATTTTTAATTTTGTTTACAATCTTAATTTATATATATATATATATATACTAGATTTATAAAAAGCAGGTGGTATATATACACACACAAATATATATGTGTGTGCATGTTGAAAAGTACTGCATAGTATGTCATAATTGAAATTTATGAACAAAATGTGGGCTATGATGTATAATGCATGTAAGAGGGGCTTAATATCATGGTTCCAGTGTATATACAAACACATAAAACTACACATCTTTATTTTCTAATATCTTTATGCAATAATATATATATATACACACTGGGTCTCATTTTATGCAGTAGATAGGTTCCTCAGAAAACATGCGCAAAAGAAATCGCACAATAATAGTCTTAACTTACCTTGAAAAATGGGGGATAGGTTCTGTAATATTCAGAAATGACATAAAAGCAAAGCAACAAGGAAAAATTACTTTAAAATTTGCATTAAAAAATAAGAAAATAAAGTATGACTAATAAAAAATTTCAAATATTTGAAAAAAATAAATACAAGACAAACTTTTTTTTATTAACTACAGTATTTAATTTTACATTTTTCATACATATTTTAATCATTACTGCTATTTGACAATATGCATTTGTTTGTGAACTGGTAAAAAATGAGATTCGTGATGTGATGTACAACTAGCGCCACTTTCAGTCTTGTGCTGTGTTAATGGTTTTCTGTTTCTATATTAAAAAAATGAGATCGTAATCAAAATAAAAAGATTATACATTATCATTAGAAAGATTATTTTCAGTTTACAAAATCAATAAAATCTTCGTTATTTAGTTTAACAATCTAAAAAATTATATATTTCTGTTATATCTAACAAAATATGTTTTAAAAGTTAAAATTTTTTGAATATTTATTGCGATATTTTTATACGTAAATATAAATCTATTATTATTATTTACTCATTAGTATAAGTAGGTTATTTACATAGAAGCTAAGATTCTAAATACAGCTTTGGGCCGTATTCATGTTAGCTGCTAATATAATGTTATATTTTTGAAAAAAAAAAAGTATTTCAAATCAAAATGTTATTAATAATTTAAATTTCTTGATATCTAATAAATATAGTGAAATATGAAAGATATTAAGAAGAAACATGAATCGCATAACTTCAAAATTGTATTAAAATAATCCACATAAAACGAGACCCACATGTATTGCAATAATCCTCAAAAACAATTCATCCTACAAATTTAATGATAAATACATCATGAATTTTATAATTAAAATAAAATTTATATATACTTCTTAACACTTTTTTTTTTCAAATGCATTTGAATTCTTTTCAGAAATCATAACACTTTTTATATGTAAAAAATAAAAAAGTTCAGTCTTAAAGTTTAATCTTTTATAAACTGCCTTTGTCAAGAATTGATGGTCTAGCAGGTAGCATAGCAACCTTCCAAGCAGCTGGCCTGGGTTCGCTTCCTGGTCAACACATTTGACATATGAAAATAAAACTGCCATCTTTCATTAAAATGAACAATAAGAGACACCATTTAAAAAAAAAATTTCAACAGAATCCAATGATGTACTACATAATTTCGTAGCTTAAATAGTTTCGCCACAAATGTGACTTGAAATTTGTAAATTGAGAATTTGAATAAGAAGGTGTAGTATGAAAAATGTGGCAATTTGACCTAATTAAAATAATTTATCCTAAAAATTGAACAATAAATAAGTACAAGATTACTACATTTCTTTCAAAAACATTTTGAATTGTTTTTAAAGACCATTACTTTTTTATTTGTAAAAGATAAAAAAAAAATATTGAAGTAAACAAGTATTTTAAAATTCTCATAAAATCAATTTTTGGTCTTAAACCACTAAACATCACATGCTCTCAGATCCAAGACTCCTCACTGATGAAGGCCACAAGCTAGAAACTAGTCTGGAGATATTGGATGAGTAGACACTAGATAGGTATTTTATGCACAACCCTCTGGTATCCATTGATTATTCTGCATTGCGCTGAGTGACACTACTGTATGGAGAGTTTTGCCTGTTTCAATTTTTGGTCTATTGGAGAATGAAAGATATCATTTGAAAAATAAGTTTAAATAGAAATGATTGATGTATAATACCATTTCATAGCTTGAATAATTTTCTTGAAATTTTAACTTGGAAATTGTAATTTAACTACTCTTTCTTATTGCATTGCCAAATGTATACCATATAATACTAAATCATCCATGCACTTTACTACTGTTGTGTACTGTTGAAGTTATGAGATATAAAAGTTCAGAAAAATATTGCTGGGGCAATTAAAACTATAAACTGTAAAAGATGGAAAATAAAGCATTGTGTAACTGTAGTAAAGTGCATGGATGATTTAGTATTATATGATATTGTAATTTTCTGGCAAGAAAAATATGGAGCAGTCGAGATGAGGTTAGTTTGGAAGCAAAATAAAAGTAATAGTCTTCCATATATTGCAATTAAAAGCATTATTTCATTCCAAATATATAATAGCAGTAGTACAATTACACAATGAACCTCTATATGTTCTGCTTATTTATACAAAATTCGTACAATGTTTATTTATTTTGCAATATTTTACAGCTTATCAGAGGAAGTAAGGCTAAGAATTATGGGAAATATTATTATAGTGTTCTAATTTTTAGTAGTGGAAAGAATTCTGTTAAAAACTGTTTTAAAGAAAAAGTTGTGTACAATAGTAAGATTTGTGTCTGTTAACAATATGTGATATGATGTGATGTATTTGGCTTCTCCTTAAACGAAGTCAAGAATATCTCAGCAACTATGCCCAGATAAACCTGTTAGCCACTTTATTTTTCATCCCCACTCTAAGTCTTCCCATATTCTGCCCCATCCCATTTCCACAACATAATCTTTGTCAACTCTATGGCCTTTAAATCAAAATCCCCCTTATCTTTTCACAAACCCAGCATAAAAACTACTAACTCACTTTCTGTATTGTCACTTTGTTCATACCTATTCTCCCATAACTTCATTATCTGTACCCTTTCTGCTTTCAAGCATTTACATTCAATCAACAGATGCCTAATATTTTCTATACCTTCATTACACAATTTGCATGCTAAATCATCCATAGTTTTCCATTTACAAGTATATTCTCTTGTTGCTAAAGATCTCATTCAAGCCTTAAACAATAAACTACTTTCCTTACTATTATCATAAATTAACTCACTTCCAATATTCCGTTTACTTCTATATATATTTAAACTCTTCTTACCCTCCATACTACTTCTCCATCTCTCCAAATCCCTATTTTTTATTAATGCTTCTATTCTTTTATCCCATTCCTTACCACTATAACACTCAACAATCCTCCTAACACAATCATCCCACCTTTTATACAAGTATACCGATATAAATTCTTTATCCAAATCTTTTGCATACCGCATTACCTGTCTCACCCATCTTGTTACCTGCCCTTTACTCATAACCCAATTAAACACTATTTTGGCTATTCTTTTACTATCCATAAACTGCAACCTACCAAACATTTTCATTTTACTTTTTGCATCTCTCATATAAAAACTTGACCATCCCATTTCTCCTTGAATTGCCTCCTTTGCTGTCCACACCTCTGCATCTAATGCATGTCTTCCTACTTCCCTTTGTACTTTCTCTAAATAATCTAAAATCCTTTTACTAACACATAATGCATCATTACCATATGTTAACCCTGCTACTGCAACTCCCTTCCATACAATTCTAGCTACATCATATTTATTATATGAAAATACTGTTAGTTTGTTTACCAAACCTTTTCTTTTCTTTGCTTCATTTACCAATTTTTTCTCCCATTCAACCAAGCAATTTTCCTGATTACATAGGATGATTCCCAAATACCTATATCTATCCACCACACTTAACTTTATATCCCCAATAAAAAAACTACATCCTCTCTTTCCCCAGTATTAACCATCATTATATTTGATTTTTCTTCACTAAATTTAATCCCCGTCTCTTTACCCACCCTTGCACATGTTCTCAACATAATATCCATATTTTCTCTTCTTTCTGCACATAAAAAGATATCATCTGCAAAAAAAAAAGACCCGACAAAGTATATACTCCTTTGCCACCTATTAATGGTATCTCTACCCCTCTTCCTAGTCTTTCTATTGCTTTTTCCATTTCACTCAAAAACAACAAAAACAAAATCGGTGACATAGGCCATCCTTGCCTTAATCCCACTCCATTTTTAACTTTAACTGATTCTATATCCCCTAATTGATAAGTATAATAATTATTTTCATATAATTTCTTAATAATATTTACTAAAGCTTCATCCAGTCCCAAATTGGCTAATCTTACCCATAATCTATTTCTATTTACTCTATCATATGCTTTCTCTATATCTATAAAACTCATATATAATGATCTACCTGAATTCCTACTCATCTCCATAAGTTGTGTAACTACAAACAAACTATCTCCTATATGCCTATCTGACCTAAAACCTCCTTGCATTTCTCCCACTACATTATTTACTTCCATCCATTTTACAACTCTTCCAGCTACCATATATGCGAAAACTTTATATAAAACTGATGTTACCACTATTGGTCTATAATTATTTAACTTTCTATGATCCTTACCCTTTCCTTTAAATAATAATCTTATTCTTGTATTACTCCAACTACCCGGAAAAACTGTCTTCTGCACCATCTTATTAAAACATGATAATAACTTTGCTTTTGCTCTATGCCCTAAATTCATTACCATCTCTGCTGCCCATCCATCTAAACCTCTCACCTTTCCACTTTTCAATCTCTTTCCTGCCTCATTCAATTCATTTTTTGTGAACCTAATATTCCTACTACTAACTGCTTTCATGTTTTCTATCACTAATTCCTTCACATCTAACATCTTTTCTATATCCATTACATATCTATTTAAGATTTTCTCTAGCTCGCCTCTAGAGCTACATTTTATTCTCTCATCATCTATTAATACTATCTCTCTTTCCCCTACATTTCTCCTTTTAATGTAATTCCAAAATTTTTTACTCCCATCTCTTCCACTTTTATTAATATCCTCCAACAATTTATTATTTAACTTCATCCTCTCTCTATAATTATCCATTTTAACTAGCTTCTTCTTTTCCAAGTACTTTCCCCATTTAACATTAATATCATTTTCACTTTCTTTATTCTTAATAGCACACTTATATTCTCTGCATGCTTTTTTCCTCTCTTTTACACTTTCACTAACTCTCATTTTTTTATTACTTTTATTCTTCTTCATATTCTTGACTAAAACCCTATTTGCCACTTTTTTTACTTCACCACACCAGTCCTTATACTCATCCCCAAACAACTGCTCCATGGTTTCTTCAACTTTTATTTTATACTCTTCCAACTTATTCTTATCATTCACTCTCCCTCCACATCTTTCACTATTATTTCTACCTTTATTTCTATCCTCCATCACATTACTAACCATTTCTATTACAATAAAGTTATGATCACTATTACACACTCTCTCTTCATTATCAAACACCTTAATTTTTTGTATTTTATTCATTCCCTCTTTCTCTACCAATACATAATCTATTGTGTGAAATACATTATTCCTAGACCATGTGTATTGTCCACATTTAATAAATTCCCAATGCTCAAATTTACTCTTTGACAAAATTCCTTCAAAAACTGACCATTCTTATTATCTACATCATCAATTTCTTCAATATGCCCATTCATATCCCCTATAACCATTATTCTCTTCCTCTTTTCTTTAAAACTCTGTATATCCTTAACTAGGCATTCATATATACTATTGTTCCACTCCATTACAGTTTGACTATCTCCAGTGGCAATATACACTACAGCCACCATCCATTCTTGTTTACCCAACCTTATTTCAAACCACAAATGTTCTTGACATTTAACAGTATTTAAATTTTTTTTCGGTATAATACCTATACCACCACCCCTTTTTTCTTTTTCTTTTCTGTTTATACCCTGCCATACTACCTCTTCCAAAATAGGTTCTTCTTCTTCTCTTAGATGAGTTTCCACTACTGCTAATACCTCAAGCCCTTCATTTTCAATTGCTTTATTTAATTCCAGCCATTTTTCTGGTCTCCTACCACCTTGCATATTCAAAAACCCAATTTTAACAATTTCTTCTTTCCTAACTACTCTTTTATAAATTCTTTTGCTTCCTTCTTCTCCATTATGTTTATAACAAACTTTCTTACCACTAATCTTACAAAACCATTCCCTCTCCACATCTACACTTATATCTAAATCAACCATCTTTTGCTTATTTCTTATATCCCCTCCATTCTTCTTCTTTTTGATAATATTACAATTTAAAAGCCCCCCCCCCCCTTTAAAGGTTTCCTGAATTATATTCTTTTAATATCAGACTCCCTAAAACTTCACTTCCTTGTTTTCCTAAGTGCAAACCATCTTTACAATACAACTCCCTCTTTCCAATAAACCAATCCCATACATCCACAAACACAACATTATTTCTCTCACACAATTTTTTCACTCTCTCATTTATAGAACATGCCCTATCTAATAAATGCCTCTTATCAAATCTTGGTAATAGTCCCACTACTCCTACTCTTCCTTTAATCTCTCTCAAATTCCTAATCAATTCTACATACTCATTCATTACTTTCTCTGATGGCTCTAACAAATTATTAGTCCCTACCATTACATATACATCTCTACTACCTTGCTTTCTTACTTTATCTGTCACATCCCTAATTTTTGCTCCAGGCAAACATACTCTAACATACCTGCTTCTATTTTCTCTTGCAATTATATCCCCACATTCTCTTATTAGTGAATCTCCTATCAATACTGCCTCATAATCTACTTTCTCTACTCCATCTTTAACCTTTTCTACCACCTTCTGAATTTCCTTATCCATTTCTTCCTTATCATTTCTACTCAATAATTCCTTTATCTCCTCACACTTCGTCTCTAACAATTTTAACTTTACTTCTACATCCTTCATTTCTTCCTCTATCTTACTTATTCTCTGTCTAACCATCTCCATTGCATTACTACTTCCTTCACCCATATTTTCTGACACTCCACTAAAACCATACTCTGTCCTATCTTTCTTAACTACATTTTGCTCCCTTTCCTCTGACTTTCTCTCTAGACTACCTACACTTAAAAACCACTTTCTCACCTCTTTAATCACATTTACACCTTGACTACATATCCAGAAATCTGTTACATCCTTCCTATTCTTATTCAAACATTTCAAATGATACACCTCAGCACAAACTGTACACTCTACTACTGCTCGTCTAACTCCTTTCTGTCGATCGTATATACATTGTGCCACACAAATGGAATCCATATTCTTATTTTTCAAATCACCTATTCTATATTTGATTCTTCAAACACCATTATACTGAAAAATAAAAAACTTTTTTACTTTTTCCCAAGTTTGATCAAACTACAACCACGTGTTTACTAACGTTATGCCTTTTATCTCAAAATAAATGCCAATTTTAAAATTTAAAAAACTCTCAGTAACAAACTTAATTAAAACGAATTAAACTTACATACAATTTTTTATAAATACCTCTTTATAATACCTCACCTAGTCTTCAAACACACTTATACAGAAAAATAAAACTTTTTTACTTTTCCCAAACCTGATCAAAACTATACCCACGTGTCTTCTAATGTTAGGCCTCCCAAACAAACATTACCTTTTTTCTCAAACCAAATACCTATTTTAAATTCAAAAAACCTTCAGTAACAAACTTAACTAAAACAAATTAAACTTAGATACAACTTTTTTATAAATATCCTTATGATATCACACATTCAACAGGAACAACTTTTTTAAAAAAAAACAACTTCTAACCTAAAATGGCGAACAAAAATCTTTCAGACAGTTAAACACAAAAATTTTCAATCTTTCAAATAACTCACTCTCTCGATCACAATTTTACTCTCATTCACAATAATTGTTTTTTATCTGACTGCTCTCAAAAGATCAATCTCGCACGTAAAGAATAGCAAACTCTCCATACAGTAGTATCACCAAGTGCCATGGATCATTGATTACAAAGGCTTGCATTTGGTCGTACTACTGTATGGAGAGTTTGATATTGTTATTAACAATCTGTGTAAGCATGTTAAATGGTGATCATGTGATGGTTTGTGTATAATGATATCAGCATAGTTTTACCATTGTTTGTCTCCTTCTTAACATAATGTATTCTAACATCTCAGTTTTACAGTGAGGATTGTCATCAAAAATTTTAATGAGATCTTTATTCATAAAGGTACAAAAGATATTAAACCCTCATCCTCTGAAAATTAGTAAGCTAGGGTTAATACGCTTTTTTTATTGTCCCTCTATGGAGAAATCTTGAAGAGCCTTTGTTATACTATGGACTAAGGTTGTTTTATTGCATATTTATTATTTTTTATAGGCATGTTTACATAGTCATTCACTAATATTACTCAAAATTTTACATACTGTCTCACTTAAAACAAACTACCCTATTTTCTCTTTTTTTTTTTTACTAAATACCCTTCCTCCTTTATGTTTTATAATTTTGTTAATAAATTTAAGATTCATAATTTTAAAAAAAATAGCAATTTTTTATATTTATGCCTTAGACTGAGCTTTAATTCCAAAACAAAACACACCTACAACTACTTTGTTTTTCTATTCCAATTCAGTGATCTGTGAAAACACACCTACAACTACTTTGTTTTCCTATTCCAATTCAGTGATCTGTGAAAGAAAAAAAATCTTTTTTTTCTTTTCCCATATGTCATAGCATCAGCCGGGATGTGAACCCACAACCGTCCGCAACCAACTACTTGCTTCCAAGGCGGCTGCGATGACCTCTCGGCTAACAACGCTTTTTTTCTTGCTATCTTTTTGTTTATTTTTCTTTATCAAATTTTAATCTCCACTATTTCATTTTTATGATTATTATTGCTTTTTATGTTCAGAGCAATGATAGAATTACAGATTCTTAAGTCCAACATCAACGGAATATGGCCCTGTATTTTTTAATGGTCTAACTGTTTAATAAATAATTTGATTATTTATCACTATCATTTCAACAAGTTCTCATCTCATATACTACTAAACATCTGGTATCACAAAACTTATAAGATTTTTAGAAGAATAATGGTAAATTAGCACTGACAGCAATCCAATGCTTTTTATAATTCGATCACAGTATCAATATATCCATGAAATAATAAAACCTGCTTTCACTTATTATACAGAATTCTAAAAGCAGTTCATTACTATTTTATTAACTATGTGTTAACTTTATTGTAAATATCCTTGTGGATGGTGGCATACATGAGTTTAACTGGTTATGAACTGCCCTGGGCAGTTTAAGCTAGTGAGTGAATGGTGGATTTAAGAGTTAAAGGTTTTTGGATCAAAACTCAAATTCTCATTGCAGTTGGAAGATATCATATACTCTTATAAAAAACTAATTCCTCAGTTACCCCCTCCCTTTCCAGCAGATTAATAGAGAGATGGACTTAAAACTAAAAATCTCTCAATCAAGGTTTAACCAGCCTATCACTTCAGTGCCCAAATGTCATATGACTGTGCAAGGAACCAATTGTTTGATTATAATATTATAAGCTTATTTGTGATTAGGGGAATCAAATTGATGCCCAAGGACTGAATTGTTAGAGTGAAAGCAACAATTTCGTTTAAGTGTACAAACTGATTTTTTTCTTGTTTTTTATTTTACTTTTCTCTGTTGCGAACCATTCCCGAAATCTTTTTAGCTATGACTCTACCACTTTTTTCTTGAACTGTAATTACAAAATCCGGCAATACTAAAATAATTAGCAGATTCTACTCATGAATTAGTATTTTAGATACAACTGGAAAAACCCTTAAAAAAGCTAATATTTAAGTATAAAGATAGAATATATATATATTGCAGTTGCTACGCAACCATTCTTTTATATACATATTTTTTTCATATTAAAAAAAAGAGAGAGAGTCCTCTTCAGTTTGAATGAAATGTTGGCTGTCAAACTTTGTATTACTGTCTAATTTGTATGTAAAGTGTTATTCTCCTTTAAGATTAGTAATTCAAACTGTCAAGATTTTTAAAAACGAGAAAAGTCCTACAACTGAAAAAAAAAATCGCTAACTTATTATTAACTAACAATTCACAGATCAGATGAAATCTCATTAGAAATTTATGATTTTTTAAAAATAAAATGCAAATTTCTTTTTGTATGTTTCGTTATTTGTTGCCAATTTTATATATTTATTTTCATATAAATTTTACTAATGCTTTTAAATTACTCGAGACAATCTATTATAGACGATATTTCTATAGGTTTATTGATTCAGTAAAGACTCCAGGCAATAAGGAAAAAATATAAATACCACGGAATTGTTATTGGTGTCAAAGGATACACAAAAAGTAGTGATAAATATGTATTATGAATCAGAAAATATTTATAAGTTAACTTTAAAAGAAATACCTATAGTGCTGTGAAATGTAGAAACTGTGCTACACATTAAAATTTTCTTAATTATAATACATGTTGTAACGAACAGATTGGACTTATATAGCGAGATCATTGTTTAACATGAAGCGCTCAGTATATTATAGCAGAGCCATTAAAGAAGATGTATCTGGATATTCTGACCATAAGATTTATTCACACATTATTGGATCTTCACCATGGATTTATCCACACATTATTGGATTTTCACCAGATGAGGCAGTATTCAATAAATCAATATCCCCGATCTAAACATAAAGATGAATGACCCTAGTCATGTGGATAAACTAAGCTTACATATAAATTAGCATAATTCATGCTATCAAAAAAATTCAGAGTCCACCAGAATTATTCATTACTACTAATATAATTACCAGTAGGTGAAGGTATAAACATTAAAAAAAGAAAAACATTTTTGGGTAGCTGATCAGGAGGATATAATGCAATCTCCTCCATGACCAGACAGTGTACCACCTCTTTGAATGCAGTTAATATCCCTCACAGTTTGGTGCAAGGTTTTCAGATCCAAGGCTCCTCACTGATGAAGGTCACAAGCCAGAAACCGGTCTGGGAATATTGGATTAATAGGCAGTAAATAAGAATTTTGATGGCAAAATCTTGTAGCATCTATTGATCACTATGGTTTGCACTGAGTGGTGCTACTGTATGGAAAAAATGTTATTATTTTAACAGCTTGTGGAAGCATAAGAAAATGCGGATCATGTGATTAGTGGTTTAATATTGTTTATTTTAATAAATTGAATCAAATACATTTAATAATGTGAATATGTGTGATGACATTAAATTGCATTTATAAAATATTCTAAAATATATTATGTTACTTATGCCAGCAAGTAAAATTCATAAATGATGATGATGATCCTAAACCTTTTCTAGTTAGCAACATATTCTGGATGATCTTAATCATTGAGTAGTGCTAACGACTGCTATGGATGAGATACAATTTAAATGGAAAATTAAGTCCTTGGATAACAAAATTTAGACACAGTTTTATAACACAAGAAAAAAAAGACACAAACAATTTTGAAACTCAAATTATTTTAATGAACAATTCATTCACTTGAATTAAAAAAATAATAAATAGTATATAAATGAAGAAAATAATTCCATAAGTATAATTTCCAGGAATGAAGTATGTATTAAATTTTAACTGACAGAAACTAGTGTCAATAATAACTAATCTATTAGAAATTATTTTGTTCTTTTTCAGAAACAAAGAAATAAACTGACAGCTTGCATACTCTTATAAATTATTAGTTTAAGCAGAGATTAATTAAGTTAATATTGCATGTATATTTCATTATTCATCTTTGCAAACAATAAAAAAACAATAATTGTAATATTTTTCTTAGTAGACTGCATAGTTATTTTCTATATTAATGCAAACTTAAGTGCCATTGTACATTATTAAATTACATACGTATTTTGCAAAAAAAAAAAGAGAAGATATATAAAAATGTTTTCTTGCTAAAATAATATTACAGGCTTTGAGATATTGTTTTAATTAGTTAATAATTTGTTTTAAAGTATTCTGTGAACTGAAAAAATTTAAATACAGACAATTTATAGTGAAAAATCCATTTAAATAAAATTACTTTCATAGCTTTTATTCTTTTTTTAACATGAAATTTCTTTTAGATATTCCAGTAAAACTTCTTTATGTTTTATTTTTTTTTATTAATTTCAATTATACTATAAAGTAAACTTTCTTGAGATACATGAATTTCACTTTAAAGGGGTCACTTCGATTATATCCGAAACAGCGCCACCTGTCCCGTGTCGTAGCAAACGTAAAACGTTTCAGTTGTTTTTCACGAAAAAGTCCATTTTTAGATTTTAGCACATGCATAGAGTATTTACATATTAGTCAAAATAAGAGTCATAGATCACATGACCCTATCTCTTAAGCTTGTAAGTTATAAACAATGATGATTGCCAATTCCTCTACAAGCTTTATGATAAATGCTTAGCCAGAGCCAGCACTTAAAATATCTCTGTCAGGTATCCCTCCCCAAACCCCTGACCATGGTTTCATGCTTTGGCACTCCTCAGAGAGGTGTCAGGGTAGGTTCAGACACTAGATCTAAAAATACCAACCCAAAGCCAAGCCCTTATCTAAAAGTTATCTATTGAGTGGAAAATCTGAAAATTTCAGACATCTACATGTCTTCAAACCCAGCTATCCAACTCAAATAGCTATATGTAAAGTTTCATGTAGATGGCAGTAATAATAAATAATTTATTCGATTTTCCCTCGAAGCCAACGGACCACCCCACATTCACTTTGTTCCCAGACAGTCCAGAGAGCAAGTTCTAGTCTTCATCCCAGAAATTTTACTTTTGAATTCCAAATCCCATTTTTCTTGCAATTGGTAAGTTATAATAATTATTTATGATTTATTTCTATAAAATATTTCTATAAAAATAAGTTCTTTGACTTTCTATCCATTGCAGTTACCTGGATCATCTTATTCTACATCTATTCACATCTTTCTAATTTCATTTCAAATCAAGTATGTATTACTAAATATTTATATACTATATTTCAAAAAATAATAATCATGTTTTTCATATTATGATTTATTTCTATAAAATATTTCTATAAAAATACGTTCTTTGACTGTCTATCTATTTGCAGATACCCGGATCATCTTATTTTACATCTATTTGCATCTTTTTGTACTTTTATTTCAAATCAAGTATGTATTACTCTATATCATGTTTTTCATATTTGCTTTCGTAGATTTTGAAAATATTCAGCATCATTTTGTCAAATGAAAATGATGTTTGCAGCATCATTTTATCAACTGAAAATTTTCAAAATCACGTGATGTTTTTCTTACTTGTAAATGCTTGATTTCAATATCTATTATATGTTTTTTTTACAAATTACATTTTAGGTTTTAGAATATATATGATTCAAAACTTGATAAACGTATTTCAATAAATAAATAAGCATTTTTTGATATATTTTGAGACACGTGATATCATATATATATATGTGTCTGCATTCATTTCTCCCCAACATCATATCCATAGTTTTTTTTTTATAAAAAATAATAAATGTTTTTTTTTCATATGATCTTGATAAATAATTATTAGTACATAGATAAGTGCTATTCAAAACTTTTATAATGTATTTCAATAAATAAATACGCAGCATTCCTTTTTGATATATTTCGAGTCACGTGATATCATATATATATATGTCTGCATTCATTTTTCCCGCCTCGTCATATTCATAATTTTTTTTTTTTTGATAAAAAATATTTTAGGCCTTATAAATTATGTGTTTTTTTTCATATGATCTTGCTAAATAATTATTAGCATGTAGATATGTGTTACATAAAATATAATTTGAAAATTTTGCTTTTATATATATATAGTTATGGCATCCTTCTTCAAAGCAATTGCTAGTGGATCCTGCTGTCGTTCTTCTTCTAATGAGTCAGATCATGACTATGTGCCATTGTTAGAGGCCAATGAAGATGAAGACTCAAGTGATGAAGAATTATCTGATACCACTAGCAACAACAGTGACGATTCTTCTCCTGATGACATAGGAGAGTCAGGAACTTGGGTACCAGTGAATATGAATAGGATTCCTCCACCACCCCCAAGGTTTCCCTTTACTGCCACCCTAGGCATGACTAAGGCAATGGTACCAGATGCTACAGCATTACAATTCTTTGAATTGTAATTTGATGAAAAAATGCTGAAAATTGTCGTAAGGGAAACTAACCTTTATGCTGATGAATATATTCGAAAGACTATATTGAAGATACTGTCCAGAGCAAGAAAATGGACACCCACTTCAGTGAAAGAGATGAGGTTATTTTTCACAGCGATGATGCTTCAGCGCCTTGTCAAACTGCCACATCAGGAATGGTCATGGTCAAAAAGATGGATATTTTATGTATCCGTATTTTCTGGAGTGATGGCAAGTGCCAGATATTTATTGCTCATGAAATTTCTGCATTTTTCTGACAATGAATCTGTTGACATAAAAACTCACCCTAATCCAAAGCTCTTGGAGCATTTGAGAGGACTCTTTAGTACATTATACATTCCAGACCAAACTGTTAGTATAGATGAAAGCTTGATGCTCTACAAAGGCCGGTTATCATGGAAAACATATAACATCAAAAAGAGGGCCCGTTTTGGTCTAAAATGTTTCATGATATGCGAATCAAAAACTGGATATATTTGTGACTTTCTCTTATATACTGGGAAAGGAACAGCATACAATCAAAAGTATGCAGCACTTCCAGTAACAACTAAAAGTATCCTTCATCTTATGGATAGATATTTGGGTTAAGGTTACTGTGTAACTGTTGACAACTGATATATGTCAATGGAATTAGTAGATAAACTTCTAAATGAGAAGACTGATATCTACAGCACTGTCAATATCAGAAGAAAGGGTCTGCTAGCTGAAATGACAAAAAATAAGCTGAAAAAAGGTACCATCCAAGCTTTTCAGCTTGGAAAGATTATGGCCTTGAAATGGCAAGACAAAAAACCAGTCTACCTTTTGAGTACCATTCATGATGTGTGCACACAAATTGTAAAAAAAAAAATTGGGGAAGACATGGTGAAGCCCACTGTAGTGTGTGATTACAACAACTCTATGGGTGGTTTGATCATTGCGATCAAGAGTTGTCATTTTATCAAACAACCAGGACTCGGAAAAAAAAGTATTACAAAAAATATTTAGACACTTCATTGACCAAGCCCTTTTGAATGCAAGCATTCTTTACAACCAGTATAAACCTATTACACTTGATCTGTTAGAATCCAAAGCACGGGTTATTAAAGAGTCTTTTTGAATTGTACACCGATCCTGGTTTCAAAAATTCACATGGTAGACCTAATCTTGACCCTCCAGCTATTAGGCTAACAGCTCGTCACTTTCCAGTTTTCATCTCACCTAATCCCATCAAAAAGAATCCTTCAAGAACATGCAAGGTTTGCAGTTCTAAAACAGACAGTAATGGAAAACGTGTCCACAGAGAATCCAGATACTGTTGTGATGACTGCAATATTGGACTGTATGTGGATCCTTGCTTTAAAATTTTCCACACACTGAAGAATTACTGATGGTATTGATTGTTGCCATTTGTGAATTTTGTATGTATATATATATATATATATAAATTTGTTCTAACTGCTTGATCAATTGTTTCGGGGTTAGGTAGGTGGACAGAAGAATACACTGGAAAGTAAAAGCAATACATTTTCTATAGAGGTATGTATAGCTTACATTTACTAAATTTATAGATATATATTTTGACAGTTGTAACTCTGTCTATTTTTTATTTTAGCTGTGTTAGCCATGAAGACAACCACTCCAGTGGGCAATTACTAAAAGACAACCACTCCAGTGGGCAATTATTTGTATAATTTTTTATGCTTTGTTTGTTATCAGGTAGTATATAGTTGTAGCTCTTCATTGTAAGATTTGTAAAAACAATTGTTTTTATAACTATTACAATTGGACATTTCCAAGTTTGAACCCTTACAATGTTTCTAATGCAATTTTTTAAAATTATTCACTTCTATAACTATTTTCATAACAATTTTGAATATGGACATTGTAAGTTTTATAGAAATAATTGTTTTATATCTATTACAATCCTTTATATCTATGTACATGAACTGTACCAAGTTTGAACCCTATACATATAAGCAGCATTGTGTTATATATATTGTATTGTAAATTTTTTAAAATTTTTTACATGTAGTCTAATGAAAAATGTTTGATTTGAACAGGTCCAAGTTCAAAATCATAAGTTTTTATAGGTCCAAGTTTAACCCCCTATTGCTTTTTATAAAGTTTTTATAAGATTTATTACTTCTATAACTACTATTTAGAATTTAGAGTTTCTAAATTTCAGCTAATGAAAAATGTTTGATTTGAACAGGTCCAAGTTCAAAATCATAAGTTTTTATAGGTCCAAGTTTAACCCACTATTGCTTTTTATAAAGTTTTTATTACTTCTACAACTACTATTTTGAATTTAGAGTTTCTAAATTTCAGAAAAAGTGTTTTTTTTTTTTACAAATAAAACTACCTTTTTATAAGTATTCCTGCCAAAAAGGGACTTGTAAGCATAATTCTAGTGACCTATATATAAGTAAAAAAAAATCAACCACTTTTTTTATTTCTTCATAAATATATTCATCATCATCATCATCATTATCAACCATTATCAATCCACTGCAGGATGAAGGTCTCTCCAAGTTTAATCCATCTTCTCCGATCTTTAGCTTCTCTTCTCCACATCACCCCTGCACACTTTCTTATTTCATCCATCCATCTCACATGTGGTCTCTTTCTGGGTCTTTTACAATCTCTTGGAATCCAGTTTAAAATTTCAATTGTCCATCTATTATCATCTCTTCTAACAATATGTCCAGCCCAACTCCACTTCAATCTTTTAATTTTTTCAATGAGGTCAGTAACACCTGTTTGTTCTCTTACCCATACATTGCGTTTACGATCTCTTCTTGTTACTTCCAACATACATCTCTCCATACTTCTTTCAGTGGTCTGAAGTCTCTGAATTGCTCTTCTATTAAGTGTCCAAGTCTGAGATCCATAAGTAAGAACTGGTAAAACACATTTGTTAAAAACCTTCCTTTTCAAACACATAGGCATATTTCCTTTTAGTATCAAGTTATTTCTACCAAAAGCACTCCAACCAAGTTTAATTCTATGATTAATTTCCTCCATTATGTTTCCATCTGTATTAATAATCTGACTAAGGTATTTGTAACTGTTAACTTCTAATTCATCATAATCAATCTTTATTTTCATATTTAGAGCAAATCGATTAAACATTATTTTAGTCTTTTTAACGTTTATCTTTAGTCCTACTTTCATCTGATAATTCCTGCAACATTTCTTGCAGATCTGAAGCATTATTTGCAAAAACAACTACATCATCTGCGAAATCTAAATGACTTAATCACCATTTACTTTCACTCCTTTAGTTTCCCATTTTAATCCACAAAATACTTCATGCAGCACTGCTGTAAAAAGTTTTGGAGATATGGAGTCACCTTGTCTTACACCTTTCTCAATGTTGACTTTCCCAGTGTCATTATGTAATCTAATTGTTGCTGTTGCATTTTTATAAATATTCTTTAAAATATGACAATATCCTGGATCTATACCTTGATGATCTAATGCTTTAATCACTGAAGGAATGTTTATAGAATCAAATGCCTTTTCATAATCTACAAATCCTAAGCATAATGGCAACTCATATTCATTTGTCCTTTCTATAACTTCTCTCAATACCTGGATATGATCTACTGTACTAAAACCACTTTTAAATCCAGCTTGTTCTCTTGGTTGGTGGAAATCCAATGTTCTCTGTAGACGAGTAGTAATTATCTTGGTAAAAATTTTATATAAAACTGATAAAAGGCTGATAGGTCTGTAATTTCTAATATCTTCTTTATCACCTTTTTTAAATATTAATATTATTACTGCATTCTTCCAATCATCCAGTACATCTTTATCATTTAGACATTTGGTATATAACTTTGCTAAAAATTTTTCTATTTCTTCACCTGCTTCTTTTAATATATCAATTATAATTCCACCATTACCTGGAGCCTTTCCTTTCTTCATACTTTAATTGCATGTCTCACTTTTTCATTTAAAATTCTGGGCAATTTGGAAGATGTAATAGATATAGGAGGTACTTGTTCTTTATTACTATATAATTCTTGATAAAAATCTTCTACCAATTTCATGATGTCATCTCTCCTTTTAGTAATAATTCCATCTTTTTTTCTTATTGCAGATATAAATTTCCTACCAATACTAAAATGTTGTTTTACATTCTTAAGACTTATTTTCTTCTATAGCTTTCCTTGCTAGTTCACAGTTATACTTTCTTATATCATTTTCAACTCTTTTCCGCACCATTTTACAAAATTCGAGATATTCAATTCTTTTTAATGCATCATTTTTGTATATCTTCATATTCCTTCTTTTCTTCATAAATTCTCTAGTCTCAGTAGAAATTTTATTGGACAATTGCTGTTTCTTTCTACCAGCTATCTTTGTTGCAGTTTTCAAAAGTGTATCAGTTATTTTCATATTAATTTCATTCAAATCTGAATCATGTTCAAAATCTACTAATACTTGAAACCGATTTGTAAGTTCTAATTTAAATTCATTAGAATGTTTCTGAAGATTAGGAATATCAACTGTAAATATTGTTTTTCTTAATAATTTTTGTCTCTCTAGTTTTACATTAACACATATCTTACACCTTACTAATCGATGATCACTTCCTGTGTTAAATTTATTAAGAACATTACAATCTTGAAATATGTACTTCCTGTTAGTCAAAATATAATCCAATTCTGCTGTACCTTCATTTGGATGCTTCCATGTCCATTTCCTTTTAACATTTTTCTCAAAAAAAGAATTCATAATATAAAGTTTTTCTTTTTCTGCAAACTCCACAAGTCTATGTCCTCTCTCATTTCTATTACCATAACCAAAATTACCCACAGCACTTTCATCTTTCATTTTTTTACCAATTCTAGCATTAAAGTCTCCCATAACAATTTTAAAATGGTGTTTACTCTGATCAAAAGCCTTTTGTACATCCATATAAAAATCTTCTACTACTTCATCACTATGAGAACTTGTTGGGGCATAAACCTGAATTATCTGCATTTGGTATCTGCTATTAAGTTGTATAACTAATCTTGCCACTCTGTCCGATACACCATCAATCTCCACAATATTGTTCTTCCACTTTTTATTTTTAATGAATCTTACTCCACTTGTATTTTCAATATTTGTGCCTTTATAATAGAATATATGTCCACTGTTTAAATCAATTGTCTCTTCACCTTTTCTTCTAACTTCACAAAGTCCAATAATGTCCAATTTAATATAAGAAAGTTCTTCTAATTCTTGCAATCTTCCTTCACTTGAAAGTGATCTGCAGTTGTAAGTACCTAAATAAAAAGTCGTCATCAAATGGCAGCCTGTGTCCACAATCAGGGGATTCATAGCACCCTCCACCTTCAGCCACCAACCGCTGCCTTGGTTGGTGACTTTACAGCCTCCTGGGAATAAGGGCCATGCTTTATTTTTGTCTGTCATAATTGTATATATGTATTGGGAAAATAGTTATCATTTACACAAACATTCATTCTGCCTTATCAGGCACTGAGAAGAAAGACCATGGTGTTTCTTGATCTTAACCCATAGAGACCTGAACGGCCATTTTTAATTCCCAAAAAAAATTACAGGACCTACAATTTTAAATAAAATGTCTAATTTATTACAATAAATAAATATATATATACATTTTTATAAAGTGCAAATATGAAAGAATGTTATAAAGCTGATAAAGTAGTCATTACCACAAAAAATAATTTAAAAAAAATGATATTTTTCACATTTTTAAAATCTTTATTTTTACATTGGTTCACAAACTCTCAATTTTGAAAGGTATAGCCTAAAATGACAATTTCATAGACAGCTTCATCACATTCATCATAAAATGCAGAAAAAAATAATATATAACATGACCTACCTGAGTTACAGATTGTTGGTGTAATGTGGCAGAATGTGACAATTTCAGTTTCGTTTTTTTACTAACCACCCTATATGTTCAATTTTTGCAAGCAGTTGTTTTTCTAGGCCCTCTATGCGGGATATCTATTAGAAATGCAAGGTTTTGTGTGGATTAGAAATGCAAGGTTTTAGTGTGGATCAAAAAAAAAATAACAGTAATAACTTTAGTAAAGTGTAAGTTATGGGGATAAAAAATAATTACTATATTATTGAAAAATCATGGGCTAAATTATGCATTATTACATAGGAAACCATAATAGCAAAGTATGCTATAAAATGAATAAAAAGTTATCTACAATGAAATGAATAAAAACGTAGTAAATTCTAAGTTATGCATGTAAAAAATAATTACTACATTATTGGAATATCATGAGGGTAAGGGTGAGCTAAATTATGCATTATTACATAGGAAACCATGATAGCAAAGTATGCTATAAAATGAATAAAAAGTTATCTGCAAAGTATGCTATAAAATGAATAAAAAGTTATCTACAATGAAATGAATAAAAACGTAGTAAATTCTAAGTTATGCATGTAAAAAATAATTACTACATTATTGGAATATCATGAGGGTAAGGGTGAGCTAAATTATGCATTATTACATAGGAAACCATAATAGCAAAGTATGCTATCAAATGAATAAAAAGTTATCTATAATGAAACGAATAAAAATGTAGTAAATTCTAAGTTATGCATGTAAAAAATAATTACTACATTATTGGAATATCATGAGGGTAAGGGTGAGCTAAATTATGCATTATTACATAGGAAACCATGATAGCAAAGTATGCTATAAAATGAATAAAAAGTTATCTGCAAAGTATGCTATAAAATGAATAAAAAGTTATCTACAATGAAATGAATAAAAACGTAGTAAATTCTAAGTTATGCATGTAAAAAATAATTACTACATTATTGGAATATCATGAGGGTAAGGGTGAGCTAAATTATGCATTATTACATAGGAAACCATAATAGCAAAGTATGCTATCAAATGAATAAAAAGTTATCTATAATGAAACGAATAAAAATGTAGTAAATTCTAAGTTATGCATGTAAAAAATAATTACTACATTATTGGAATATCATGAGGGTAAGGGTGAGCTAAATTATGCATTATTACATAGGAAACCATGATAGCAAAGTATGCTATAAAATGAATAAAAAGTTATCTGCAAAGTATGCTATAAAATGAATAAAAACTTATCTACAATGAAATGTATAAAAACAGTAAATAAAATAAAATAAATAACCCAAAGGAATTACAAGCAATTATTATATATCAGTGGGAGATGATGATGATGAATGTTGAATACTTACGGGTAATGGGGAATACGAAACCTCAAAATCAAACACATCAACAGAAAAGTTTGTCAGAATCAAAATTACGTTCAGCGGCGAAAATAATTGTTTTCTCCGTATATTTTTTTTATCCGTTGATAAAATCTAGAAAGATAAAAAAAATTTACAAAATTTTAATAATGTACTTTACAAAAATTGCTATAAAAAATCTAATTTTCATCGCACAGAAAAAATTTTTAGATGTACAAAAAGATAGAAAAATGGCGGAGAGAAAGAAAAAAAAAGCGTAACTGTGACGTATACGGTTTGCACGCTATTGCGGTCGAAATTGGAAACTTATTTTTTAAGCGTAATTGGGCGTCAATAGGTCACAAAGGGTAAACTCAGAGGTAAAAAGCCAATAAAAAAATAAAATAAAAAAAAAAAAAAGAACAATTTTGGTCATTTTTTTGAAAAAATAAATAAGCAGTCAAAAGGTTGAACATTTTACTTAAAATAAAAGAGACTGATATATTTACTTTTAAAAATAAATCCATCTGCAAATTAAATATACTTTATAGGAATTCTTCCTTTCCTTAAAAGGGATTATGGTGGAGTTGTTTGTAATGATTTCTTTTGGTAAATTTTTTTTATGAGACGTATCTATTCTATCATCATCAACCATTATCAATCCGCTGCAGAATGAAGGTCTCTCCAAGTTCAATCCATCTTTTCCGATCTTTAGCTTCTCTTCTCCACATCACCCCTGCACACTTTTTTATTTCATCCATCCATCTCGCATGTGGTCTCTTCCTGGATCTTTTACAATCTCTTAGAATCCAGTTTAAAATTTCAATTGTCCATCTATTATCATCTTTTCTAGCAATATGTCCAGCCCAATTCCACTTCAGTCTTTTAATTTTTTCAATATGGTCAGTAACACCTGTTTGTTCTCTTACCCATACATTGTGTTTTCGATCTCTTCTTGTTACTCCCAATATGCATCTCTCCATACTTCTTTGAGTGGTTTAAAGTCTCTGTATTGCTCTTCTATTAAGTGCCTATGTCTCAAATCCATAAGTAAGAACTGGCAAAACACATTTATTAAAAACCTTTCTTTTCAAACACATAGGCATATTTCCTTTTAGTATCAATTTATTTCTACCAAAAGCACTCCAACCAAGTTTAATTCTATGATTAATTTTATCCATTATGTTTCCAATCTATTCTATGTAGGGCCACTTTTATAGATATATTCTTTTAAAAACAAAAGTAATGATAGACTCATTTTTTCATAAAAATAAAAATTCTTTCTAAATTCTTTCTCGAGTAACAATTTATTCCTACTATTAGTTGCATTATTTCTAAAACACTATAACACACACACACATATATATATATTCAATTAAATATTTCCACAGATTGTTATTATAATAAAAAATAGAAATGATGAGATATCCATGTAAATAGAAATAACCTTTAACCTTTGATGTTATTAAAGTTTGCCTGAGGCTAAATCAATTTTTTCATTAACTTACAATAACTTGTTTATTGGAGCTTTTTGTTGACATAGAAGGGGATCTTTTACTTCAAACCCAAATTCTTATATAAATTTAAACCCAGAAAGCTATTTTTATAGGTGTGATAATGTAAATTAATAGCATTATTCTTGACATTCTGCAAATAATATTTTAAACTTTCTAGAGGATTGTATATATTGGTAACATTAAGGATTAAAGGCTATTTCTAATTACATGGATATTATCTCATTATTTTTATTTTGTATTATAATAACAATCCATGAGAATATTTAATTCAACATATACAATTCTCTAGAGAAGTTATAAAATATTATTTGCAGAATGTTAAGAAAGATGCTATTCTCACACCTATAAAAATAGCTTGTTGGGTTTAAATCCATATAAGAACTTGGATTTGATAAAAGAGAATCCCTTTTACTTCAGCAAAAAACTTCAACAAAAGAACTATTGTAGGTTAATGAGAAAATAAAGTTAAGCCTCAAGAATTGTCAATTAATAATTTCTTGATAGCATCAGGGTTAAAGATTATTTCTATTTACATGGATTTCATCTCATTATTTCTATTCTTATATATATATATAATTAAAATGATAACCAATTGAAATGATAATACTTTACTGTAACATATTGTGATTTTCATTTGTCTAGAAGTTTTAAATAAACCCATTCAACAAACAAAAATAAACCTAAGTAATATCATTTTTTGACTACTTAGATATCTTAGATCAGAATGAAAAATGGAACCATCTTTTGCCTAGAGAGATTGCCTGAAAAGCTTATTAAACTTTGCCTGTTATCATGGTACATTCAGAAAACAGCTGGCTATTGGCAATTTATAATTTAATATATGTAGCATTACATTAGTTAGTGGTTAGAAAAAATGTAAAAGTTATGTAAGTGATTCAAGACAAAAGTACATGAAAATTAAAATAGAAAAATCATACAATAAATTATAAAAATAAAATAAAAAATGGATTGTAAGCATACATCAAAAGTTGTTGCAAATAATAATGAAATAATAAAGAAATGTGATAGTGTAAACTGGAAACTAATATTGACATGTATATGATTCTTTTTTTTTTTTCATATGTCATAGCATCGGCCGGGAGGCAAACCCACAACTGTCTGCAACCCACTACTTGCTTGCAAGGTGGCTGCGATGACCTCTCGGCTAACAACGCTTGACATATATATCATTCTTAAACATGTTTATTTGTATGGGTGAGAAATGGTTTATATGTACTAATTTGTGAAGAAATCTGATATTATTTAAGCAATTGAGCTAATTCATGAGTCTCTGAATTATATGAGCACGTTGATGGATTTAAACAAAATTTGTTGCTGTAATTAAATTGAGTAAAATAATCAAAATATTACACAATTGTAATACTTAAATTTAAAAGAGGCTGCAGTAATTGGAGAACTGTTAGTGTTGAAATAAAAGGTCTTATTATTTACATGTTTTAAATACATGTTTGGTAATTAAATATTTAAATTAGTCTATAGATAGAATGAGATGAATTAATTTTTGTTTATAAAAGTTATTTTTCTTTATTTTAATAATTAATTTTTATAATTATAGCCTTAATATATAAGCTTCCATTTTATAAATTCAAATTTAAAGTTAGAAAAACAAGTGACATTTCAAATTTTTTGTGTGTCCAATTTTATTAATTAAATAAATTATCAATGGCTGACTGAAAAACAATTGTCATCATCAGTTTCTGGAAATATGTGGCATTGCTTTTAATTTGAAGCCAATACAGATTATTGCATGGGAAAATTAAAGATATATAAAGCAGCAAAAAACAGCAATAGTTTCTAGGAGTTGAATTCATTGAAGTCCAGTCACTATGGTAAATGTTAAGAGAGAGACGGCTATTTTACATACAAAAATATCTGTTAATTAAAAACTATTGTAATAACAACAAAAATAATAAATATAAAGGTGGTTAACAATTGTATACAGTCTCTGAATTTGCAGAAGTACTTTCGGTTAATTCCTTAATCATCCTCAACTGCTGTTAAGCAATTTCCCAGATAATTAATAACTGCAAAAAAGATAGTTAATAATATATTGAGTATATATATCTACATATATCTTACAGATTATGTGTTCACTCATTCATTTACTGAAAAGATAAGAATAAGAAAAAATCTTACTGTACTATATATTTTTTATTTTTAAATAAAATGAATATAAAAATGTCTGTCATCATAGTTAAATATGCTCTAGGTAATACTTCACTATTTTTTTCTGTTATAAAAATGTAATCAAGAAATTACGATCTCTCCAATTGTTTTGATATTTTTAAGTCAGTAACAACTTTAAATATATTTTTAAATTTTATATAATGAGCCTGCCAATCCTCTTAAGTCATGTGATATATGATTTGATTTCCTTGCAATTATTGTTTTAAGTTTTGTAAATTTTTTAGAATTATGTTTAGAAAATATTTTATTAAAATAAAATACTGCACATCAAATTTAAAAAGACTAATAAAGGCAAAATAAAATATATGAGCTTTCAAAAGCATTAACTGATTATTTTTATTAACAAATGTGATTTCATACAGTGCTAATGAAAAAATAGCTTCTCGCATATCATCAAATGTATTAAATTTATGAATTTTAATGTTTTTGTTTGTTTAAATTTTTGGATACTGTACAATTGCAGTCATGTATAGTGTAGTTCATGGCTTCACTGTATTTGATTTCAGGCAATGTTAACAAATTTGTTAAAATCTGTTGATTGAAATTTATAAGAGAAAATATAATAACAGTATTTTCCACATTTCAAACAGTCATGTAAAAAATTTATTTCATAACAGCCACCTAACTTTGGGTTGGAAAAGTAAGGCAATATGGTAACTTCTCATACCTTCACATAAACAAAGGCAAAACTCTCCATATAGTAGTGCCACCCTGTACCAAACAGAGTAATCAATGGATGCCAGAAGGCTTGTGCATAAAATCCCTATCTAATGCCTACTCATCCAATATCCCCAGACTGGTTTCTGGCTTGTGGCCATCATCAGTGAGGAGCCTTGGATTTGAGAGCACTGCACCTAGATCTTAGGATCTAATGCAACCCTCCAGCAGCCATATTTAAACTATGCTTTACTACAAAACTATGAGAATGAAAATTGAAAACACAATAATATTTTCAATCTAAGTTCAATAGCTTATATAGTCATATGGGTTTGAACTCAATCCAGCACCCATACATTTTGGTGTTTTTGGCTTTTAAACAACTATCCATTGATTACTCTGGCACAGGGTGGCACTACCAAAGAGTTTTTGCCTTTGTTTACAACAATTATGTGCTAGTATGAGATGTTGATCATGTGATGTTTAGTGGTTTAAAACCTTCACATATAACATTAAATATCTGTGATTGTACTGGGATGATGTGGAGAAGAGAGGCTAGAGATTGAAGAAGATGGATTGAACTTGGAGACACTTTTATCATGCAGTGAAATGATAATAGTGGAAAATGATGATCTGTGATGATCGTGATTAACTCTTTAAAGTTAATACTGTGATTTTAATGAAGATTAAATATTTTTAATTTTGATACATATTTGTGAGCCTCTAGAAATTATTAATAAAGTTTCTATGCCACATTATTCATTCATATTACAATTCCTGCTATTATTTTTATCCATTAATGCATAATCAAACACTTTTTTCGATTTATTATATACATTTGGCAAAACATTTTGAATCAGCATTACAGAGAAAAAATATAGCTTTGGCTGTTAAATTGTAATTAAGCATATTTAAATCAAATGTAATTATCCAGATTAAGAATAAAAAAAAACAAGATTTAAAATAAAAATGATGTGAAATGGATTTATTGATGACTCACCTACTACAAATGATTTTAAAACAAGCAAAACTCTCCATATAGTAGTGCCACTCAGTGCAAGCCAGAGTAATCAATGGATTCCAGAAGGCTTGTGCATAAAATCCCTATCTAGTGCCTACTCATCCAATATCCCCAGACTAGTTTCTAGCTTGTGGCTTCAGTCAGTGAGGAACCTTAGATCCGAGAGCATTGCACCTAGATCTTAGGATCTAATACAATCTTCCAATGTGGTATCCATTGATTACTCTGGCTTGCACTAAGTGGCCCTACTATATGGAGAGTTTTGCCTGTTTTAATAACAGTTATGAGCAAGCATAAGAAATGATTATGCAATGTTCAGTGGTTTAATACAAATGATTTTATTAGTTAGGGATATGATATTTAATCTTATAAGAATCATAGTTATGTTTTATTTTTTTTACAACTAATTCTTAGCATTATTACATGTTAATTTTTTTTCCCAAAATAAGCAACACTTTTATTTTGGTATGCAGTATAATTTATTTAAAATATCTGTAATTTTACCAATGATAAAGAACAATGCACCAGTGTCTTAATGCAAGAGATAAGAAGCATTCTATCACCAGTCCTTATGAATTTATGTGACAAATAATTCACATTATGTCAATACTTCTACTTCACTTTTTGAAAAATTGTCATATCTGATCTTGCTTTTAGAAGTGAACTATTCCAGATTCCTTGCCTGATTGGCTGGCACCTGGTCGCTATCCAATAGGAATAAATCCTTCACTGGGGTTTGCACACATAATCCAGTATTTCCAGAAAGGTAGGTGATCTGCCATTAAATAGTCAGCCTTTTGAAGGCAAGACAGAGAGTAATTACTTCTGTCAGCCTGTACGTGCTCACCAATAAATCTTCTGCCATCAGAAAAGAAATTTTCTTTAGTCATTATCATGATATCCACACATTGAGGTAAGTCCACATAAGAACTGGAAACTGCTTTGTTTGCAAGTTACTCAAGGCAAGTTGTTAAGTGCAGCTGAAAGAGTCTTACTAGAGCCGACTCAAGTCAAGCTGTCCAATACAACCAGAAGAGTTTTACTTGAGCTCATGAGGCAGGCTTTTTTTTTACTCTTTAACCATCATATATTTAATTTTTTTTTTTTTTTTTTTTTTTAAATAAAAAAAAAAATCAAAGGAAGCTAAATTTTTTATAAAACAAAAAGAAAAAAGAGTTTATAAAACTAAAACAGATAAGTCTAAAAAGAAAAATTGGTAGATCAACAAACATGGACACATTAGCAATATATTAATTGTGCTTGTGAGTCTTAAGCTAATCATTTAACTGAAAGGAGACCCTTTGATTCCTCTTGGAGGCCTTAAAGGAATCGAGCAGGGCAAATTCCTAATGTCCACTCCATACGTTCTTGTCGTTGCAGCTGTTATTACTATGTGATTATTCATATAGTATACACACATGAATGGGCTGATGATTAGTTTATATAGCACATTGGGAGTTTTCAGTACTTCTTTTTGCATTAATTTAGAGCAAATTTGTATACATATACATTAATAAAACACTTTTTTTTATAATTAATTTTCTCATGTATTTTTTTAAAATAATAACTGATTATTGAGTTTTCGTATTGGATGCTGTATAACCTGAGAACATTATTTATAAAATAGTTTCAGAAAACCATAAATCTGAATATCTGTTACATAAAAAATTTGAATATGATTTTTTTCAGTAATATAAATTACTTTTTACAATATTTATAAACAAAATTAAAGGAAAAAGCGACAATCAATAAATGTCTAAATTATACCACACTGCACAAGAGCGTTTTTTTTTTTTTTTTTTAGAACAATTTGGGTTTAAAATAAAGAGTTAAAATATCTATTTGTAAAACTGTAAAAAGTTATGTAACTCCCATTCTGGATTAAACATGCTTACCTGTACTTTTTGGTGATGCAACATTGCTAACATCCAGAAGGTCATCACAGCCGCCATGCAAGCAAGTAGTTGGTTGCAGACGGTTGTGGGTTCACATCCCGGCCAATGCTATGACATATGAAAAAAAAACTTTCTATAATTAAATCTGTTACTGCTTCAGAATTTTTTGAAAACAATATATGTAGTAATTCATTTGCTACTGATAAGACTTTGCATTAAAACTATTCTTGCCTTCCATTCATTTGATGAAAGAAAATAATTAATAAGACAGCAAACTAAAACATTAACATTAATAAAAACAAAGTCCTATTTGAAATGATAGCAACGTTGTTAGGCTTTTGATCACTTTTCTGTGGCTACATACAATGCTATTTTTCCAATATTATATTGATTTTGACAGCAGAAACTAAAACTAAATTACATAGTTTCATTAGTTCAAAAAAATCTGTAGAGGTCAGTATTTTATAGATGAAAATTTCATCAAAGGAATTGAAGATCCACTACAAAATGCTGATTAGGAGATTCTTTGAAGGAACAATTGTGAGATTATTTGTAAACTTCTTTTCTGTTGTTGTAATTAGCAATGGGCAAAAAATGTATATTTTCCATAGTTTATCCTTACAAAATGTTTGAATCGTAATTATTAAAAAAGAAATATTTTCATAATTCTGCTTAGTTTTTTTCCCCAAAATGTTTTATTTTAATAAATATAAGTTAAGAAATTTGTAGTAATGGTGAAATGAAACTATGTTTGGTCATAGTCTGATAAACATTACAAAACAGAACTTTTGTGACATTTTAATTTTGAATATATAAATGTTAGAACATTTAATCAAGAAAAGATACAATTTTAACTTTTTTACATGTTAAGCAGGTTTTCAATACATTAAGTATTTTAATAATTATAAATACAATTTTAAATTTATGAACAGAATTTTATAACCTTATGATGACTTATCAATAATTCATTCCAGATTTAGATATAAAGTTCAATCAACAAAGATTTAGTTAATTCGCTTTTTTCCATCGTATTATGAATAAATGAATTATTTTTGTTATATATTTCACTTTATTTCATTTTATGCCCCTTTATATCTTACCTTGCCTTCAAATAGTGGACTAGTCCATCTTATTGTAATTGAACTTAACATTCAATACCATGAATCAATATATATATATATATATATATATATATATATATATATATATATATATATATATATATAAATATACATACAAATAGATAACATATGTCAAAGGGGAATGATATTCACTGAATTAGATTTTTAAAGATGCTTTTTGTTTGCACACTGATATCTCTAACAACAAATTTATTGAATTCTAATAGAGAATAAAGATTTAAAAATTAGAATCAAATGTTGAACATTTACTCAAATTATTGCTAGAGATAACTATGGAAACATCCATTTGGTGAAGGATTTTAAAAGTTGAAATGCTTAGTAATGTTTAATGAGAAAATGTTATTATTTTTTTTTTAATTTTTCTAAGTGCTAATAATTGTTATTTATATTATAAAAACTTCTTCAAAATCTTTATTTGTTCTAAATAGATTAAAGTACCTTTGTCAGAAATTTACTATTTTTCATTCTACTGTAACAAAGACATATTTTCCACAATGAAGCTTAATGTTTAACCATGGTAGCAACATTGTTTCAAACAATTATATTTCTTAAATCCACTAGATAAACATTTATGGTTCTTGATGTTATTTTTTGATAGATATTCTTTGAGTAGCTAAAGAAATAAATAAGTCTGTGAAGAAATGGAAATTAAATTAATTCAAAATCACACTGTAATATTAGAGATATAATTAAATTTTTACATGAGTAATATAACAACAACTATCATACTGAGAAAACTTCTTGAACCTTTGATGAGATATATGTTCTCCAAAATAATATTCATCATATGGATTTCAAATATTTTTATTTTATTTATAACAGCAGTTTTATAAAGTGTAGAATTAATTATGAATTTTTTATTCCCCACCCTGCTTTTTTATGTTTGTTTCTAGGTCTTCAGCAAATGAAATATTTTCATGGGAGTGTGTGGTGAGAAATGCAGGTGCAATCATGTGCTACAATAATAATCAAACTTAAAAACATAAAGCATCACATAATTTCCAAAATATCTAAATGCTGTGCTTTCAGATCCAAGGCTCATCAATGATGAAGTCCACAAGTTAGAAACTGGTCTTGGAATATTGGATGAGTATACATTTGATAGGGATTTGCTATACAAATCTTCTAGTATCCATTGGTTATTGTGGCTTGCACTGGATGGTGCTAGTATATGGAGAGGGTTGCTACTGTTTTAATAATCAAACTTGTGATTCTCCAAGTAGTTCTGAATATTTTATGAAACTATATTGGCATAAAGAATATTATTTGCCATTATATGTTCATATAATATAAATAGGGTATCATTTAAATATAGAAAAAATGGCAATTTTACCATTACTAACCCTTCTCATAGTTCATTGATATTTAGTCTTTTAATTACTGCATGTATGTCTGCTTTGTCTTTGAACAGGCATTTGAATCTGGGCTGAGAGATCCAAGAGGCTTAAGATATTTTTTACAGATAGTCAGCCCATAGCCAATGCAGATGATAATCCACTGTTAAGTCATAAATGAGTATCTAGTTATTATTATCCTGGCTGATTTTGGATTAATCTCTGATGTTATAATGTCTGTTGATATGACAACTATAAAAACTGAAGGTATAACTGTAATATGATGTGTCTGATTATAATGGATGTATGTGTCATATTATTATGGGTAATAACTTTATGAATTTTTTTTACTGGAAAATATGTTTCAAGTGAATATTCAGATAGGAACCATTAGCTCTTTAATCCCTCAGCCTATCAGTATACAAAGCAACTAAACATAACATATGGAATTTTTTGAAATAATTCAATCCACATTTGTTTAACAAGATTTTATGAGACTATAGAATAGAAAATAACACAAAACAAAGATAAATATTGAATTACTATTGAGTTTACAAATAATAGCTGTATCATATTAAACGTTATATTAATACCATATAATTGGAGAGATATGATGAAAATATTATATACAACCCTAATACATTATCAGACATTAGCTGCCTTATCAAAGACAACATTTATATTGCTTTAAAAATCATTATATTAAAAACAACAAACGGAAATATTAAATTGTACATTTATATGAACACTGAAAGGCCTTTAACTGAACACTATTATATTTTTTATAACCACTGAGTTTACATTGTTAATGAACCACAGCATTTTAATTCTGCATTTTCTGTGGTATTTGATAAATATTTTGGGTGAATTCATAGTAAATATGCCCCATTTGTATCTCTATAACATAAACGATGGCACTGGCATTGAATTCTAATAATAATAATAATAAAAAGAAGAAGAAAAAAAGAACAAGAAGAAAGGAAGAAGAACAAGAAGGAGGAGCAAGAAGAAGAGGAGGAGGATAAAAGGAGAAGAAGAAAAGCAGAAAATCAGCAGCAACAGCTGCAGCTGCGATAAATTATTTAGTTTTATGGAAGAGGGTTCAAGTTTTTTTTATATTATTTGATTACAGTATTTTCAAAATAAAGGGAATTTCTTCCTACTTTCTATACAATTATATGTCTTGAAGCAGATCTAATAAGATTTCAGATTATTTTTTTTATGCTTTGATATCTCTTTGGCTCAATGTATAATTAATATTTATTTGTATAAGTACTGAAGCTAAAAATCAACATTGAAACTAAATTTGTAGAATTTGGAAGGCATAAATATTAATTAACAAAACTCATTAGTGAAAAATAAAAGAAAGGACCAAATTAATGAATTAAATTTTTGCAGGTTGACTTCACATGTATAACGTGATTAGACATTTAAAAAGTTTTATTTTTAAAAAATACAGTAATTTTATTAGCAGAATATACAATTATTTGCAGAATAATATAATTTAGAATAGTGTATGTAGATCGATTTCACTAATTATTAAATAAGATCATTAATTAGAAATATAAAATACTCTTTTTTTAAAATTTTATTTGTCTGGATATTTTCTTTTTTAATTTAATATATTTATAAAATATTAATTCCTAATGAGAAAAATAATAATAAGGATTTTTTTTATTTAAAAAAAAAACAACAACAACTAAGCTTCATTTATTTAATAAAGTTTTCTCATACATTTAAAATGTTTTATCTCTTTCTTTTAAATTGATTATAGCTCTGTATTTTAATGACTTACGGAGCTCATTAAAAAAAGAAAAAAATTTGGAGATGTATCCTGAATATCAAAATGTTAACATTATGTTTAAATAAATCTCCATGACCATTCAGTAAATTTAATTGACAAAGTAGATAGATACAAATTTTTCGGAATTGTAGATCATCTAGGGCAGGGGCAGAAAACCGTTTTGTGTCAAGGGCCGTTTGGATATTTGTAATCTCATTCTTTGGCCACACAAAATTATCGATTTAAAAATTAGCCTATTATATTTGATTAAAAATGTAATTAGTTTATCTCTGATAGAATAATGTAAAATTATTACAAAGGTTGAAGAGAAAAAAGATGCTTGAGAAAATAAATATTATTTTATTTAACTCCTAATTCAGTATTTGCATACATATTTGCACTGCACTATGTGTGTATTTAAATAGAAGTTTTATACAGGTCCACTTTATATATGTATGTGAAAATGTCTGAGGGTCAGAATGAGAGATTTAGAGAACTAGCCTTGACCTGATTTAGTGAAATACGACTGATAACGTTAGATTCATTCATACATATATATATATATAAAGAGAAAAGGAGTTTATTGTTATTAACTTTTTATTAATAATGGTGGTGAGGGTTTTAAAGAAAAAAATGAAGAATCAGTAAACTTGAACGAACTTTTTAATAATCAGGGGAATAATGTTAAATTCATTACGAGATTTTAACTTGGTATCTCTTTTGTTCTTTGGAATGCCTTGATATATTAATGAAAAGTTAAATAGTATTTAAGATTTGTCAGAAGGTTTGTAATGATATATTATAAGACGTGATATGTTGGACTATTTCCATCATTTATGAATGAATGTTGTCTATTTGTGTGTTATTACTAACAAGTTGCTTGTGTTTGGAAAGTTTAAATAAAGTTTAAATTTTTCTATACATTCAACATTCACTCATAAATGATGGAAATAGTTCAACATATCACATCTTAATATTTAATATTGTTTTGTTCAATGGTATCTGTGTCCATTTGTCATTAACTCAACATTAGAATCAAAAAATTCTGAGAAAGAAAGCTTTTATTCCATGTTAAATAGTCTTATTACATTAAAACTGTTATGGGTTCTTTTTTCCTAGATTATTTAAATCATATTTATTGGTAGAAATAATAAATCTTGTCTCAAAGTTATTGAGAATGATATTGCTGGCTCTGTGAATTCTAATGATCTTCTGTTATTGATTTTGTTCTGCAATATATGGTTTGACAAGCACTTTGTTTAAGCAAAACAATTATTCACATGATCATCATTTTTTATGCTTGCTCAAGCTGTTAAAACAAAGGCAAAACTCTCCATACATTAGTGTCACTGAGTTTTGCCTCTGTTCAACATCTTGGGTAAGAATAAGAAATGGCGATCATGTGATGTTTAGTGGTTTAATACCAATCCTGCCTAATAGGATAGTGGTGGCTATGGCTATTAAAGGACCAAAGGTACCAAAATGTATGGGTACCAAACTGAGTTCAGACCTATATGATTATATAAGCTAATTAGCTTGGATTGGAAATATTGTGTTTTCAATTTTGGACTCGTGGTCTTGTAGTTAACTAAAGAGGTAAAAGATGGTTACTGGTGGGTTGCATTAGATCCTAAGATCTAGGTGCAGTGCTCTTAGTTCCAAGGCTCCTCACTGATGAAAGCCACAAGCTAGAAACTAGTCTGGGAATATTGAATGAATAGGTACTAGATGGGGATTTTATGCACAAACCTTTTTGCATCCTTTGATTACTCGGGCTTGCACTGAGTGGTAATACCGTATGGAGAGTTTTGCCTCTGGGTCAAAACAATTATTACTAAGAAATTTGGATTCATTTATATTTGATACTATATCTTCTTGATTATATTATTGTTAGAAAATCAGAATGTCAGAAATAATATAAACATTTACAAATGTTGATTGTTGTACAGATTATCTGAATTTAAAATATTAACATTCAAAACAGACCCTATTCCAAAGCTATTGGTGGGAAAATCATTGTTAATTCTTTAAATACAATATAAAAATCTGAAGTCAAAAGTATATCAATTGAAAAGAGGGTTTAAAAATGATTGATGATTAAGAAGGTGAAAGGAATAGAATTATTTTCCGATTGTGAGTATTTTCAATCTTTTTTCATGTCTTCCATATCTTTCTAATAAAAATAATCAATTTTACACTTCTTTAGAATATATGTAAGATAGTTTATAAAGTGAATGAGATCTGTCTCTTTCATGAAATCATTCTCTACTTCATCATACAGTACTCCTTTAGGAATTCTTGTATTGTTCCCCCATTTTCCATAACCAATCCAATGAAAATGTGATTTTGCACAAGTGTATTCTATATTACATCTAGAAAATTAAAGAATGTATTGATTGGGCTTATGAATGTTATATTTTTAAAAATTATAAAACATCTTAAATGAAATTTTTATAATACGTTTACATTATATCTACATCCATCTTTCTATTTAATAAGTTACCAATATGTTTAAATTGTTTACACTGTTAAATTTATAATCATCAAACTAAAAGTTGTTGAAGATTTTTTTTTCATTATTAACCGATATAAAACTGAATTTTTTTAAAAACTTGAATTGCTAAAATAAAATCTTAACATGTTGCATTCAAAACCTTAAATACATTTTGGAGATTGTCTTTTGAATTAATGAGAAAGTTCAAAATTTAAAAAGATGAAATTATTGTTTTTGCTTTTAATTGATTGAAATTAAAAATTTTATCATCAAAACTGTATCATATCTTGATTTCTGATTTATTAAGCCACTTATGAACAGTTCCAAATATCACAGACACAACATGCTTGCATAACATCTGATTTTATTTAAAATGCCTGATTTTTCACCTGTAGAGATATTTCATCTCACTTCATCATGTAGAAACTCCATACTACAAATAAACTTTGGTAGGCAACTATATAATTTCAAAGAAGGCCTCAGATCTGTTTGATTAATTGAATCAAATACTTTGGCCAAATCAATAAAAATATGAATTCTTTTGTTCCAATGCTTTATGAGCAATAAAATAAATAAATAAAAAATAAAACTATACCTCTGCTGTTCTTAATGTTTTAGAACTACAGTGAATCTCTTGTAACCATTTATCAATGACTGGAAATAATTTATTCAATAAAGCTTTTAAAAAAACATTGCTGTGATAGAGAATAATGACATTTCATTAGAACTTCCACATTCTTATCTATTCTTTTATTTTATCCTTAGTTGAAGTTTTCTCTAAGCATCTCATTTGATCTAGAGTCATTCCAATTTTAAGATTACAAAAAACCCATTTTGAGTTCACTCACCTGGCTTTATAATACTAGAGAAAAAATATACAAATCCTCACAAACAGAAAATTGACAAACCTGAATGGCCATAGATCTCTCTCTAAGTGTCTTCATAAGAAGATCTAAATATTTTTCTTATTCATACCATCTTTCTTCCATTTTGTCTTGCTTTTTTCATTTTGTTCTGTTTATATTTTTTGTTTAAATTTTATTATTAATATCTTCATTGAATAATAAGCCACAATCAGGGCATTATTGGGTGGCAGAAATCAATCATAAATGCTATTTGTATGTTACATTAGGAATTTTTATTAAACCATTTTGGAGATGTATATGATTTGCAAGGTTACTTGTGTTGATAGCACCTAATAATAATAATAATAATAATAATAATAATAATAATAATAATAATAATAATAATAATAATAATAATAATAATAATGATAATGATAATGATAATGATAATAATAATAATAATAATAATAATAATAATAATAATAATAATAATAATAATAATAATAATAATAATAATAATAATAATAATAATAATAATAATAATAATAATAATAATAATAATAATAATAATTCAATTCAATTCAATATCCATTTATTATGTGCATTTCAACATTTACACTTTAACAGAAATACACAATAAAAAAAAAATAATAATAATAACAATGATAATAATTAAAATTTAAAAAAAAAAAAAAACAATTATAATCAAATACAAGCTAAATACATAAAATTATATATACATATATGTTCATAACTATACATTTAGTTGTTTTTTAACATTCATCACAAATTGATCGCAAAAAATATCAATATTATTAAAAGTTAGATTATATACCATTTGCAATCTATTAATAACTGATTTACCAAAGAAAGTATTTTTACATATACTAATCTTGAAAGTTTGCATTTCTCTTAATAAGCGACAAGGTACTTTCAATTCTATTTTTGATATACAGTTACTGACATCAATTTTCCCATCAATCAACTTTTTCAGTAATATCATATCCTTCAACATTCTCCTTTCTTTCAATACTGTTTTGACAGTTTGACATTCACCCATTATTAATTTATTAAATCTTTTTTCAATATTATATATTTTAGACTGAATATTAATCAGATTGAAGTTCCATATACAAGAATTATATTCTAAAACTGTAACAACAAGAGAAAAAAGTAACCTATATTTTATGGAAATAGATAAATCTCTCCCATATCTCAAAATACAGCCCATCTTTCTGTATGCTTTATTAATAATACATTTAATATGTGCATTAAAAGTAAAATTGCTACAAAATATAATTCCTAAATCAGATACAGTCTCTTTATATTTAATAACACCATTCTCAATTTTATATTGATAAACAGATTTTTCAGTTTTATTAGTATAGGAAACAATGCATGTTTTATTAATGTTAATCTCCATGTTGTTATACCTACACCATATAATAAAACTATCTATATCCTTTTGAACCTCAATATGATCACTATAAGTAATAATTCTTTTAAATAACTTACAATCATCAGCATAAGTAAGTATCATACTATTTTTTATGCTATGATCAAGATCACACATATAAACATTAAAAAGCAATGGTGCTAATATTCCACCCTGAGGAACACCTATCATATTATCAAAAAAAAGAGAATTAGTTTTATCCATATGTACATAAGATTTTCGACCCCTCAAATAATTGGAAAACCACTCAACTAAATGAGGACTAACACCCAACATTTTAAGTTTATACAAAAGTCTAATATATGAAACTTTGTCAAATGCCTGAGTCATATCAAAATATACAACATCTAATTGCTTCTGATCAGATAAGGCATGAGCAATATGATCAGATATCACCATTAAATTAGTTTCAGCAGATCTACCAGGTAAAAAACCATGCTGATAACTAGGTAATACCTTAATCATATCTACAATAATATTACTATAAATACACCTTTCATAAATTCTAGCAAAAGGTGACAGAATTGAAATAGGTCTATAATTACCCGAATCAGATCTATCCCCTTTTTTAAAAATTGGTATAATTTTAGCTATCTTAAATATATCAGGAATAATAGTTTTCTCAATTGATAAATTAATAATATAATGCAATGGTGCTACCAAACATTCAGCACAACCCTTGATAATAAAATTAGGAATATTATCATATCCCATAGAAGATTTCGATTTAAGTTTAGAAATTGCAGTAAACACTTCAGGAATTGCAATTTTATTAACATCTATATTCCAAAAACTTTCTTTATTAAATTTAATATCAACCATATTATCATTACTTGAAGTATCTAAGTACATATTAGTAAAATGATTGACTAGATCATCCATAGAAGGCCTAATTACATTATATCTACAACTTTTACTTCCAACAATATTAAGATCTTTTATATAATTCCAAAACATTTGTGGATTATTCCTAAAATTTTCTTCAACTCTATTTAAATTATTATTATAATCTCTTTTCATAAGAGTTTTAGTATAAGCACGCAAACCACTAAATTTCTTATACAATTCTTTATCATTAGTTAGTTTATATAACCTATGATATTTGTGCTTTCTATTTAAGCCCTTACACAATTCCCTAGAAAACCATTTAGGATATTTGTTATTAGTATTTAAATAATGCCTAACAGGAATATATTGATCTAGACAATTTTGAACTATACCAACAAAATTATTTGCCGCTATATTTGGATCATTTTCCATCAAAATTACATTCCAATCAATGTCCTCAAAAGCTTTATAAAGGCCATAATAGTCACCATGTTTGTAATCTCTCTTACTATTTACCATAGGCTTTATATGTTCATGAGAACCATCTATTACAAATTCCAAAGGTGGATGATAAGGATCAGGGGGCAAAAGAGCTTGATCAGCCTCTTTGCACTTCAAATCATTCTTAGTGCTAAACAATAAATCCAACATACCCCCCCTAAAATTAATAATACTATTAAGTTGAATTAAACTAACCAACTCAACAAAAATTTTTAATCTATAAAGTTTACTATTATCAACATTCTTATTACTATGTCTTGAGTAATCAGCTTCATTAAAATCCCCAACTATAATAATATCATATTTATATTTCACCAATATATCCTCAACCTTAACTAAATATGCATCTAAATCATTCATTGACAAAGTAGGTCGAAGATATATAGTACCTAACAATATTTTATTTTTATTTTTTAAACTAACTTCAATCCAACAAGATTCAATATTATTATCATTAATAATTATCTGTTTATGCTTTATGTCTTTTTTAATAGAAATCAAAGTACCACCTCCTCTTGTTTCATAATTATAATTTCTATCACATCTATACACACAATACCTATCATCAAATATACTAATATTATCAATTTCTTCTTTTAACCAAGTCTCTGTTAAAAAGATAATATCATATTCATTTAATAACAATTCAAATTTAAAATCAATTGTCTTAGTTCTAAGACCACGAACATTTTGATAATAACAATTCATGAATTGCTATTTATTACACAGATTATTTTGCAAATTTATATCTTGCACTATAGTGCTAATTTCATCAACATTATCAGTCAATATAATATCTTCTGTCTTTTCTTCAATAATCTTATTAATATTTAATATAGCATTATCCTGTGTACTATCAACATTAAAATTTCTTAAATATTTTAAATCTCCATAGAAGGGCAATATGACTGCTGACAAAGGCCAAACGTTACCAACCAAAACTTTATCAGATTCAGATTCCTCTATAGATAAATAAAATGAAGAATATTTTTTAGATTTTGTATTCAGTTTATAACACACACTATTTATATCTAAAACATTTTTCAAATGAGCAGTCACATCTTCATTAGAGGTGTCATTATCCATTCTAGTTAGAAAAAATTTTTTAAATTTCTTTCTTGTCTTAATAGCTTTTAAAACATGATTAACCTGATTTCCTATAATAGGTGAAGAACTTGAATTTTTAATATTTTTATTCTTATTTTTACGATAAAATACAGTTTTAAAACCATCATTTTCTTTATCTGCACAATCTTTCAAATAAAAGGCATATGAGTTTTTAGAGGTGCTATCTTGATTAGAAATCCCAGACGATTCATCTGACGTTACATTTGTTTTCATATCTGACTGACCAACCTTCACTTTAATTGCTTTATTCTGCTGTTCATTAAATTTAGAACTTGATCTATCAGTGACACTAAAAACTGCCTCCTTTTTTAATTGATCAACTCCTTCACTTCTATTTATAGTAGAAAGTGGAGGGAAATTTAAATCAGAAACAATAAGTTCAGGCGTTTGCTTTTCTTTATGCTTTAAAATAAGTTGACTTTCTTTTTTATTAAAAACAACAGAATTTCTGTCTATGCTTCTATAATCATTATTTTTATTTATATCCAAATTATTAACAGATGCATTTAATAACATATTTTTTATCGTAATATTTTCTTCTTTCAATAATTTAATTTCACTTGATAAATCTGTAACAATATTTAAAATTCTATTCAATAAAAACGTAGATTTTTCACAAGATAAACAATTATTATCCATTTTAGATAGATTTTTTTCTCCTTTATCAAAATCACGATTAGATATAGCATTAATTTCTATTAATTTAGAAATGTCATTACCTTCATTTCCTAATAAATTTTGACCAAAAATATCCAAGTCTTGCGAATCATTTATATCTGATACAATAATCTCCATTTTGTTTTCATTGACTTCCATTACGTTATTACTATTTGAATGATTACATTTATCACAAATATAGGACTCCATTTCTATTTCATTTTTATGCAATATTATTCCATTAGATTTCAAACATGTTTTATGAAACTTATTATTGCATTTAAAACATTTAATTCTTGGCTGTTTTCCAAATATAAGATCACTGCAAAGAGCACATGGTGTACCTCCCATAGCAGCAGCAATAATAATAATAATAATAATAATAATAATAATAATAATAATAATAATAATAATAATAATAATAATAATAATAATAATAATAATAATAATAATAATAATAATAATAATAATAATAATAATAATAATAATAATAATAATAATAATAATAATAATTCAATTCAATTCAATTCAATATCCATTTATTATGTGCATTTCAACATTTACACTTTAACAGAAATACACAATAAAAAAAAAAAAATAATAATAACAATGATAATAATTAAAATTTAAAAAAAAAACAATTATAATCAAATACAAGCTAAATACATAAAATTATATATACATATATGTTCATAACTATACATTTAGTTGTTTTTTAACATTCATCACAAATTGATCGCAAAAAATATCAATATTATTAAAAGTTAGATTATATACCATTTGCAATCTATTAATAACTGATTTACCAAAGAAAGTATTTTTACATATACTAATCTTGAAAGTTTGCATTTCTCTTAATAAGCGACAAGGTACTTTCAATTCTATTTTTGATATACAGTTACTGACATCAATTTTCCCATCAATCAACTTTTTCAGTAATATCATATCCTTCAACATTCTCCTTTCTTTCAATACTGTTTTGACAGTTTGACATTCACCCATTATTAATTTATTAAATCTTTTTTCAATATTATATATTTTAGACTGAATATTAATCAGATTGAAGTTCCATATACAAGAATTATATTCTAAAACTGTAACAACAAGAGAAAAAAGTAACCTATATTTTATGGAAATAGATAAATCTCTCCCATATCTCAAAATACAGCCCATCTTTCTGTATGCTTTATTAATAATACATTTAATATGTGCATTAAAAGTAAAATTGCTACAAAATATAATTCCTAAATCAGATACAGTCTCTTTATATTTAATAACACCATTCTCAATTTTATATTGATAAACAGATTTTTCAGTTTTATTAGTATAGGAAACAATGCATGTTTTATTAATGTTAATCTCCATGTTGTTATACCTACACCATATAATAAAACTATCTATATCCTTTTGAACCTCAATATGATCACTATAAGTAATAATTCTTTTAAATAACTTACAATCATCAGCATAAGTAAGTATCATACTATTTTTTATGCTATGATCAAGATCACACATATAAACATTAAAAAGCAATGGTGCTAATATTCCACCCTGAGGAACACCTATCATATTATCAAAAAAAAGAGAATTAGTTTTATCCATATGTACATAAGATTTTCGACCCCTCAAATAATTGGAAAACCACTCAACTAAATGAGGACTAACACCCAACATTTTAAGTTTATACAAAAGTCTAATATATGAAACTTTGTCAAATGCCTGAGTCATATCAAAATATACAACATCTAATTGCTTCTGATCAGATAAGGCATGAGCAATATGATCAGATATCACCATTAAATTAGTTTCAGCAGATCTACCAGGTAAAAAACCATGCTGATAACTAGGTAATACCTTAATCATATCTACAATAATATTACTATAAATACACGTTTCATAAATTCTAGCAAAAGGTGACAGAATAATAATAATAATAATAATAATAATAATAATAATAATAATAATAATAATAATAATAATAATAATAATAATAATAATAATAATAATAATTCAATTCAATTCAATTCTTTATTTAATGTACATATCAACAGCATTTAGCCAATTATAGATTGCACAGTAATTTCATTATCATATATAAATCTAAATAAGCATTAAAAATACAAAACAAAATAAAAAAAAAAAAAAAAAAAAAAAAATAATACCAATAAAATAGAAAAACAATAAAATGCACAAATAATTAAAAGGGCAATATATCACATGAAATTAAGGATAATATTTTTTTATGAGGACCTTAGTGAATTGTTTAAAATTCAGATTAAAAACATCATCATTACCAAAATCTTTGTTATAAGTTCTAGGTAAACGAAATAAAGGGGAAAATCTTAATACATCAGATTTACAAATTTTCAGTTCAAAAATATTGTGAGTACGAGTATTATAATTCTGTTTCTTAATACCTAAATTAGAAAGCAAATTAGATACAGAAATATTCTGGGAAATAAATTTATGAAAAAGCTTGAGATCTCTTGTTTTTCGTCTCAGCAGTAAATCAATATAGTGTTCATTACCTAAACTATTCAATTTTGAAAATTTGTCAAAAACAGACTGAATTCTTATGATATCTGTACTGTTATGAGGACTCCATATAATTGAACCATACTCCAAGATGGGAAGAACTAAGGATATAAAAAGTTTAATCTTTGTAAATTTATTAAATGCTTTTCCATATCTGTAAATAGCTCCTATAATTTTAAGAGATTTATTCACCATAAAATTAATGTGATTATGAAAAGACCCATTATTGGAAAATATTATTCCTAGATCTTTTTGATGATCATTTGTTATAATTTTAGAATCACCAATATAGTAGGAAAACCTTAAAATTTCAGATTTTCTAGAGTAAGAGACAATGGAGCACTTATCCATATTTATATCTATATAATTACCTTCGCACCAATTCAAGAAATTATCTATATCACTTTGAAGTAAAAAACAGTCATTAGAAGAATAAATATGCCTAAAAATTTTGCAATCATCTGCATAACATAGAAGATGTGAAAATTTAATGCATGTTTTTAGGTCATCAATGTATACATTAAATAATAAAGGTGCAAGAACACTGCCTTGAGGCACCCCAGTGAAGCAATAATATGGTAATGACAATTTATTATTAAACCTCACACAAGACATTCTATCCTTAAGAAAAGAGTTAAACCAATTAATTAATAATTTGGAAAAACCTAACCTACAAAGCTTCTTAAGAAGAATTTTATGATTAACTCTATCAAAAGCCCTGGACATGTCAAAATAAACAACATCTAACCTAGATTGATTCTCAATTGAATTTGAAATGTGATCAAAAATAGTTAGCAAATTTGTCTCAATGGACCTATTAGGCAAAAATCCATGCTGCTCTGGTGCCAAAACCTTAGAGACATCCAAGATAATTTTATTATATAAACATCTTTCAAATATTCGAGCAACAGTGTGTAGAATTGAAATAGGCCTATAGTCACTTACCAAATCTCTAGATCCTTTCTTAAAAATAGGAACAACTTTAGCAATTTTAAGGGATGTAGGAAAAGTACCATTTGCTAAAGAGCAATTAAAAATATGCAAAAGAGGAGAAGCAATGTATTCAGCACATCCTTTATAAATGAAAGCTGGAATATTGTCAAGGCCCACACTAGAATGTAATTTAAGCTGCCCAATAGCAAAAACAACATCAGATTCAATAAATGAATCACATGTTATTCTTTCTTCAACTAGATCATTATTTTCAGTTAAATTAGTAAAAGACTGAGATTGTTTAAAAAGCTCTGAGAAATAATGAGAAAAATCATCTGCGGCTAGATTAGAATTATTACTCTGTAATTTTTTTTTTTAATACCTAAAACCTTAACCAGAGACCAAAATTGCAAAGGATTATCAGAAATATGATTTTCAGTGTTTTGTATAAATTTTTGAAAATCTCTATAATATATAACCTTTGACAATCTTCTATAATTAATAAAATTGTTATAATAATTTAAGTTCTTAGTTTTCCAATATTTACGATGATGAAATGATTTCCTTTTAATAATTTCTTTAAGAGAAACTGAAAACCAGAGAGGAAAATGGTTAGTTAAAATTTTTTCTTTAGGAATGTATTTGTCAATTAGTTCACTAAATGATTGTTCAAAAAACTTCATACAGAAATCTCCATCAGATGAAGAATACAATTTTTCCCAGTTAAAATTAGATAATTGTAAACAAAGACCCAAATAATTTCCTTTTTTGTAGTTTCTCTTCATAATTTTAAAAGGACAAAGTCTATTAAATTTAATATTAATATAAAATTCTAAGGGAGGATGATGCAAATCAATGGAAAAAGGAAGAGAAGTAGTAGTTAAACATTCAATTGTAGGAAAATTACTAAGAATATAATCCAATGTGTGATCATTAAAATTGGTGTATGGATTAAATTGTTTTAAATTTAACAAATTGCAAAAACAAATCATTCTCAATGCTTTAGGTGAAAAAGAGACTGAATCTATGATAGTAGTACCTAAATATAAATCAGGAATATTAAAATCACCAGTAATAAGTATATATGATTCATATTTGATTAAAAAATCTTCAAGAATAGAAAGAAACTCATTAAACTCTAAAAAGGATAATGTTGGTTTTATGTAGATAGTACCCAAAAGAACTTTGACACTATTTTTCAAACTTATTTCACACCATGTAGCTTCACAAGATGATGATGAAATAGGAATATACTTATGTATAAAATTACATTTAAAAGCAATGAGCGTGCTCCCACCCTTGGAAGCAACATCAGAAGATCTATCTGTTCGAAGTACTTTATATCTATTATCCATAAAAACATCATCTGAAATGTGTTGAGTAAGCCAAGTTTCTGAAATAAAAACAATATCAAAATTTTCAGAACTGAAGAATTGCTTAATTTTTGCAGTCTTAGTTCTCATCCCACGAATGTTTACATAAAAACAATAATAATAATAATAATAATAATAATAATAATAATAATAATAATAATAATAATAATAATAATAATAATAATAATAATAATAATAATAATAATAATAATAATAATAATAATAATAATAATAATAATAATAATAATAATAATAATAATAATAATAATAATAATAATAATAATAATAATAATAATAATAATAATAATAATAATAATAATAATAATAATAATAATAATAATAATAATAATAATAATAATAATAATAATAATAATAATAATAATAATAATAATAATAATAATAATAATAATAATAATAATAATAATAATAACATATAATCTCCTTGTGATAAATAAATCACGCATGGAGCTTAACAAAAATACATGTGCAAATAAAATAAAAAACATTAATATACAATAAAAAATTAAATAGAAATAAAAAGTTTTTGATTATCATCAAGTATAATCCAGTTCATAATGAATTTTCTCAAAGTTTTTCTTGATAGGTCATTAACATTAAATCCAATGTTTCTTATAAAAATATTATAAAATCTTGGACCAAGATAACATTTCTGATATCTACAATGAGTTTTAAAGTACACTGGTTTAAATAATAAATCAAAATCACTTGATCTAGTCACCATTATTGATGAAGAATTATTTTTATTCATTTTTTTGTATTTAATATAATAACACAAAATATTCACTAAAAATAATTGATGAATAGTTAAAACTCCAGCACACTTAAATAATTCAAGTCTTGGCAAATCCAAAGGTTTAAACAAAATAATTCTTAACGTAAAATTTTGTAGTGTTTGCAATGACTTCAAAAAATATGCTGCAGTGCCACCCCATAATGTTATTCCATAACAAAGTCTGCTTAAGAAAATTTGTTTATATATACTTAATAGGACAGATTTACTCAAACAATCTCTTAATCTATAAAAAAGAAAATTAAGTTTTCTTAATTTTACTTGAAGCCAAAGAATATGTTTATCCCAGTGTAAATACTCATCCAAAACCAAGCCAAGGTAAAAAATTGTTAATAATAATAATAATAATAATAATAATAATAATAATAATAATAATAATAATAATAATGATAATAATGATAATAATAATAATAATAATAATAATAATAATAATAATAATAATAATAATAATAATAATAATAATAATAATAATTCAATTCAATTCAATTCAATTCATTTATTTAAGTGCTAAACAACAGCATAAAGCCAATTACAGCTTGCACATACAATAAAAGTGAAAATAAAACATATAACATAAAATGAAAATATAAATGTATACATAATAAAGTAAAATTTAAAAGACAAAATCAAACTTCACATTTCAGTTTAACAAGATTACAAAATTTCTTATAATCAATGTCACACAGATTAAGGTTACTCCCAATTTTATTATATAAAGAGGGTAACTTAAATAAAGAAGAAAATTTAAGAATATTAGAACGGCATGTTTGAATCTGATATACACAAGTAGACCTAGTATCATAACTCAAAGACCTAACTGAGATAGTTGAAACTATATCTGATAAAATAACCTGTTTATTAACAATTTTATAAAAATATTTCAAATCCCTATACTTTCGTCTAGATGAAAGATTAATCATTTTACCCTCCCAAGAAACATATTTGAAAAACTTCTTTGAAATAGACTGCAACAAGTTACATCCTTGCAAAGAACTAGGGTTCCAAATTATTGAACCATATTCAATAATAGGAAGAACCAATGAAAAAAACAATTTCCGTTTAGTATCATTACTGAACTGATAACCATGTCTAAGAATGGCACCCATAACCTTAAAAGCTTTACCAACAATCATTTCAAGATGAGGAATAAAAGATCCATTACAAGAAAACATAATTCCAAGATCTTTTTGGCATTTAACTGAAATAATTTTATGAGAATTGATATAATAATAAAACTGTAAAACTTCAGATTTTTTGGAATAAGACATAAAGGAACATTTATCAAAATTAATAATAATAATAATAATAATAATAATAATAATAATAATAATAATAATAATAATAATAATAATAATAATAATAATAATAATAATAATAATAATAATAATAACTATTATTATTATTATTATTCAATTTATTTACAACAGCATAAAGCCAATTATAATTTGCACATTACAATAAAAGGAAAGATAATACATATGACATAAAATGAAAATATAAATGTTTACATAATAAAACAATATTTAAAATTAAAAACAATATTTAAAATTAAAAATATCACAAAGATTAATGTTACTCCCACTCTGATTATATATAGAGAGTAACCTTAAATATTTCACAAAGTAATTGTTGTTTCCTTAACAAATGTATTTAGATCTACTAAAAATATGTCAATATCATTAAAATACATATAAAAATTTGGTAATCTGTATAATGCTGCTAAATATAAAGTTTCACATTTATATTTATCGATACTAAATAAATCCTTATTCCTTGTATATACATGAGGAAATCTTATTAATACCTTTGAAATACAATTATGTAAGTAAATTTTTCCATGAATGATTAAATAAAAAAATTTCATATCACGAATCACTCTTCTATGAAACAAATTTATACAAACATCTTTCACATTAATTATATTACTGAATTTATTGTATATTGATTCCAATTTATCTATATGAGATAACTTATTCGAGTTCCATATTATTGAGCCATATTCCATTATAGGAAGTACAAGTGTTTTAAACAAATGTCCATTACAAAGAATAAGACCCATTATTTTATTGGCATTACATAAAATATGTACATGAGTTGTAAAAGGTCCATTTTGATCAAACCATATTCCAAGATCTTTATAATACTTTTTATATTAAATAGTTTTATTATTTATATAATATGAGTCCATATAGTATTGAACTTTCTTTTATATGTAACAGCACAACATTTTTCTATATTTATATGCATATTATTCTTTAAACACCATCCAGAAAAACTATCTATATAAGATTGAAGCTGTAAATGATCCTTATAACAAGTAATTAATTTAAATATTTTACAATCATCAGCATATAATAATAGACTATCCTTCACTATATATCCATCCAAATCATTTATATATATTGCAAATAATAATGGTGCCAATACACTATCTTATGGAACACCTAATTCATTAACATAAGTGTGTGAAACATTATTATTACATTTAATAAAAGAAGGTATATTTTGCAAAAATGATATAAACAAATTTAACAAATTCAATGAGAAACCCATATCAGACATTTTACTTAAAAGTTTAGAATGAATAACTCTATCAAAAGCTCTACTTAAATCAAAATAAATTACATCAAGTTGTGCTTGATTATTTAAAGAAGAGTGCCACAGCAGCAGTAGTAGTAATAGTTACAGAAGCAGCAGTATTTGAAACATTACAAGATTGTAATAAAAAATAAAGAAAAAACAAAGGAGAAACAATTTATTTCAAGATAATTATGTTAAAAAGCCTTTTCCAGAGTTGTAAGTAAAAAGTAGTAGAACTGTTCCATATATATATATATATATATATATATATACATATATGATCAATAGATGGCGTTTTATCAAAACCACCAAAACAAGTGTAAAATTTGTTTACATAAACAACAAAAGAGTCAGAATTAACTATCTCTTTCATTTGCTCACCCTCAGATCAGCTGATTTCAAGCTATTTGCTATCATCAGTGAAGGATAGAGTTAGAAACTAGATCTAAACACTGACTCCAAGTGTTTATGCAAAACGTTTCTATCAGTTTGCAAGTGTGAATTTTTTCAGACCGGTAAAGTCTTCAAACTCAGCCTAACAAGCCAGATATCTATATGGGTCTGATCTCAGTTCAGTTTCACCATATAGTCAAAGTCTCTGCAATATATATCATTGCAATAAAACTTTAAAGGTACATTTATGAAAAACAAAAACAAGTTATTCACGTAACTTGCTATCACTTGTTATTTATGATCAATAGATGGTGTTTTATCAAAACTACCAAAACAAGTGTAAAATTTGTTTACATAAATGACAAAAGAGTCAGAATTAACTATCTTTCATTTGCTCACCCTCATATCAGCTGATTTCAAGATATTTGTTATCATCAGTGAAGGATAGAGTTAGAAACTAGATCTAAACACTGACTCCAAGTGTTTATGCAAAACGTTTTTATCAGTTTGCAAGTGTGAATTTTTCAGACCGGTAAAGTCTTCAAACCGGTAAAGTCTTCAAACTCAGCCTAACAAGCCATATATCTATATGGGTCTGATCTCAGTTCAGTTTCACCACATAGCCAAAGTCTCTGCAATATATATCATTGCAAGAAAACTTTAAAGGTACATTTATGAAAAACAAAAACAAGTTATTCACGTAACTTGCTATCACTTGTTATTTATGATCAATAGATGGTGTTTTACCAAAACCACCAAAACAAGTGTAAAATTTGTTTACATAAATGACAAAAGAGTCAGAATTAACTATCTCTTTCATTTGCACACCCTCAGATCAGCTGATTTCAAGATATTTGCTATCATCAGTGAAGGGTAGAGTTAGAAACTAGATCTAAACACTGACTCCAAGTGTTTATGCAAAACGTTTCTATCAGTTTGCAGAGACTTTGACTATGTGGTGAAACTGAACTGAGATTAGACCCATATAGATATCTGGCTTGTTAGGCTGAGTTTGAAGACTTTACCAGTCTGAAAAATTCACGCTTGCAAACTGATAGAAACGTTTTGCATAAATACTTGGAGTCAGTGTTTAGATCTAGTTTCTAACTCTATCCTTCACTGATGATAGCAAATAGCTTGAAATCAGCTGATCTGAGGGTGAGCAAATGAAAGAGATAGTTAATTCTGACTCTTTTGTCGTTTATGTAAACAAATTTTACACTTGTTTCGGTGGTGTTGGTAAAACCCATTTATTGATCATAAATAACAAGTGATAGCAAGTTACGTGAATAACTTGTTTTTATTTTTCATATATATATACTTTCAAGCTGCTGACGACACTAATGATATATATGTGTGGAAGATGATGATTTGGATCAATTGATGTGTGCTGCTTTAGCGTAAAATACATATATTGGAGATCATTTATCTTTTTCACATGTATGTGTATCAGTTATATAAAATAGAGTTGATAGCTGTTGGGATTTTGAAATTCTGAATTCAAGTTCCTGCTAATTACATTAAGTTTAATATAGACAATATACTTGTATTTGAATATTATATATATTGTAACCATATATTTATCCCATAAAAAGTAAATATAATCTGTAATACCATAAATTTTTTTAAATTTAAATAAACACAACCCTGGAATAAATAAACTTCATAGGTGTTAAGCCATGTAAAGTCTTAACATTAACGAATTAATATTTGTTTAGAAGTGCAAATTTGATAATTTAAATCTGGTTAAAAATTAGATTAAAGTGTGTTGTATTTTAAATTAGTTGCAGTATATAAAGTTTTGGTAGCGACTTGTAAAATATAATTTATTACTTTATGTTAAAGTTTCTATTTTGCTATTTGTCAAAATAAAATGCATTCAAAATAAAAGTTAATAAAATATTAAATAATTCAGGTAATATCCGTTTAAAATTAGAATTTAAAATATTACGCTTAATGAAAACTAGTTTAGAACAAGTTATCTTAAATAAGTTTCAGTAAGTAGTTTAGTTTTGCTGTTTTTTAAATTTACAGTAAATATCCTAGTTTTATTAATTATTTCCTAGTATATGTGTGTGCAAATGTTTGTGCACGAGTGTTGACAGATTGAAAAGTTTGAAAGAGATTGTTTAAAAGCATTAATTGTTTTTAAAAATAATATATTTTATAAAAGGTACCATCAACATATAAATAAGATAATAACTTCAAACAATAACTATACCTAATAACTATAAACAATAATAATACTTCATATATAAACATCAATTCAAAGAGATTTTTTTTTTAATAACAAATGACAATTTTTAAAATATAGATAGACTTATCGATATTTACAATATATAAATCTTAAACTTGAATACTTCAAGATTTACTTACGTATAGCTATCCAAAATTTCTTATCTATTGCTGCTATCTTAAAAAAATCATCTCCAAAAATATATACATATGATGAAAATAAGCAGATGTTTAAACTTTGTGGTTAAATGCTACTATATAAATATGATTTGCGCTAAAGACGCATACACACCCAAAGCAGAATTTTTAAATTCTTTATATATTAAAATAATACAAAATAAATATGTACAAGTGTGGCTGAACGCTTTCAAGGGACACAGCCCTCATGGTCATAGCCATATTGTAACTAACAAAACTAGCATTTGCATAAATTTGCATTACTAGTTTGGTTAGTTACAATATAGTTATGACTATGAGGTCTGTGTCCCTTGAAAGCACTCAGTCACACTTATACATATTTATTTTGCATTATTTTAATATATAAAGAATTTAAAAATTCATCTTTGTGTGTGTATGCGTCTTTAGCACAAGTCATATTTATATAATAAAAATAAAATAAACAACTGTATCCTCAGATTCTTTGCTTCTGAAATCTCATATCTTTACATATGAAAAGCATTTCCAAAAAAAAAAAAAAAAATACGCGTATAACAAAATATCACTTCACTATAAAATTGACGTAAGACTAAACAAATCACTTATCAAATCATAAAAGATAAACAAATAAACTTATTACAATACTACTGCGTTTATTAAGCCAATCACGTGTAAGTGCCAAATTTGTAATGATATAAATGAGAGATCGGGGTAGCTCTTATCTATTTTACCACATGAATTGGATAAGCCAAAATTCGATGATAAAGAATAGAATTCTAAGTTTTATATTTCTAACTTCACAACTAAATATTAGAAATGTATTAATGAAACTCAAATTAGTTGGTAAATATAATTCAGAAACGAAGTGGCATTTTATTGAATGTGGTTTATATTTTGGATAACAAATAAATATAAATAATTTATTCTAATATCTTAATCTTTTAATATTTAATAATGTAGTCATTCATTAAAATTCAAACAAGCATAAAAAGAGTGTTTTAATGTTCTCATGGTAAAGCAAATAAACTGATAAAAAATTAAGCACTATAACATGACCCCACAAATGTAGATAAGATGTAGTCTTAAAAGAAATAAAATGAAATCAATTTTTATAAAAAGGAATTAATCATATTATATATATATGAGAATGACAATAATACCATAACAGTAACAATAATAGCCGTTTCATCACAGAGGCTTTTTAATTAATTTATGGGCATTATATTTGAATAATATATAGTGCCCATATATATTCAATGGACCATTAGTAAGAATGGATTTCCATTCTTGCTATTAAAAGGTGAGAAGGTTGCCTTGACAGCAGTGAGAAATATTGATTATTGTGAATGTTTAGGTGGTTACTGGTTGGAATCTAATTATATATCTTTATATATGTAAAGACCATTTCAGTCATATAACTAGATAATATAGAATATTTTAGCTTGCTAATGATTAAATAATTCAAAATGATCAGAAAATCATTCTCTAATGAATAATCAACATTTAATCAACTCAACAAAATTCTCTTTAATCTAAACTATATATATATTCTCCTTAAATAATATTTTTCTTCTTATAAATAACAAAACATAAATTATACATCAAGAAAATGCCTTTTATTTAGTGAAAAAATACTTCAAATACAATAGGAGCATTACTATATACATTTATAAAATGCTTACACTTCATTAATATTTAATAGGGATCTAATAAATAATTAAAACAAGCAAAACTCCATGCAGTAGTGCCACTCAGTGCAAACCAGAGTAATCAGTGGATACCAGAAGGCTTGTGCATAAAATCCCTATTTAGTGCTTATTCGTCCAATATCCCCAGACTAGTTTCTAGCTTGTGATCTAAGGCTCCTCACTGATGAAAGCCACAAGCTAGAAACTAGTCTGGGGATATTGGATGAGTAGGCACTAGATAGGGATTTTATGCACAAGCCTTCTGGCATTCATTGATTATTCTGAATTGCACTGAGTCACACTACTGTATGGAGAGTTTTGCCTGTTTAATAACAATTATGAGCAAGCATAAGAAATGATGATTATGTGATCTAATAAATAATACTGCAATGATTCTAAGAATTACTGCTTCATAATACACATTTTCAAATGACTTTCTTTAAATCTTTAGGATCATATATACATCATTCTTATTCCAAAGAGAAAAACAATTACACAGTTAATACATCTTTGAACATGTTATGATGAGTAATGAATTATTATAAATAACTGAAAATACATATATTATTAATAATATTTTTGTATAAATCGCATATTGTTGTTAAATTAGTAATAAATTGAAGGGTTTCCAGTCTCTCACATGCGCCTACTGTTGCTTCTCAGCCAATCAAAAAGTTAAGTAAAGAGAAGAATGGACCCTCCTTTTCTTATCAAAATCTCTGTCATGTGTTGAGGCTTGATTGCTCTTCAGACTGCTGTCTTAATATCTGATTGGCTGTCTGAGAAGCAACAGTAGGTGCATGTGAGAGACTGGTAATCTTTCAATTTATATATTATTAATATAAAATAAATTAACAACTTAAATTGTCTTTATCTATATATAAATTCCAATGCAGACTTAAATTAACATACCTATGCAATACAATAAGTATGTGTGCGTTATGAATCATAAATATAATCTTAAATTTCAAATCCACATTTCTCTGTTGTCTGATTGATGAATGTATGTTTGTCTGATATAACATGTCAAATTCACAACCACTACACTTATGTGAAGAAAGTAATTGCACCATTAAATAAAAATTGTTGGAAAAAATCAGTATGAATGCTTCTAACTACAGAGGTATACTATATATTTCACAGTAAAGGTTCCCAGTCAGCTGCAGAAACAGTCACAAATGCCGATTCATAATTTGACATTAAGGCACTTCATGCTTTCATGATCTGTCAATCCTCTAATATAGTTCAGATGAATGACATACTTAGCAATGTTAATGAACTTTTATAAATTAACAATATTTAATAATAAAAAAACATATTTATATTAAATCTTAAAAAAAATTGTTAAAGCAGCCAATTATTACAAAAACCATGGGCTGAAAGCCTGCTGTTTTGTATTTAACTGTAAGAATGGTCTTTCAATTATCACATTTAAAATCTTTTGTTTAATTTACATGAAATCTTTAAAAAAATGCTAGAACAACCGATTAAAAAGAAAACAGGCGTTTACAGGCTGAGTGCATCTGGTTTAATCATAAAATTCCATACATGTTTCTTTCTCATAGTTTTTCAATGGAAAAACACTAAAAAAAAAATAAAAAATATATACAACCAAAAAAAATTATACACATACGCTTGTCTAAATATCAGTTATAACCTGTTTGAACTTTCCCCTTGTTTTTTTCCTTTTACTAACAAAAAATAGTAATGACAGTTTCAAATGTCTATATTTCATCTTTAAACCTAGATGCCCATTGTTAGGATAGTTAAATAGGGGTTTGATAGCAGAATATGAAGAACTGAAGTTGATTCATCTAGAAGTGAAATATTTCTACAGAATAATACTCAGAATAAACATGTGGAGTTAATTAAGAGTTCTCAAAAATGCATTTCAAGTCATGATGTTGATTCGTTTCCGGACAGATAGTTGTTTATTACAATTCTTTTGCATATATATTTTTGCATCAATGACTTCTGGCAGATGTAATCTGGCAGAAAACAATCAAGAGTATGATGAAACTCCAGATAGCTGAACTTGTTTAACTGATGCATCTTGATAATCATGTAGACTTAAAACAAATTTTCTTTTTTCATGCGATGAAAAGAGAGCAAAATTAACAAACTTTTGCTAGACCATATGGAAGCATAAACAGAATAATGGGAATAATAATGATAATATCCATTTCACCTTCTTGCAATGCTTCTATTATATGAATAATTTTCATACTATTTTAAATTATCCAATTCCTCTAGTCACATAATGTCCAACTTTCATTGTTAGTTATCAGATCCACACCCAAGCACACACACATCAGCCAGTAATTTCTTTTCAATGCCTTTTCAAACATTTTAGCATCCACTTGAAAACATCAATATTTAAAAAAAGAATAATGCAGATAATTTTAAATATTTGAATTTACAGTTGAGGCTAGAAGATATAAAGTTCTGAAGAAGATTGCTGGGGTTGTCAAAACTGTAAGCTGTAAAAAAGGGTAATAACTAAAGTATTGTGTAACAGTAGTAAAGTGAATGGACAATTTTGTATTATATGGTAACTTTAATTATCCTTATCATTAACATTATTTGGAATATCCATTTAATATAATTCAGTTACCCCTATTCTCCCTCTTTTTATTATTTACATTGCATTCTCAGTTCAACTTTAAATAAAATAGCAACTTTAAATGTATTAAAATAATAACAAAAATTGAAATGTTTTATAAAAAAAAGTGTGAATTGCAGTAAGTATGAAATATTTACAAAGTTAACTACATCAGTGTCAATCCAACCTAGCAAATTTTGTGAATAGACTCTAGCAATTAATATTTCTATGATGACACCATGTTTTTTTTTTGTGTGCACAATTAAATCTTTATTAAAAATTAATTTATATACTACATTATAAATATTTAAACCTTCTAATGATTAAAATAAAAATATATTTTAAATTAATATTTTAAAATTGTGAAAATAAGTATCTAACTGAATATCTTACCAATAACAAAGGAACACATTGCCAAGCATTGTTAGCCGAGAGGTCAGCGCAACCACCTTGTAAGCAAGCAGTTGGTTGTAGATGGTTGTTGCAGGTTCACCCCCCTCTGGCCGATGCTATGACATATGGAAAAAAACAACAACAAAAGAACACATTGTTATTGGCTTTACAATATCTATTCAAAAAGAACAACATATTAGAATTTTATGTTATTAAAAATAATATATTTAGAATTCGCTATAATCAAAGAAACAAAAAAAATTCTAAAAGTTAAATTATTGTTAGGTAAAACGATTTTATTTTTACCCTGTGATAACTGTTTCCATACCAACTTTTCATTCTCATAACACACTTTCCGAACTTTCTAAGAGCTGCCTTTTTAAAAATAAAATGTTTTCAAAGATACCCCCCCCCCCCCAGTGACCTAGTTTTTGGTTTAATAATATCTTTTGCAAAAATATTGCACCATAGTCATTAACAATTATGAAAACTCACATTTTTTGTGACATTTAACTGCAGGAGAAATGAATCTAAAGCATCAGCCAATCACAAATCACCATCTCTTTCATAGCTTTGTCAGAACAATAGAATGTGCTGACATTTCAGAATTTTTTTAAAATTAATGCATTAAAAATGGAAGCTTCATAGAAAGAATTGCTGCAGTTTGTCACACACCATAATTTAATATATACAATGCTTTAAAACAACATAGAAAAATGACAATCACAGCATCATGTTGTCTAAAATGTCAGTATGATAGTGCTATCACCGCTTACTTTTGTGAAGGATTTAAATAGGTATACATATAAAGAATCATAAGATATTTCTTTTTCAAAATAAAGGAAAAAGAAATCTTGAAGTAATTAATAAACTTTCCTTCTTCCTTCCTTCCCATCTTTAATTATAACTATCTTAAGGAAACCAGTCAACACTTAGACAATCCCAATATCAATAACCATCAACAATTTCAAACTGTTGTCAAGGCAACCTCCTTTTAACAATAAGGAGGTTGCCTCCTTTTAACAATAAGAAGTTGCTTTGACAACAGTTTGAAATTGTTGATTGTTACTGATATTAAGGAGGTTGCCTTGACAACACTTTGAAATTGTTGATTGTTATTGATATTGTCTAAGTGTTGACTGGTTTTTAATGATTACTTACAAACCTATTCGGCCTTGAGCATTACTACACTTAATATATATGTGTCATATTACATCTGGATGGCAAATTAATTTCACTCTGAATTATCAACAATATTGACAAAGGTGTGCTTATAAACAGCAGAGCAATTAAGAATAGATGGATTCATTCTATTCTTGATTTCTTTATTCAATATTTAGAGTGCTCTTAAGTCATAGCCTGAGGAAAAGTGTTTTATTCCCTTTGGTAAAATATACACATACAGAATATAATGATATTTTTAAATGGTCTGGAATTATATGTGGAATATTCACTTGAAAAGATTATATAGAATGATATGAATATTTATGAAATTAAAAATCTTTGCAATCTCATAATTCAACTCCATTATCTGAGCTGATAATATTAAAATTTAGGTCTATAATATTGTAAAGTAAATTGTTAAAAAAATATATTATCAATTATTATTGTTTAATCATAGTAGTTAGTTTAAATATCTGGATTTACCATGGGACAGAAAATATATATGATAAACATACACCACATATATAAATTAAACATTATATAATGCTAAATGAAATTCAAATATAGTAAATAAATACAAACTAAATGCTAGAATGCTTCAGCAGTGCTACCTATTTTTAGAATCACGATGTTTGCATCATGCAATTTAGACTTCATATTTCTAAATATAGATGGCGCTGTGGAAACATTCTAACATTGGTTTGTATTCAGTTAATATGTACATAGAAATGAGTTCATGAGCAAAAACATATATTATAATTGGTGAAAACTTTAGGAACACTGATGTAGAATGTTAAAGTCTCCAATGGCCACATACACCTTTTCTGAATTGAAGGCACAGATTAATGCAGTAATCTAAGAATGTATTACATTGCACTGGGATAACAATACTAATACAATTGAATAATATAATGTGTTGTATAAGATAAACATTCTAAACATTTGTCTATTTCTTTTTGAACCATAAATGTTAATACCTTTGATTTTTTTATGCTTGTTCTAGTATTTTTAAAAATTATGTCATCGGTTATTTGAAATTCAAAATTTATTGTTAATTATCTAAATTTTTGTTTCATTAAACAATAGTATTAGGTAATTGAGTTAATTAGTTCTATAATGCAGTATTAGATGTGATGCACCTTTTCCCATTCATATTCAATCTGCTCATAATTGTAATCTTGTGATTTGACCAAAGTAATGTATAGACTGATCTTGTACACGATAATTTTCGCAAGATTTTTGAAAAAGTAATGTGTACACGGAAAAATCCTAAAAAAACATTAAAAAAAAAACAAAAGATAATAAGACTTTTATTACCACTTTTTATCCTGGTGGGAAAAATTCTTTGATATCGTTAAGTATATAAAAAATGTGTCATCATTTTTTTGCAATCTACACCACATAAATTCAGCCAGGTATGAGTTCAGGTGTTGCCTTGATGTCCCTTGCAGCTGTTTATTTTACCATTTCATGAAATCCCAGTCTTTCGATGGTTTGTGTGTGAACCCCACTTTCTGGATCGATGAAATTATGTGTGGTTTACACAAAAATGTTCATAGCCTGCATTTCTCAATTCATCACTTTTGTAGACCTTCCAGCATTTGGAATATATAGTTAAATTCTGTTCTACATTCTATTTAATCACTTCCATCAGAATTGCCACTGTCTGATCTTTAATTGCGATAATAAAATATTCATCAGTCTCTCTGCATACACTACCAAACATCCACTGTTCAGAAAGAATTCAGCCTTGTTGATTTTTCCTTCATGAAAAAAGACTTTTGTCAATTTCCATGATTTTCAGTATTGTCAAAAAGAATTCTGGACTATAACTGAAATAAATATTGAAACACCACAAAGAAAAGCATGTTTTGAAAAAGAGAAACACGTTTTCATATATTTTCGATATAAATCACAGAGTTTACTTTTTTTCAATTTGATGTCATCACAAGATTACACATTTATTGTAGATGTGAAAAGGCTCCTATCTCTTTTGCATTGCAGGACTAATACTTAAATATCTTATGTTATAACATATAAAACATTTGAATATTGTTTAAACATGTATTTGCCAAAATTTTAGAATTTTATAAAGCACTATTCTGAGTATTTTATATATGTCCTTATTTACTGTACGTTTACATATGTTTCTGCAAAGAGAATTAATTAAAGAAGAAGGAATGAAATTTTTCAAAGTAATAAAATTCAAATGCAAGTAAATAAGCATGGATATATACATATATATCAATGACAAAGCATCCATGTATTGAATGGAATGAGTGCTTCTATAGAAAAATTTATTAAAATTTTCAAAAGCTTTAATTAAAATTTAATTTAAAAAATTTACTAAAATATGTACATGTTCAACTTTACAATATCAATCCAACAAGTTGCATATACAATAGTATAGAAAGAACAATAAGTACATTAGTTTATATAAGCTATTTTGCTAAACATAAAAAAAATCTCAAACCATTTTGATAAACATAAAAAAAGATGAATAAACTATTCAAACTTTTTTTTATTGTATGGAATTTCTGTTCACTTTCAATTTTTTTTTTTACCAACAATTGAATTGTTTTTATATACAGCAAGGAATGAGTTTAACCAATGCATTATTGGTTGATTATAAAAAGTTCACACGATACTAAAATCTAATTTACAATTAAAACATAAGAATGTTAAAAGCATTTGCAAGATAAAATATACTGATAATATATTATCTATTTAAAGTAATCATTGTCTGATTAACAGATAAAAGAATTAAAGATTTTTCTAGATGTATGTAACATGTATATATTAATTATTATGAAAAAATTGTTGTAGCAAGTAAAACAAAAACATTATTAAAAAAAGATTATGTAGTGTGCTTCCATTCCTAAAAAAGCCATGTTTCATGACTGTTATACATATACAGTAGGTTTTTTTTTTAAATACAAGTATATTGCATATACTGAAGTTAATGTAATTAGAAGGGATTTGAATTCAGACTTTCAAACTCTCTACAGTGCCCTACATCATCTTATACAACCAATACCCATGGCCAGATACATGTGAAAAAGACAAATGATTTTCAATATACATATTACATGCTGAACCAGCAGTCATCATTTGATTCAAATCATCATCTCCCATACATATATACAATAAGTGCTCAGTTTATATTAAGATAACAAATCTTCAAACTTTAATGAACAGGCTTCAATCTTTTCCAACTTCCAAATCTTCAGCCATCCATATCATTGAAAATCTGATGATGGAATGCTCAAGACCTTTGATGATAGCAATTTTGTTGTCATACCCATGTTGACATTAAATCACCACACCCCCTCACATATAGGATCTTAATATGTCCATTTAAATACACAGAAGAGGGATGGAAAGAATATAAGCTAAATATGTAATATTTAAATACAAGTATATTGTGTGTACTGAATTTAATGTAATTAGAAGGGATTTGAATGCAGACTTTCAAAAACTCTATAGCTCTTCATTCCATCTTATACAACTGATACCCAAGACCACATACAAATGAAAAAGATAAATGATTTCCAACATATATATTTCAAGTTTTTAAATATTACATATTCAGCCTGTATACTGCCCACTCCTCTTCTGTGTATTTAAATGGACATATTAAGATCCTATATGTGAGAAGTTAGAGTGACTTAATGTCAACATGGGTATGGCAATAATATTGGCATCATTAAGACCTTTGAGCATTCCATCATCAGATTTTCATTGGTATGGATGATTGAAGAGTTGGAGGGTAGAGAAGACTGAAGCCTGTCCATTAAAGTTTGAAGATTTTCTATCTTAATATAAACTGAGCACTGGTTGTATTTATGTGTGGGGGTTGGGATCTGGACCAACTGATGATTGCTGGTTCAGCACGAAATTACGTATATTGGAAATTATTTATCTTTCTTACATGTATATGGTCATGTGTATCGGTTGTACAAGATGGAATGGAGAGATGTAGAAGTTTAAAAATCTGAGTTCATATCCTTTCTAATTAATCATCATTTTAAAATTAAACTGGAAAGTAGGCATTAAACAAAACGTTATTCTGAGCGTCGTTCAAGAATTGATTAAGCTCTTTTGTTTGTTTGTCACGTGAGTTTTCAAATTGCATTTTTGGAAACACAAATCTGTCTTCCAAAAAATCATATATACAGAAATAAAATATTTAAAGCATTAAAATAATTTATTTTCTTCAAAGCGCATAAAGACAAATCAAATTTTAATTTGAAAAATATTCTTTATTTTAACAGTAATATTTCTCAATTTAGTAGAACACATCTCGGCTCTAATTTCATAAAGATTTTAAAAAAGTGTTTCGTAGCGCCATCATCTGACAAAGAAAAATTTGAAAAACGAGGAAAGATTGATGAGTATTTTGACAGTATTGATTGATTGAAAGTCTCAACTGATTTTAAGTTTATAAACTTAAAGATGAAGTTTTTTTTAAAAAAAAAATGTAGAAAAATAAAAAACATATACTTATAGCTTTAAGATACTGTAGTTTTTTTTTTCAAATTTAATTTCTGTTTGAATTACATATATAATGTATTCCCTTTGTAATGACTATTAAAATATCAAGATAAAATAGTCTCACCGGATTCCTTCACAAAGGAATAGTGAAAGAAAAGAAAATAGGCATTAAGCTAATAAACTGTCATAGTAGAGAGTTTTCAATTGTCTTCCTTTGTTTTGTTCTCTTATCTTCTGGATACTTAGCTTTTGGATTGCAAGAGAGTTACAAAATGCTTTCTAGAAATCACCATGACTATTTTTAGTTGAAATTGCTTTTATATTTAATGTTATTTGGGATGTTATCAATACCTATTTATTTCAATGTGATCACACTACAACATTCTGCTGAGACGCAACCCAAGATCCATATGGATACAATTATTTATTATATTTTTGTCAAATTTTTGCCATAGATAACATTTAGTTGCTCTTTAAAAATAAAATATACAATGGTTTGTTATTATTAAAACAAGGTCCTATGTTATAAATAATTAACGTGAGGGGGGGGGACATTTACTTATGATGCAAAATTCAATATCATTTTTAATTATTGACTTGTAATTTAAATAACAGAATATCAAATGCAGGTCTTCAAATAGAAATGAGTATCATTCTTTTGATGCAGTTGAATACCCCCTGTAAAATATTATTAAGTGGATAATCTCTACTCTAATGAATGACTAACAAAAATTATTAATCCTCCTTGCATATATTGCTAACATTGTCATGTTTGCAGTAATGTATAAATAATATCCATTAGGGATTATCTAATTGCAACCTGTTTTGAACTTGGTTTGCTATAGTTGACCATCTTTATTTGGCACCATGATGAAAAACAGTTGAATATGTTAGCTATTTTTTTTCACTTTCTAAAATCTAATTTGCATCATAGATCATCATCAGTCCATGCTGCCAGCTTGGTTTTTTGCACCATGACTACTGTTTCTGAATATAAAACCATTTGGAAAATTATTTATTTATTTCTGTATTATTAGAATTATTATTTTAATAAATTATTTTCAGAAATCTGTACTTATGAGCAAAAAGTGTAAAAATTCACAAAATGTCTAAACTTTGACTTTATCATTTTGTTTTAATACTGAATTATAAAATTTGCAAAGTTAAAAAGAACATAGAGGCAGAAAATTAAAAACATGCTAAAAATGTTTCTTCCATTTGCTATGAAGCCTGAGATATTAGAGATTTGACTTTATTGAACGTTTTTTGCCATAGAGTACAGCAAAAATACAAGCATTAGATGAAGTTACATTAAGAATTGGAAAAAGATAAAAAAAAAACTTCACAGAATATTTAAGATAAAGAAGTCAATTCTTGAAGAAGTCTGAAAGAGAATTATCCTTGTCCAATAACACTACTAAGAGGTATATTTCATATATAGTCATATTTGTGAAAAAGCAAGTTTGGAATGAAATCAAAACTCTCTACAAGTTGATGAATCAATGAACATACTCGTCTTCATGAAAGTAATTCAGATGAAATCAAAAAGAGTTTAGGGGAAAATGGTATGAAAAGATATCTTTTTTTGAATATTAAAGATTACAAAGGAAATGATTCTGGAGGTTTGGGTAGGTAAACAAAAGTTATGTTGGCAAAGTCAGAATTTCAAACAAATGTGGACTTGTTTCTCAAAAAAAGGATCTTTGCTACATGGTTCACTGATATGCACTATTAATAAGACAGTTCCTGCTCATTTGCAGGGGCTACTTGAGTCTCTGATCAAAATTGTATGAGTTACATCAATTCTTAAAGCCATCAGTATCTATAATTACATAGAGAACTTTATAAAGACATGAATTCTGATCATAACAATAGCAAATTCTCCATACAGTAGTGCTACAAATGCAAGCCTTAGTAATCAATGGATGCAAGAAGGTTCATGCATAAAATCCCTATCTAGGGTCTACTCATCTAATATCCTCAGATTGGTTTTTAGCTTGCTTTCATTAGTGAAAAGCCTTGGATTTGAGAGCACTGCACTACGATATTAGGACCTACCAGTAGCACTAGATAGAGATTTTATGCACAAATCCTCTTGCATCCATTAATTACTAAGGAAATTGGTGGCACTACTCTATAAAAAGTGTGCTACTGTTGATAATAGCTTGTATAAGTATATGATATTTGTCAAGAATTGTTAGCCAAGAGGTCATCACAGCCGCCTTGCAAGCAAGTAGTTGGTTGCAGATGGCTGTGGGTTTGCATCCTGACCGATGCTATGACATATGGAAAAAAAAGCATATGAGATGCTCATCACATGAAATTCTGATATTTTCTGCAATATGCTCTTAATGAAAAGAAAAATGTTATCAATTATTTTTTTGAATTGAAAGATGAAATCAGTTATTCATGGGAGTGTGAAGAAAAAACGTCTTTGTGGCTTACTTTAATAACGAAACTTTGGAAAAAGAGTTGTTTACTTAATAAACATTTTAGATTAGCTGAATAAGTTTGATCCAGAAAATTTGAGTGATGGAAACATATCTTATTTTGAAACAATCTTCAAGCATTTGTACCCAAGATTCAAAACTGGTGTTGGAAAATAAATATACGAAACATATCACATTTGAAAAACTTTACAGTTTGGAAGACAAATCTGAAAGTAAACTGATTAAGAATCTGAAGAAAGAAAGAATTGCTTTGGAAAGGAAGTTCAACATGTTTATAGAAAGAGAAGCCATACTAATATAAAAGCTATTCTCTACTACAGTGGTGGGCAATTTTTTTGACTCAGGGGGCACTTTGTGGAAGCAGATTAGTGGAGGGCCATGTCAGGGCCATTTTGTGGAAGTGGAGGTTAGTGGAGGGCTGCATCTTTTTTTCATGACACAATAAAGATATTGCTTTATTCCCTGTATTACCAAAGAAATATTTTTTGTCCATTCTTCAATAAATTCAAATATTCAGGATGAATTAAAAATTGGCATTAAGAAACTCAGCTATAAATCCCTTTATGAAAGTACAATCAATGCATTAAATATTAAGTTAGAGTTATATTCCAAAAAATTTACTTCTAATGTGCATTGTTACCCCCTTAAAAATGCATTTTGTGCAAATGTGGAGTTACTTGACAATTATAAAAAGGGGAATGACTGGAAAAAGCCTGGAAAGCAATATTTTTAATAATGATGGCTAGATTTCATTTACCAATCAGTTATATGATTGGCTAGTTAATCTATTGATTAGATAATTAAAAAAAAACAAAGCTTGGTCAGGGATTTGAACCATAAGTCATGTACTAACCCCTGAGCCATGAAATTATTTTATTATACCAACACACATGATAACATATTCTTGGTGATACATTGATAAAATGGGTAATGCTAAAAATCTAATTATGATTACAATTTCCACTGAAGACAGAAAGCAGAAATTTTAGTTATTCCCAGCATTAAAAATTAATAATTGTAATGCATCTAATATTTATGGAATTAACAAACTTAATTTTAGCTAATATAGGACAAAGAGAAACATTTTCTGGAGTTTCTCTGGATTGATGTCATTAGTGCTGAGAAAATATTTTATTAAACAATATTATTAATTTAGTAATATATTAATCATCAAACTAGTTTTTTTTTTACAAGAGCATACTTATTTGATTCTTTCAAATGACTTTAATTTTTACAGCTATTGACATATAATTTTAAATAACATATACAATAACAAACAAATAATTATTTCCCAAAGAATTACTGTAGTTCTTGAGCATTCAAAATCATATGAAAAGTATTATATATTGTTCTTATTACTGAAGCATTTGCCCCCCTCCTGATATAAACCTTTAACTATCATGTAAATCATCCATGACTCTGACAAATCATTTTGAATATTAAGGCATGAAAATAGAATATATATATTTGGGGTATTGCTTATCCTTTTCTCTATTTTTGATTCGTTGGTTAGAATAATCATATTCACACTGTATTTTTTAAAAAAAAAAAACAATTATGAGTGGCTGCTAATAATCATAAAGGAGTAATTATGAAATTTATTTTATAATTATGATTAAGCAGTGTAGAATATGGCCACAAATAGCAGGTCATCTAATGATTACTTTAACAATTATTTTTATCAAATTTATGTTAAAATGCTAACCATAAGTTAAAAGCAAACAGAAGCTTGACCTGCAGAATCAAACATTCACTAACTTTTAGAAAATGACATTTGATTGTCTGATTATACAGTAACATTAACTAGACAGTCCAATCATTTTTGGGTACTTTGATATTATTCTTGCTATGATATATTATTCTAAGCTTGTGATATGTTTAAAATAATAACTAACATGATCACCATTACTTATGCTTGCTCTTAACTGTTATCAAAACAGGTAAAACTCTCTATACATATTGCCACTCAGTGCAAGCGAGAGTAATCAATGGATGCCAGAAGGCTTCTGCATAAAATTCCCATCTAGTGCTTACTCATCCAATATCCCCAGACTAGTTTCAGGCTTGTGGCCTTTGTCAGTGAGTAGCCTTGGATCTGAGCACTGCACCTAGATCTTAGGATCTAATGCAACCCTCTGGCAACCATTAGATACTAAGATCTAGGTGCAGTGCTCTCAGATCCAAGGCTCTTCACTGATGAAGGCCACAAGCCAGAAACTAGTCTGGGGATATTGGATGAGTAGGCACTAAATTGGGGTTTGCCTTCTGACATCCATTGATTACTCTCGCTTGCACTGAGTGGCAATATGTATAGAGAGTTTTGCCTGATTTAAAATAATACTTCCAAGAGATGTCCAGACAAAGTTAATCAATAAAATTTGTCACAGATCCTGTGCAGACATTATTTTAAACAAATCACAAACTTGGAATTCACCAGAATAAATACATCAAACTAGGTGTAGTATCAAACTTCAAATCTAAAAAAAAAATGTAGACATATATTTATTATGGAAAAGGAAAAAAAACACATTACAATACTAAATGAAAACAGGTAGTTGTGAGTTGTGAATTTTTTTTACAGCATTTATGCCATCAAAGTCATCTTTCCTCACCCCCACCCCCCCAGAATATGGTACTTTGTGGAATACCAAACTTTAAATCTAAAAAAACAACAACATCTTATTACCAATGATGGAGAGATATATTCATTATGGAAAAAGAACCCTGAAACATTTTTTAAATGGTGAATTGTAACATTAAATTTTAACTTTATGTTGTTATTTTTTTCACTTTAACAAAAATGCTGAACTGCAAGATAAAATTTTAGATATAATAAACACCTCCATATTTCCCCATTCTTTTTAAATTCACATAAATAAAGATATAATAAATGACAAATGACCCCCATGTTGGCCCAAATCACGATCTCTCATATATATCTTTACAGTATTTATCTAGAGTAAATTGTTACATTTTCATTTACCACTGTCAAACTCCCTCCACTCACGACTTTGACACCATCCATTTCAGATAAATACAATAATGATTATTACTAATCATTTTTGAAACTAGAGATTATCTGTAGCACAGATATAGAACTTTAAACCTCAGTTAAAGATTAATCATTATTGTATTTATCTGAAATGGATGGCATCAGAGTTGTGAATGGAGGGAGTTTGACAGTGGTAAATGAAAATGTAACAATTTACTCTAGATAAATACTGTACTCTTCATATAATAAAGACATATATGAGAGATAGTGACCTGGGCCAACTCATGAGTGCTGGTTCAGCACAAAATGCATTTTGGGGGGCATTTGTCTTTTATTATATCTTTATTTATGTGGATTTAAAAAGAATGGGGAAGTATGGAGGTGTTTATTATATCTATAAAGATATTACACACGGGAAAGAGAAAGGTGAATAACTCCGTGTGTAAAATAAAAAAAATAATCAGATATATTAATCTTTAACTGAGGTTTAAAGTTTATATCTGTGCTAGAGATAATCTCTAGTTTCGAAAATGATTAGTAATAATCATTATTGTATTTATCTGAAATGGATAGCGTCAAAGTTGTGAATGGAGGGAGTTTGACAGTGGTAAATGAAAATGTAACAATAACATTTTAGCTTTATCTGAAATTGGCGAACTGTAACTTTAATGCTGTATTTCAAATACTTTTAGCAAATTAAAAAAAAACAACACACAAATATAAAAAGTGTTAGCTGTAAATGTATTTTTAAATATAGAACAATATTACTTACAAATGATATATCATTTTATATAGCGCTACGTTTTAATACAATGCACATGCGCTTTAAAGATAAATTATAAATCACTATCACAAATGATGTAAAAAATGTATTATAGTCTGCGTCACTGTGGTGGACTGAACACAAGTCCGAAAGTTTTATAACTTGGTAACGTGTATTTATGTAAAAAGTTGGTATCGTGTCTATATATTTGACATGGATTAGTCGTGTCAGGATTCTTGAATGTCATGACGTCACAAACGGAAACTTTGAATAATTATTACTGAATCAAACGTCGTAGTAGGAATAATGCCAAAATATCCATTTCCGTAATTAACTAAACTATATATAAAAGCAATAATAAATACCACTATTGAAAAAAATGCCTACATATGTATAACATTGCTCAATAAAAGTCTGCTTTGGCTTTCCATCTATAATTTTCTGAATTATTATTTTCATATAATATATCAAAAGATATAAATAGACTCCTATTATTTAATAAGTTATAAGTGTTCTATTATAAACTCAAAAAACTATTGATAGGAAAAAAAAAAGAAATGAATTTTTTTTTTTGAGATGTTTTTGTATGTATAAAAATAACATTTAAGGTGAAGTGGCTAGCATTTTTTATTGATTAGCCCCTTTTTTAAAAGTAGACGTCAGGAATGTTATTCATAAGATAATTCATAAAAATTTTTTTTTTCTCTAAAAGGAATTATTAAACATTCGGTTCTATTGTGTTAAAAACCAATTATCTTCTCCACTGGGCTTCTGCATTTGATTTTCTTTTACGATGACACAACTATAAATGTTTTGATATGATTTGAGATTTGGAATGTTCTTTCAAAAGAAAAACACTTCAGAAACAAAAATTTAGAGGAGAAAAAAACACAACTCTGTTATACATTTACTGCTCTGAGTATTATTTAGAGAATGTCTTTTTATTTATTACGGAAAAAAAAAAAGAACCTGCTAGTAGAAAGTGCGATTATATCTCAAATATAAAACCACCGATATGGTAGTTGAAAGTAATTTTTTTCAACTTTATGAAGATTTTTTTTTGTTTTGCTTTTTTTTAAAAAAAATTATTTGTTTTGAAAAGATGTGTGAAGTTTTTAAAATAATTCGGTTTTTAAATACAGTAATTTTGAAAGATATTAAGCAGTTGGTTCGATTTATAATAGCTATTAGCCGCCTATGAACCGAGCTAGCTCAATTCATAGATGGCGTTCTTGCTAATGTGACAAAAATGATTAGTATGCTGTGAACAAAAATGTAGAGATTAATTCCAACGAGGGCAAAAAATAGTTTACACTTTGAAATAAAGTTGCAGTTCAACGGCCATCTAAGAAAGTAGATGCTAGATTAGTAATGTTTAATGATATAATCCTAATTTGAGTTTCAAAGATCAAAATTATAAATGGGCTATTATTAGGGTCACCATAAAAAATTGTCATTTTTATGCGAATACTTTGTCCTTCCCCTAAATCAAAATTACGCAATCTTTAAAAGCACCACACATTTTGAAACAAATACTTTATTTCAAATAAAAGAAAAAAAAAATATGTATAACTACAAATTATTGAATTAATGAAAACAATGATATAAATATATATTTTGATGAATCTAAAACGAAAGAGTAGTCAAGCATTGGTGGATTAGTGGTCAGCGCAGCAGCCTTTTAAGCAGTTGTCCCGGATTAGCGGGTTCCCGGCCGATGCTATGACACATGAAAATAAAAAGAAAGAGTATATTATTTATATTGAATAACAAATTATACAGAAGAACATACCCCAGTCACACTCTAATGTTCCACAGTTAACTACAAATTACCAATTTTTTTAAAATTGCAATTCATTATTTACGTTTACATATGTAACATTTAGGATCAAAGGTCATCATACATATAAGGAAAATAGAAAATTACACATCATTTCAATACTGGCTAAAACAACAGAATTTTATTAAAATTCTTCAACAACCATAGTTATATCTATTAACAAATAGAACTTTTCAAGTGAAATTTAACTAAACATACAACATTTATATACAAACAAAATAGCCATTCGATCATTCACTTCAAAACAAACTTCCTTTAACATCAAAGGATGTTTTCATGAGATTAATAGCCAAAATAGCCTTCCAATAATTTCCTACAAAAACTAACTTCCTTTAACATCAAGAGATGTCTTCATGAGATAGATCCTAGGCTATTAATCTCTGAAAACGTCCTTTGATGTTAAAAGAAGTTTGTTTTTGAAGTGAATGATGGAAAGACTACTTTATTTTGTATATATATAGTATGTTTAGTTGAATTTTGTTCGAAAAGGTCTATTTGTTAATAGTTGAAACAATGGTTGTGGAAGACTTTTAATAAACTTTTGTGTTTTGGGTAGTGTTTTAATGTTATATGATTTTCTATTTTATTTATAATTACTGGGATAGTGGTAGGTAGTACTTGAATATTATAAGAATTATGCATCTATGAATTTTATGGAATATTTTAATTATTGCATAACTATGTTATTTTGTTACCAATATATATAACATTATTAATTCAATTAAACACATGAGCATTCATCCAATTAATTTTCTTTTTCTATTTCCAGCCATAAAATATCTTTGCATTTTCCATGCTGATTAAGGCTTTAGAACATTGAGAAATAGATGTAGAAATATTATCATATTTTGAAGAATATTATTAAAGTATAACAGCAATGATTAGATAACATGGCAACCCTAAGAAAATTTAGATTGATAAAGATGTAAAACAGGAGTCCACATCTCCAAAGAGTTTTGCAACTGAATTATAGGAAGGATTTTATGAATTACAATGAGAGACAAAAGGAATAAAAATAAATTGAAATTATTTAAATCATCTCAACTTTGCATATGATGCAGTTGGTTAATATATTGTGCTTTGGAGTTTTAATAAATGTTACAAGATTTATTAAATGAAAGCAATACATGTAGGATAAAAAAACAACAATGATAAAACATTGTTTCATATAAGAGGAAGTGAAAAATAATGATAATTAATTAAAATAACCTTATAATTAAAAGTACTATGGTCATCTGGTTGAAATTAGAACTACAGAATTAAATTTGGATAGAATGCATATTTTGACTACATAATGAAATATGGAAAAATAAATATTGAGAGTAACAAGAAGAACTTGAAAATAAATATGTAAATAAGAGAACAAACTTATGTTTTGGCATTAAAAAAAATAAAAGACTAAATTGGAATTAGACTGGTCACATTTTTTAAAAAAAAGTCATTTGGTAGATGTTTGAAGTCTCATTTTGAATCATAAGAGATTGCAAAAGATCTAGAACATGGCCATATATGAAATGTAGAGTTAAAAAGTTTGCTGAAGAGGTAAGAAGAAAAGAAGCCACATTGCTAGAAGATCTAAATGCAATGGTGGACAGTTGAAGTCTTAAAATGGACCACAAAATATTCTAAAATACATAGAAAAAACAGCACACATGAAATGGATGAATGAATTTAAAAAGTTTGCTGGAATGATATGAGCAAAAGAAACCATGAATCAGAGAAATTACTCTAAAATTGGAGATTTTTATTTTGGAGTGGATAACAACAACAACAACAACAATAATAATAAAACAATAAGTGTGGTATGAAAAAATATTTAAAATCTCTATTCAGAATCTTTTCATCTCCAGACCAACTGGTTTCGAACTTATGGCTCACATCAGTGGAGAGCTAAAATATTCAGACACTAGATCTAAAATATCAACTCAAAACCCAGCACTTATTTCATACGTAATATTTAAGTAGAAACCCTGAAATTTTCGGACATGAAAATGTCTTATATTATGCATGAAATAAGTGCTGGGTTTTGAGTTGATATTTTAGATCTAGTGTCCAAATATTCTATCTCTCCATTGATGTCAGCCATAAGCTCAAAAACAGTTGGTCTGAAGATGGGAAAGTTCTGGATAGAGGTTTTAAATATTTTCTTATACTGCACTTATCAATTAAGAGCTTGTTTGAGCTATTGGTATGCTCTCTGTATTACATTTTTGTAAATACAAGCATATAAAAGTAATGTCACGTTATATATGACTTGCTTTTTTGATTATAACAACAACAATAATAATCATAATCATCACTATAATAATAATAATAATAATAATATGATGATGATGATGATGATGATGATGTATAAGCCGTGAAATATAAAGATTTTTGAGTAAGCCTTTTATTGTCATATGTTGTGGAGACATTGTTGACTCCTAAATAAACATATTTATAAGAAGAGTTTGAATTTATAAAAGTATGAGGAACAAATAGTGATTACTGACTACTATGTTAAAAATAATAATAATAATAATAATAATAATAAAAGACCTAGTTGCTGACCAATAATTGAATAGCTAATTGAACTGATCAACCTTTGAATCTGTAACAATAAGTTTTACTTTTTTTTTTTTTAATATTTTGCTTAAACATGAAGTGTTCTTTGTACATTGAAAAGGTTTACATTGTATTTAAAGAATACAGACTAAAAAAAATGAACACATATTGCACAGTCCTGAATATAGGGATCAGCAGTCATTAATCAGTGATGAGTCTGTCAGTGAAAGATGCTAGTCATTCAGTTTCTTAATAGGTGCATTACATCCTAAAGTGATCTCTGGTTTAGAAGAGTTCAGTATTCTGAAAGATCGAGAAGAGATTAAATAGACACTCTGAGTGGCTGAGATAAACTCAGACAAAAAAAAACAATGCCCTGAATTTTGGGGATACAGTTCATCTATGGTTATTTTGTTTTCAAATCCCAAGTCATGGACATGCCAATAAGTTGGATTACTTACTATAGCATGTGATCCAGATGTAACCCGGAGAACAGAAAATCAATAATTTATATCAATGATGTTTATTAATTTATTAAAATGAATTTAGTTTTGTTATGGATGTATAATTTACTTTAAAAAAGTCATTTCTTTATTTTTTTAAATTAAGGTGTTGTAAACTATAAATTTAATCAAATTGTTTATTCCCCAGGAGTTCATAAAAAGTGTGGCTACTGAAAGTGATAGATCTGGTTGCGATCCACAGATCGTGAATTCCAGTATCTGCCACTATACCCTGCACTAAGATAAGTTGACATAAGTATTGAGTTATCAATTTTGATTTGTGAGAACTGTAACTGTTGTAAAAGAGTTATACAACAGTACAAAAATAAAGTATATTGTATTCAATTTCAATTTTAAAAATATGACACTTTATAATACATTTAATCAGCCATTCAAGCTATTGTGCGCTTTTACGAGTGTTAAATAAATGAGCACTTTATAAGAAAAAACATTTTTTACACTTGTTGCAGAATTGTGTTTATCAAACCCTTTCCAGCCAAATAATAAACATTGGTATTTCAATGGCAATGGGGAACTTTGCTATCTCATTGTAAATCCGTTAATTTTGTGTTTACATTAGTTAAAATAAGAGTGGCTTTATAATGTTTAAGGATAATTGCATACACTATTAAAATATTACCTATATTTAATTATGTGGAATGGGTAAAATGTGTTCCATGGGTAAATGAGTAAATTTATTAGGGGAGGAGGTTCTAAAAATAATATTGAAGTTATCAAATGTGCATTATCAGAATCATCTAAAAACAATATTAATTTTAAAAGTAAATGAAATTGTGAATATTATTAATTTGTATTTAAACAAAAGAAGCAAATTTAGTGAATGTGCTTTTTTTTTTACCATATACTCTTACACTTAACATTGACTAGTCTATAGAAATAGTTAAATATGTATTTCCTGATAAGTAATTGAATAACTATTTGGACTCGCCATATAAGTAATGGATTATGGTGGTCTTTAGATTTCAAAATGGCCATGAGTACATTCTAAATTGGTATCAAACATTTTATCACATGTTAAGTGAAATTACGTTTCCTTTTTTGCCTTTTTTAATTTGTAAGGCTTATAATGAATATCATATGTGAAGTAATATAATTGTAGATGTATTAATATGTGATAATGTGGATTTTTTAGTTATGTTGTTTACCTAAATGTTTTGGAATGTTCCGGTCATGTTAATATGAAATCAGCTCTTTGTTAATATTTTTATGTATTGAATCAGAATAAGCAATAATAATAATAAAATTAGGATGATATAATTAATAGATTCACAATAAAACATAAAATATATATTTTTTGCATATATGTATTGCATTTTGTTTTCCCACGTATTGATTCAATAAAAGTGCACAAAAACATATTTAAAATAAATAAGCAATTATTATTATTATTTTTCATATGTCATAGCATCGGCCGGGACGCGAACCCACAACCGTCTGCAAACATCTATTTGCTTGCAAGGCGGCTGCGATGACCTCTCGGCTAACAACGCAATTATTTATATATTAAAGTACCAATTTGTGCATACATCCATATTTGCAAGCAAAATAATTTAATTTTTTAAATATCTAAATGTTTTTATCACGTGAAAAAGACCCCCTTCCTCATTAAATAAAATTAGTTAATTACAACACTAAATCTATAAAATTTTGTTTAACCAAAGATATAATAGAGTATTAAAAAATTATAATTATTTACATTTTTACCTTTTTAGTAATTAAAACTCCTGACTTTGGTGACCACAATGTGATAAATACCAGTCAATTTTAATTAGATTGACTCTGACCATAGTGTTTTTTACTTTGTATCATTATTCAGAATCTCAGTAATAGAATTTTTTTTGTATACTTGTTATTTCAGTTTAGAAACTTATTCACATGATATAATCAGGTATCTAGGGGTTTTAAGGATTTACTTTACATTTACTTAAATATTTGAAATGCAGGCTCTCTTCTTATACCTGGAGCTTAATTGTAAATATAGGGGATTTGAACTCAGACTTTCAAGCATTCTTCAACTATTCACACTATCTCATACTACTGATTCATATGACCACACACATGTAGAAAAGATAAATAATAATCAATATATGTATTTCATACTGAACCAGCACTCATAAGTTGGTCCAGATTATCATCTCTCATACATATATAAATATATAATCAGTGCTCAGTTTTATATTAAGATAGAAAACCCTCATACTTTAATGAACAGGCTCCAATCTACTCCAACCTCCAACTCTTCAGCCAATCCATACCATTGAAATCTGATAATGCAAAGCTCAAATCCCATGCTAATGCCAATATTATTGCCATGCCCATGTTGACCTCAAATCATTTTGACATCTCATGTATAGGACCTTATCCATTTACATTTACTTAAAAAAAGAAGTTTTCACACATACATTATTTAATGATAAATTATAAGAAAGCAAAAAATCAAACAATTGGATTCTTCCAGTAGTATAGATAAAGAATTTAATAGGTACTTTTCCAATAGGGCAGTTGCAAGTTAAGTTATATAGGTGTTCCACTAATGCTGTGTTAATGAAATGTAGGCAATATTTTTTTAAAATAAGGGTTTTAACTATTTCCATTAGCAACAACTTGATAAAAATTCATATTTAAAAAATCCGTTCTCTCACAAAAACATGTTTATGTTTTCTTTTAACAAAAATAGCCTCTCTTGTTTTCATTCAATAATAAAATATACTATTTTATTATGGAATTTCATTTTTTGATGCCCATTAATAACTAAGTTGAATTATATATATTATACTTTATTATAGTTTGACAATTAAAGATTTAACCAGGATTTACTTAAGGGAAGAATTTTAAATATTCATACTTAGATTTTTTTATTCAATACATTTTTAGAAGCTATCAAAACCTCTTGCATTTTATTTTGGTTTGCTTAGATTTGCATCCTACTGTAAATTATTGCTCAATTATGAGTTTTTAGCTATAGAACAAATAAAAAGCTAATTTATTATTTTAAAAAAAAGATAATATCATTATTAAAAATAAGAAAAGATATTTAGCAAATGTGTAAAAAGATAATACAGGATAACAATATCAAAAAGAGAAAGACAACACTATTAAAAATGAAGTTGGCACAACACAGCATCAAACACAGACCTAACATTTCTGGGGCAAACACTCTTACAGTACTCCCAAGTGAGCAATACATTTCAAAACACCAAATATCACATGATCTCCATTTCTTATGCTAGCACATTACTGATATTAAAACAGGCAAAACTCTTCATATAGTGGTGCCACTCAGTGCCAGCTGGGTAATCAGTGGATGCCAAAAGGTTTGTGCAAAATATCCCCATCTAGTGCCTACTCATCCAATATCCCCAGACTAGTTTCTGACAAAGGCCACAAGCCAGAAACTAGTCTGGGGATATTGGATGAGTAGGCACTAGATGGGGATTTTATGCATCAGCCTTCTGGCATCCATTGATTACTTTGGTTGGCACAGGGTGGCACTACTGTATGGAGAGTTGTGCCTGCTTTAATACATTTCAAATTTGTAAAACATTATTGCTAAGGATAATTTCATCATATGCAGAATTACTGAAACTGTGAGGCAATATTTTTAAAATAAGTTTTATTTTTAAATAAATTAATAATAGTAATATGTTACTTTTTGTATAAATTAGAATATTTAAATAAAAATGATTGGAAATTCTAAACATTTTTATTTATATATAAATCTTATTAATCATGGTGATGAAAATGCCCAGCCTGGTTAGATTTGTGCAATGGTAGTGTATATATAAAATATATTTTGAGACTATAGCAACTGCAACAATAAATTTAAGTAAAGAAACATTCCTCTTAGATTTAAATAATAAATATTTACAATCAGAATGTGTTTCTAGGGATGAAATGATTCAGAAATCTAAACATTTATATATAAATTTTATTAATTATTATGACAAAATTGTGTCAGTCTGTTTGACTTGGCATAATGATAAGAGTATATATGTAGTATATTTTGAATTTGTGCCTAAAAAATTGAAATCCGTTGTCACAATACGTTTAAGTAATTACATTCAACATATTTCTAATGATGAACTGATTTAAAAATATAAAATTTTATTTACATATAAATTTTATTAATAACCTTGGTCTCTTGGCACCCCAATGGTAAAGTACCTTTGTGCCCCACACATCACACACAGCGGCTCTGATAACTACTATAGTATATAAGTTTTTTTTTATATATCCTAGATATTCAAATTAAATAAGGCTTTAAAAAAAAAGTGTTTTAAAGTGTTTGTAAAGACATTATTTATATGTTACTAATATTACACTTTAACGTACTGAAGCAAAATAAATTTTAAGAAATGCATTTTTTTATATATCCTAAAGATAAAAAGGTGTACTCTATAAATAAATGCCACTTTAAATTAATGTTTACCAATTTAAATGTTAAAAATCAAATATGAAAAATATATTTATTTTTAATGTATTCTGAAATTTAGCTGAATGTTTAAAATTACGTTTCTGAAAATTTCCTTATATTGTATTTAAATTGTCAATAAATATATATTTAAATATATAGCAGCTGAAATGAATATATGCTAATGTGAATGAAAGCTGAATAAAAGATAATTGAAATCTATATAAAATTCCTTTAGGAAGAGTTAGTAATCAATACTAATAAAAATGTATTATAAAATTGACATTTAAGAACTATGTCTGGTTAGTTAAGGTGTTCAAATTTACAGCAGATAGAGTATTTAAATCCATGCTTAAACCCTACTGGACAATTATTAAAAAGTTTATCCTTTTGTGAGTTGTACTGAATAAAGAAATTCAATTAAGACTTACAAAAAAACTTTTTTTATATGTGATGTGATGTACTGTAGCTTCTCCTTAAACGGAGTCAAGAATCTCTCAACAATTATGTCCAGAGAAACCTGTTAGCCACTTTATTTTCCATTCCCCAGTCTAAGTTTTCCCTTATTCTGCTCCCTCCCATTTCCACAACATAATAACTATAATAACTATAGTAGTGACATCTATCAGACATTGACTGATGTAGGATTCACCCAATTCTAAGATTTTTTTTTTTAACTTAAAGACATTTATTTTCTATTTTTACAACAAGTGCTTTTAAATAGTAGTGCTATATCCATATCTCCAGACAAGTTTATGGATAATGATCTTTGCTAGTAAAGTGAATCTGAATGAGAAGAAACAGAATTCTATTTCTACTTCTTAAAAGCACTTATTACATGTAAACAGAGAAAGCCATATGCTATTTGCTAACTTGAAAATTTTGCTAACATTTCATTATTTTATCACAGAATAACTAGACATCAGGATACTTATGACCAAGAAACAATTTAAATCTTCCGTTACCTTTAATGGTTATCTCAGTAGTGCGTATGATGAACTAGAAAGATAAAGATTTCCAGATTGATTCCAAATAAAAAAAAAACTGCCAAAAAAAAATGGTGAAGATTTGAAAGAGATTACTAACTATCTATCTAATCTTCATCTGTTTAATATAGTCTATTTTTAATATATTCTATTTATAATTCCACCTATTTTTTTGCACATTGATACATTGTTAAACTACTTAAATATATATTTTTATCTAATGTCTTGGCTTAAGCAAATCTGTTACCATCTTGTAGATACTAATGGAGAGATAAATGTAGACATCAACTATAAAATGCTAGTCAAGCATTGGTGATCAAGAGGTCAGCGATAGCTGCTTTACAAGCAGTTGTGCCGGGTTGGTGGGTTCGCTTCCCGGCTGATGCTATGGCACATGAGAAAAAAAAACTATAAAATGCTAAAATAAATCAATCTTGAATGGCTGTTAGTGGATTCGAAAAACAAATTTGGAAGCCGGTCAGTATTTTAGTTTGTGGAATTGCAAATTAATCAGTGATTTGATTAACTGAAAATTTAAAACCTTAATGTTCTTAAGAAGATTCTTTAGAAGATAAAAAAAATTCCATAATACATTTTTATGGTTTTATGGAAAAATAATTATAATAATAACATTGATCTAGGAATTGAGTTCTGGATACCTAGTTTTACTTTAGTATACAGTGAATAACTTTTGAGAACACCAATGTTTTAGTTTGTTTTTTAAAAAAAGCTTTTATGGATTTTTATAAAGGATTTCATGGAATATATATGTAAATGCAAAATTTATAGTTTTTTAACGAATATTTTAATGTTAATTATGTGTGAAAAATTATAATTCTTTGTCCATTCCAAATTATATTTGTTTAGAAGCTTTAGAATTTACATTTGGCACTTAAAGAGAACTATCAATTGTTTTATAAATCTGTCATTTGTCTTTTTTAAAAATATACTTTATGCAAAGTCAGCAGTTTATTCAAAATTTAAATATCCCCAAATGAATTAGTTTTTTCAAAAAGAAAAAGAAACTCGTTCTTTTTACACAAGTTATTTCCTGACAAATATATCATTTTGAAAATAAAAATGTTTATTATTCTAGCTAAAAATGTCTTTAAAAAAATTTATTAAATTAATTATTTTAAAATTTTATTGTTTTTTTTTTTTTTTTACTTAACGTTCACATACAGTATATATATATTATTTTAATCATCTTAGTATAAATATATCACATCCCATATTTGCAAACAGACAATTTCGTAAGATGTATGAATTTATTAAAATAATATTAATAAAATAATAATTAATAAAAGAATAATGTTTAGTATAGTGAAAGAAAGAGCTAAACGAACATCTACCGTAGAAGACCTAATATCTATCTCAATTGAAGCCATTGATTCCAAAATATTAGGTATGATATTATTGAAAAGATTATACAAATTGATAAATAAAAAAAAACTATCAACTGCACATCAGGCTATAAAACAAAAAAGGACAGTGAATACTGTTTTAAAAATTCTAAAAGGAATTAGTATGTCAGGGAATTAAAATTGGCAAAATACTTTGCAATAAAATTTGATTTTAAATCAGCTTTTGATTTGGTAAATTGGATATACTTATTTAAAGTTCTAAAGCAATTGTTACCAGAATGTAGATATTTGGTTCAAGCAATAGAAAACTATATTAAAACAGTAGAATCACAAATAAGAACTATATAAGATACTAAAACAGGCAAAATCCGACCTAATAGGATAGTGGTGGATATGATTATTAAAGGATCAAAGACATTAAAATGTATTGGTACTGAACTGAGTTCAGACCTATATAAGCTAATGAGTTGTATTGAAAATATTGTTTTCAATTTTAGACTCATAGTTTTGTAATTAAGTAGAGATAAAAGGTGGCTGCTGGAGGGTTGCATTAGACCCTAAGATCTAGGTGCAGAGGTCTCAGATCCAAGGCTGCTCACTGATGAAAACCACAAGCTAGAAACTAGTCTGTGAATATTAGATGAGTAGGCACCAGATAGGGATTTTATGCACAAGCCTTCTGGCATTCACTGATTACTCTGGCTTGCACTAAGTGGCACTACTGTATGAAGAGTTTTGCCTATTTTAATAACAGTTATAAGCAAGCATAAGAAATGGTGATCATGTGATGTTTAGTGGTTATATAAGATACTCAGAATTTTTTACTGCAGAAACTCTTTTTAGTATACACAGATCCGATGGTCAAAGATATTGAAAACCAGATATCCGATCTTTATCTTCCTCATTTAGGTATGAACATAGTAGCACTAGCTTTTATGGACAATGTAATAATAATTTTTCAGAATGTATATAATATTCAAATTGTTATAAATATCTTGAATAGTTTTCAAAGAGAGATCGGATTCTCTACAATCATTAAAGTCTCACAACTCCACCATTGTTTGTAAGTATCCCACTTTATATGTCAAAACAAAGTATGAATCAGTACTTAAACAAGTTGGTAAATGATAAAGTCAATAAAAAAATTAAATCTTTCTCATTAGTAAAGCTTTATAAAATCATTAAAGCAAGAATTTTTAATGCCTTTGCTATGGGGATCTTAGGTTATTTATTGTGCACCATGGATGAGTGTTTTCAATATAACAGTAAATATATTGAATCAGCAAGCAAAGAACTATATTTGGAGGAAATTTTTACACCTATTGTCAATTTCAATATTAAAATTATCAATTAGGCAAAGAGACTTCAATCTTATTGATCCAAAATTATATGTAATATGTATAAAAGCATGAATGTAAATTGATATAATACAAGACACTAGTTTTAGTCCACCATCACTAGATACAAATTTAATTAATAAAATTGAAAAAGGAAGCATATCATTTTGTGGTGTCTTATTTGTAGCATATAATAACTTTCAGGATGATTTCAACTTAAATAGTTTAGTTAACATTAAATATAATGATTTAAAAAAACTTATAAACAATGTTAAGTATGAAAACGAGGTTCTGAGTAGAATAAGTTTGGCAATTGAAAAAGAAAATGTGAAAAATCACCACACATAAATATACTTCATGTAATAAAGATATATATGGGAGATGGTAACCTGCGCCAACTGATGAGTGCTGGTTCAGCATGAAATGCATCTTGGGGTTCATTTGTCTTTCATTGTATCTTTATTTATATAAAAAATGAAAAGAGAGAGAAATGGAGTTTGTTAATGTATCAATAATGGTAATACATATACGAAAAAGAAAGGTGAAAAAGCCGTGTGTGTGTGAATACAGAAAATCAAATATATTAATCATTAACTTGGATTAAAGTATATATCTGTGCTAGAAAAAACTCTAGTTTAATGATAAATGCAGTTAAGTTTATCAAAAGTGAATGGAGATGAGGTTCTGAGTAGAGTAAGTTTGGTGGTTGAAAAAGAAAATGTGAAAAATGACCATACATAAGTATTACTTCATTTAATAAAGATATATATGGGAGATGGTGATCTGGGCAAACTGATGAGTGCTGGTTCAGCATGAAATGCATTTTGGGGGGCATTTGTCTTTTATTGTATCTTGATTTACATGAAAAATGAAAAGAGAGCAGAGAAGTGGTGTTTGTTAATGCATCGATAATGTTAAGTATGCTTAGACGGAAGTCTCAGTGAATAAGATTATCAAGAATCTTCACAAAATATATGATCCACAGTCATATATCAAATTCTGCTTCAAATTTTTAAATAGTTTCTTACCAATGAAAGTTTATTTAAATGGCTGACTAAAAATGAATTTGGAATCTTCATGTATTTTTTGTAAGATAAAAGAGGAAACCTTCTTTTAGTTGTTTGAAAAATAAGTAGTATATTCTTAAGATCAAAAGTATTTCATGCTCCATATATAAATTTAAAAAGAGAAATAACAAACAATATTAAAATATTTAATCCACATAATGCAATGATTTGGTTACATGCTCTAAAACTATATGGACAATAAGGTGTGAAATGATTTTTGATAATAAAAAATATAATGGGTTAAAAAACTTGGCAATGATTGGAATAAATACTTTAATAATGGATATCCTCAATGTGGTGTGGTCCAGTGATAGGTGACAGATTCTGGAACTCAAAGTTAAAGAATTGGGACTCATATTTGTCAATTCCAATATCAAATTTTTATTTTACATATGTGCATATAATGGAGTGCTTTTTTTTGCCATGGGATGTTTATTACTAATATAAGCACAATATGTTATTTGAATTTTTTAACGTAGATAAAGTCTTAAATAGATAATTCAGACTATTTATATTTTTATTTAGTATTCACAAATGAACTAACATTTTATTTTCCTGTAGAACTCTTCATGATAATAGAGGCATCAAACTGCAAACCATAATACCCATGTTTGCTGCATGCACTACATAATTTGTAATAAATTAGCAAAACATTATTAAACTCCACAACCAGAAAAGCTTTATTATTTTTTGCATATGAATTAGTATCTTTTTCTTAGACACAGCTAAGCACACTTTTGGTGTGGGTACATTAAAATCATACTAGTGTTATTACACCGAACACATGCTCAACTAGGTCTAAGAAAAAGAAAGTAATTTTTACAAAGAAAATAATAAAACTTTTTTGGTTGCAAACATTAATAACATTTGGATAATTTACTATAAATACAAACAAAAAGGAAAAAAGTATTCCATAATTTAAATAATACAAAACTAACCACATGCAAACTTTTTCTTTATAAATCTTGATTTATTATATAAACTATTATGAAGTGCAAAAATACTCCATTTGGACTATATTCTTTTATAGTCTTTACCAAGGATCAACTTAAAAGAATTTTAAGTTGTTCCCTGATAAAGACAATAAAGGAATAGTCAAAATATTGGAATATTTTTTGTACTTTAAAATGGATCATATAAGAAATCAAGATTTATAAAGGAGAAGTTTACATGTGGTTTATTTTGTATATATATTGAAATTAATGGGCTATTTTTAAAATAGAAGACTGTGTTTATTCTTATTGATTTAATTTATTTACATAATTTATAATAAATTTCAAACGTTTCTATTGGAATTACAAATATTATTATTAGAGGAGATTTGATCCTAGACTTTCAAGCTCGTTCAATTACTCACATTTTATTGTATAACCAATACACATGATCACTTACATGTAAAAAAGATAAATGATCTCCAATATACACATTTTGTGCTGAACCAGCATTTACCAGTTGGTTCAGATCACCATCTTCCACACATATATACAATCAGTGTTCAGTTTATGTTAAGATAACAAATATTCAAACTTTAATGGACAGGCTTCAGTCTTCTCTACTCTCTAACTCTTCAGCCATCCATATATATTATTGAAAATCTGATGATGGCATGTTCAAAGTCCTTTTTGGCCAATTTTGTTGTTATACACATGTTAACTATAAGTCATTTTTACTATAAACTGAACACAGATTATGTATGTGTGTGGTAGATGATGATCTGGACCAACTGATGAGTGCTGGTTCAACACAAAATAAGTATATTGGAGATAATTTATCTTTTTCACGTATATGAGGTCATGTGCATTGGTTGTGTGAAATAAAGTGGATGACTGAAGGAATCTTGAAAGCCTGGATTCAAATCCCATCTAATTACATCCAACTTGAATATATATATATATATATATATATATATATATATATATTAAGTTGGAGTATAATATATATATATATATATATATATATATTATACTTGTATTTAAATATGAAATATTATTGTTTTTGTTGTAGATGATTATTATCAAATAATTATCAATAACATGTTTAAATTTGTTCTAGTCAGCACTACGCAAATGTGTACATTGCTAATAATCTTAACTTTTAAATAGTTTGTTAACATTTTATTTTCTATTACAAGTTAATTATACATAAATTTAAATCAATAAAAATTCACTTTAGTATTATTATTTCATTATTATCATTATCATCATAACTTTCAACCATTATCAATCCACTTTTCGATAAAGGCCTCCAAGTTTAATCCACTTTCTATAATCTACAGCCTTTTTTCCCAACACTACACAAGCAACATTTTAAATTTCATCCATCCATTTAACATATGGTCTTTTTCTAGGTTTTTTTTACAATTTCTTGTGATTCAATTTGAAAATTCAGCTGCGCTTTTATTATCTCTTCTAGCAATATATCCATCTCAGCTCTATTTCAGTTTTTTAATTCTTTCAGTGAAGTCAATCATATCTCTTCCATCATCTATATATTTCATTTTTGATCGTTGTTGTTATTCCTATCACACATCTCTCCTTTTTTTATTGAATGATCCAAAGTCCCTGTACCACCTTCTATTAAATGCTCAAGTCTCAAATCCATCTGTAAAAAAGTAATGACACATATACTAAAAACGTTTCCTTTTAAATACATAGGCACTACTAAGTTCTAAAAACACCCCAGCTAAGTTTAAATCTATGAATAATTTCATCTATTATGTTTCCATTTACATCAACAATCTTACCAAGGTATTATTTACAGTTGTAAACTTCTAATTTGGGATTATCAATCTTTATATTTTTCTTCTGAGAAAATCCATCCGACACTTCTTTAATCGTATTTATGTATTGAATTATTTTCACCATGTAATATAAGTATTGAATATCTTTAGAAAAATTTAACTTTATTTAAATATTCCAAATACATTCAACTGTTAGTAATAGCATACAGGTTAGTATATGCACAGAGTTTTGAGAGGTATTATTCTCTCTTCTTCTTCAGATTTTGCTAGCCTCACTACTACTAGCATGGGAATAGAACTTGGATGCTGATTCTTGAGTATCGTCAAGCATTGTTAGCCAAGAGTTCAGCGCAGCTGCCTTGCAAGCAAGCAGTTGGTTGCAGACAGTTATTGCAGGTTCGCCTCCTGGCCAATGCTATGACATATATATATATATAAAGATGGAAATAATCCAATATATAATTAAAATTAAAACACTATCATTAAAAACCTTCAGGAAAACATTTCTTTAACTGTTTTAGAATTTATCTTTAGTCCTAATTTCTTATTTCCATCATATAATTCTTGCATTTCCTGAAGGTTGAAGCCTTATTTACAAAAACAATTGCATTATGGGCAAAATCTAGATGACTTAAATAATCCCCATTTATGTTTACCTTCTTAATTTTCAAATCCCTTGCATATGTATGAAAATGGATTATTCTCTAGACCATGAGGGGTCAGAATAAACAATGTCAACATGGGCAGGATGATAACCATGGCACTAATGCGGGCTTTGAACATTCCATCATCGGATTTTCAATGAAAGGGATGGCTGAAGAGTTATGGGTTGGATTAGTTTGAGGCCTGTCCATTAAAGTATGAAGATTGTCTATTTTAATATAAAGCTGAACACTGATTGTATATATGTGTGGAGATAGTAATCTGGACCAACTGATGATTGCTGGTTTATCTTTTCAACATATGTGTGATCAGGTGGGTCAGCAATATAAGATGGCATGGAGAATTGAGGATCATGTGAAAGTCTGAGTTCAAATACCTTATATATTACATTATATATGTGCAGGTGTGTGTAAACCTGTACAGTGTATTAAATTTTGATTTACAAAATATAGCTGTAAAAAGTTTTGGAGATTTGAAATCACCCTGTTTAGTCTTTTTTTACTGTTAATTTTGTAGGGTCACCTTATAATCTCAACCACTACAGTTACATTTTGATAACACATTTTTCAGAATATAATAATATTTCAGATCTATATTGTGACACACGTGCACACACACCCACACTCACACACACACACATATATATATGTTACACAAAACATTTTAAAATGTTTATTGAACAAAAAAATAATGTGTATTTTTGATATAAACAAATATAAAAGGGTGTCTGTTTGATAGATAAAAAGTAAAGATGTTTTTTAATAAATCAAAAGTCTGATTAAAGCCTATTGTAATGTAGGAGTTTTTAAAGTTACTATTTTAAAACAATACTTATCTAGTTTTTTAACTAAAAGAAATTTCCAATGGATTGTAAAACAAAGAAATTACATTTTAACTTTATATATGTAACAGTAACTACAAAGTTACTCAGTGAAAATAATTCGATGTACAAATAATTATTGAAACTTTAATTAGAGATGTGATTAAACATCAAAATATTTTATAAATTATCTGATCAGGAGAAATTATGTTTTATTGTAAATTAGTATTTCCAACTGATTAGATAATAACTTTAATTAAATATTACCAAAATCAGGTGTATGTACAAATAAAGTTTTTTTTGAAGATCAGAATAGCCTTACTCTGAAGAAGACTGCAGGTCAGTCGAAACGTAGGTGTATGTACAAATAAAGTTTGCTAAAAGTGTTTGAAGTTTGGATAAATTATATTTAACTTTAATTAATATTGTACTTACGAAAAAGAAAGGATTAAATAATTAATTAAAAGAAAAGGAATTTGAAAAACTAAATAATAATGTGGTAGTATCTGACAATGATTGGTAAGGGTATAACAGCTACAAAATTTCTATTATTTATTTTGATGAATTTTGTGAAGAGTCTGTGGAGTTTTGTTGAGTTTTACTGTTAAGAGTTCTGTCATTTAGTTTGCTATCAAGTCAGTAGAGCATTATTACTCATTCTACTATTAGTTTGTTATATAAACTGTCCAGTTTATTTATCAGAAATGTATAGGTATATATGTGAATATCTTAACATCACCATGCATTGCTAAAACATCATAGGAGTGTTTGTCTGATGTTCACCACCCATTCTTTCATTTGACCAGCTCAAATATGGTAAATATCTTTGGCTACCATTGCTGAGATACCTACCTATCACTAGAGAAGAGTATTGTTGAACAAGACCCAATATCTATGCTGCATCAGAAAGGAGAAGTGACCAAATGCTAAAATATGCCAGGAATGCCAGTTATGATCTCAATCAATGTTCAAGAGGGCAGAGTGTACTCTAAACAAAAGCTATAAAAACCTAGTAAATATAAAGATATATGATAAATTCAAAATCTAGACAAATCTTATTCTTTTTACAAATTTTATAAACTAAAAGTAATTGAGTTTACTCCTATTTAACAAGGGACTACTCTATAGTAAAAAATTCTATAATTATTGTAATTTAATTTACTTTTTATTTTGATTATTATGCCATGTTTTTTGTAAATAAATGTTTTAAGTTGTTAATTCTGCTTAATTCTCTTTCACCATACATTACCATATAATATTAAGATCAAGTTGTGTCACTTATATATGTGTGCTTTTAATGTACATTGTCTGTAGTTTGAAGCATATCAGTTTCTTGCTCTTTATGCTAGTGAAGTGAATCAAGTGCTTGAAGTATTTTAAAACCTTGTTTTGTTAGTATGATGCTCAGATTTGGGTGGGTGGTGCCTGAGGATTTACCATCAATATAAATAAAAGTATCTGCAGGAAAGGTGTTGCTTCTTGCTGCTAGGGAGGTGTTCAACAATCTTGAAAGGTGCCCATGGGCTATATATTTATATACCATCTCAGACTGACCATTGGTCTGGTAATGTGTAAAAATATTAACTATATTAACTCCTCTGTTTATATAATGGTACCACAAATATATATATAATGTATTGTTGTTAAAGTTTAAAACATTAAATTAAACAATAATCAGTTATAACTGAAACACACAGGCTTATTATATACTGTGTCTATATATGTAATATATAGAGTATATGAGCATAGATTTTCACACAAGCCACCACTCTACACACTATATCATAACACTGATACACTTGGACACATATATGTTGAAAAGATAAATAATCACTAACATACATATTTCATGCTAAACCAGCAATCATCAGATGATCCAGATTACTATCTCTACACATATATACTATAAGTGCTCAGGTATATATTAAAATAGCCATTTCTCATCCACACTCCAACTCTTCAACCATCCATCCAACTGAAAATCTGATGATGGAATGCTCAAAGGCCACCCTGAGTCTGAGATTCTTGTCACACCCATGTTGACCTAAGGTCAATATGACCCCTCATGTACAGGACATAATCCATTTAATACATATACAAGGGATGGGCAGACATCTCTACTATGTAATAACTGAAACACACAGGCTTATTATATACCTGTGTCTATATATGTAATATATAGGGTATATGAGCACAGACTTTCACATGACCCACCACTCTCCACACTATCTCATAACACTGATACACTCGAACACATATATGTTGTCAGTTTAAATTAGTTATACCAAGTTTCCATTATAATATCTTGATAATCCAAAGCTTTAATCATTAATAGAAGTACCTATACAATCAACTGTCTTTTCACAATATACAAATTCAGTGCATACTGTCTACTCAGACTCAATGATTCTTTTTATAATTTTTCTCAATACCTGGACATGATTATTATGCTAAAAACACTTTTAAATCCAGCTTGTTCTTTTGATTTGTTAGAACCCAAAGCTCTATGTAGACAACATGTAATTATTTTAGTAAAAATTTTATACAGAACTGATAGAAAACTAACAGACTTTTTATCACCTTCTTTAAATGTTAATATATTGAGTTCATCTAATCACTTGATACACTTTTATATATTTTAACATTTTGTAAATAGTTTCATCAATAATTTTTCTATTTTTTCATCTATTTCATTTAAAATATTGCTAATAATTTAGTTTCACTTCCTTGCTTAATAATTCAGATGTAATAACTAGAAAATATTTAGTTATTTTGTTTTTTATTACTATATAATTCTTTATAAAACTCTTCCAGTTTACAATAATAAACATATACTTACCAAGCAGCCTAAAAAACCCTCATAATTAATTAGTATTTCAGATTCAGCAGTATTCAATTCAAAATAATTTTTTTTAAAACTTATTAAATATTATTTTTGAACCATTATCAGTACTTTAATATTTAACCAATAAACATCACATGATTACCATTTCTTATGCTTGCTCTTAATTGTTATTAAAACAGGCAAAACTCTCTATACGTATTGCCACTCAGTGCAAGCCAGAGTAATCAATGGATGCCAAAAGGCTTGTGCATAAAATCCCCTCACTGATGAAGGCCACAAGCCAGAAACTAGTCTGAGGATATTGGATGAGTAGGCACTAGATGGGGATTTTATGCACAAGTCTTCTGGCATCCATTGATTACTATGGCTTGTATTGAGTAGCAATATGTATAGAGAGTTTTGCCTGTTTTACTTCAATATTTTGTGACAAATTTTAATGAGTTATTACTAATAAGTAATTTCCCTATGATGCAGTTATCAATTCTAAACTTCATGTCCAAATCTAAACAGAACATAAACAATTTTAATGCTGAAAATTCTCAAGAAAGCATAGATTTTTTAAAAATAGTTTGCAGATAATTTATCTACACTAATATTGATTGATATATGGAATCTAGTTATTTTTTTTTAGATCAGGAGTCAAGAACATTTTTGAGACTGAGAGCCATTTTGACAAACAATGTAGAAAAATTAAAATTTAGAGAGCCACAACATGAAATCAATTTCATTCATTATTTATAAATTTAATAATATTAACCATGCATATGCAAAATTCAAATAACTCTTAAGCTTGCATATAATATTTTAGTGGGTGAAAAAAAAATTAAATTTTTAATAAAACTTCTGTAAAATTGGGATTATTTATTAAGCACATAGGAAGTATGTAAATACATTAGATAAAGACTTTAACCATTATCACATGTCTCTTGAACATTTATAATAGTCAATCAATGTTGTTTTTTGATTATAAAGGGACCTCAACATAAGATAGTGACTTTATAAAGATAAGAATGGCCATCTTATCTTTAACCTAAATTCCCACTTATATAGGCCAATCTGAAACATCTTGATCTGAGATCATGAAGATGTTACTCTTTTCACTTTTTAAGTCCACTGTTACTTATATACTTTTTTTATGCAAAATCAGGGGGCCACACATTTTTCACTAAAGAGCTGCATGTGCCTCTGGACCCACTGGTTACCGATCCCTGTCTTATATTTCAATTGTTCCTAATTTTCTTCTTTTCTAAGCCAGTGTAATATGTGATAAAATAAAAATAAACACAGAAAAGGTTTTTTAATAATATTTAGCTTTATTACTGCCTAGCATACCACTACAATATAGAAAAAATATATTGAAAACATACTAGGCAGTAAAAAAGCTAATTATTATTAAAAAAACAAACTTTTCTGTGTGTATTTTCATTTTACCAAATCCCTGTTTTAGTTAAAAGATTCAAAGTTAATCTAAATGCATCAACTAAAGGTAGATATGATGTCAACAGAACAAAAATGGGATTTTAATATGTAGCAGTCAAGAAATTTTTGGAGAAATAGTCTCATTTGATGATCAGAAATAATTTTTTTATTGTATTTATTAAATCAGTTCTATATCTGATCTGATAACCTACATAATAAGATAAATATATTACCTCTGCAGAAATGTATATTAGAAGGTCTATGAAATAGTCTACCATATCCTGACTTACAGAACCTAACTGGTTGTTGTAATTCAACACTACTTCTCCTAACTTTCTGGAATGTCTTAATAATATTGGTAAAAGATCCGCCATTTAAAAAAACAGTAGTTTACATCAATACATTTTCTTTTTCCCCCTTTCATTCTTTTTGTTCTAATTTCATATGATTTAAGATACCAATTGTTTCATATCACTTATGTAAACAACAACAACAACAACAACAACAACAAACACTTATGGAAAAATGCAAACAATTTGTGTGAATATTCTCAAAAAGATAAGCTTAAACTTGACCTCATCTTTTTTTAAGCTTGTAAATAAAAAATAATGAGCTGTGGTAATTGCTCTAACAAGCTTATTGATGAATGCCAGCAAGAGCAAGCATTTAAAAATCTCTATCTAAAAACCACACTCTAACTCAGACCAATTGTTTCATGTTTTGGCACTCTTCAGGGACTGTCTGAAAATATCCTAGGACTTCACTGAGGAGTGCTAGTACATGAAACCATTGGTCTGATGTTAGGATATGGTTTCTAGATAGAGATTTTGAAATGCTTTCTCTTGCTGGCATTTATCAATAAGCTTGTTAGAGCAATTATAAGCTTAAACTGTCTCAATATCAGAGTAATAAGTTACCAAGTCAAGTAAGGCAGTCTATGATTTTGCTGTCTGAGTAGATGGAAGTTGAAACGTTTTTAGATATCTGAAGTTTCTGATCAATAATTGCAACAAATATTTGGCAATCGTAATTTAGAGTGTTCATATTTTTCTAATATAAATTTTACTATTCATATTGTTATTAGAAGAGATTTGAACTTGAACTTTCAAGCTCCATACATGGAGTGGATAGATGTATGAAGTTTAAAATCTGAGTTCAAATTAATTTTAATTACATTAAGTTCAGTATAGTCAATATACTTGTATTTAAATATTCATTTTGTTAAAACGAATTTCGTATATTCAAGCTTATGGTTAAGACCTGTAGAGGTCCCTACTATCGCATTTTTACGCGCACATACTCGTGGTTACAGCCTTAGGAGGTATTATTAAAATAAATAAGAAACTTAAAGGCAATAATATATTTATAAATGATATATGTTGGTAAGTTAAGTGTACTTAAAGACGGCCAGTACCATAACTGAGAAGCAATAAAAAAGTAGTAATAAAAACAAAAGATTCTTTATTTAAAGAATACTAAAGAACTTTTTTTTATATGTTAGTTTATTTATATACTGCATATTTGAGAAGAAAAAAACTAAAAATTGCAGCTTTTTTAAATTTATTTTTATAAATATTAATCCGATTGTTTTTTGGTTTTAATGAATTTTTTTCTACTTAAAAGAATAAATAACAATATTTCATTATTTTTTAAGATTCTTTTTCTTTTGGAAGAGCCATTAGCATTTAACAAATTATTTAATAAAATAAAAAAAGAATGTACATAAACTTTTGAAATAAATATTAGTTTTCTACATATATTTTTAGTTTTAAAAATCTTAATGATGTAAAGAGTTACAATGTAGTTCATAAATTTGACGGTGGAATTTTAAAAGTAATTGCTAGAGTAATCTGTATTAATTGGAATTGGCTCTTCACAGGGGCCAGTGGTAGAAATAAACCATTTGATTCTTTTTATTATAGTTAGGTACAAATGATCAAATACAGTAACCAGGTGTTATTATTACCCTCAAATACTAGGTTGCATCAACAGTAATACAGCTATCATGAATCAAGAAAGTCAGCTGACTTTAGAGCTAATAATGTAAAGGATACATTAAAAAATAAAATAGTTAGTCACTGATGAGGTCTTGTAACATTCAACTACAGAGATGACAAGATAAACCTTAATTCAGCAATCTTTAACTCTCAAGCCCACAATTCTACATTAAACCAATCACACAGGGTAAAGTGTCTATAGATATTGAAAATAACATCACCAAAAATAAAAATATAAAAATGTGAATATATTTGTCATTTTTATATATTGCTAGATATTAAAAAGTGCTTACCAATGATTACCTTATTGCTTCTGTATGGATTATAACTATTTTATAAGCTCTTATTTGGTAATATAAGTATCTGTCAAATATTATCTTGTGTTTCTGATGCATCTAATTTGTATTATGGTATCATATTTTATATACTTATTTGCGATGTATTATAATAATTTTAAATTATTAATAATTTTTTTTAAAATTTGAAATGTTTGTTGTTAAAATTTAATTTTTTATTGCCACATTCATTCTACACAACTATAAACTAATACACACATTATTAATACTGTTATTTGACTCTTATACTAGAATATATATATATATATATATATATATATATATGATAAGTCAGCTATTAGGATTTGTGTTCCATATGTAAAAGGAACTACAGACAGTATCGGACATATATTAAAACACTATAATATAGATACAGCATTTTCTGCTCATCAAAAGATCAGCAATATAATAACCAAGCCTAAGGATTCAATCCCTCTTGAATCTCATGGTGTCTATCAAATCTCATGTAAAAATTGTAAAGCTTCTTACATAGGTATGAGTAATCGTCGCATCAGTGTTAGGAGAGATGAGCATGCTAATGCAGTTAAACAACACTCATCATCATCAGCACTCTCACTCCATACTATAGATTCAGGTCATAAAATAGATTTTTCTAGTACCAGGATCATATCCAGATGTGATAATCTCTACCAATGCAAAATCAGAGAAGCCATTGAGATACTTAAAAGGCCAGATTGTATCAATAAGCGAGATGATACGTGCAAACTTCCTCCTATTTGGAAAGATTTCTTTAAAAAACATTCTTAAATTTAACATTTTTGCTATTGGTGGGATTTTTAATGTTTTATTCAAACCAGTGATTGTAGCGCCTCTACAACCATCTTTCTACCTTTTTATAACTCTGTGGATGGCTTGTGTGACCAAGTCGAAACGTCAATATATTGATATTAAAAGTTTTTAACACGGATGAACCCGCAAAATATGTATTTTATATATATATAAACAAATCTTGTTGATATTAGTGGAGGACTTAAGAGATTGAAATGAAACTGGGATGGATATATTGCTAAAAAAATAATAACAGATAGCCAGTTAAAATTTTGAATTATATCCACAAGAAATTGTAAAAGACCTAGAAAGAGATCGCATGTGAAATGAAAGATAGCAGTAATGTATTCAGGTGGCAAAATGACGAAGAAAGACTATAGTTTAGACATAGAGAGCTCTTCATTCTGAAATTAATAAATAATGGCTGAAAATGGTAACATATATTGTAATGGTAAGAATTGTCCCTCCACGTAACAAAATCTAGAACATAGGCAAAATACATTAAAGCTGATCGAATCCAGATGCTGTGATCCTGAATCCGACCAATATTCAATACTTTCACCTCTGCTCAATGATTTACTACCCTATGGATGACATTCCTCAATGTACACAGACAATCAATTCACTCTCAGTCCAGAAGTCACTCCCGGTAGAACAAGAGACTCATAATTTAACTAATTCATCACTGATTTGGTCAGATATATATACATATAGCTAAGTAATTAATTATAGAACTTAACAGACTGATCTACATATATATGAAATAGTGTATGTGGAATTAAATATAGAGTTGGACAAAATGAATTCACGGTCAATAAAATATGCAAATGAGTTATAATTTTAAATATTATTTTAATAAGACAATAGCAAACAATAAATCAAAACCTACCAAATTATATGATGGGAACGTGAGGTATAATGCTCGCAGGTGTTAGATAACTGCTGAGATTCATGTTATATATCTCATTATAAGTGTTTAGTAATGTGTAGTGCGGTATTGGAATTTCATGCCTATATTAATTAATATGCCAAATTTCTAGCTCTTTTGTAGTTTGCAAGATCATGCGGAACTCTATAGCCAAAGTTATATAACTAACTTTCATAATGCTCCTATGGCGTCTATTTAATACAAAGTTAAATCGAGCATGTAATTAGGCTCAGAGATACACAGGTTAGCATGTTAACCTAGATTAGGATGTACACTAATGCTTGCTAGATAAGCATTTAATATAGAAGGGAGAGAAAACTGGTTATGATAGGTTTACCTATATCCTCTATGGCACATATTAAAATATTAATTAAGCAAACGGGTGTGAATGGGTCATTATTTATGGGCTTCAGTCTCCAAAGACTCAGTTTGCTCTAAGACTGCTCAACTTGCCACGAATAAAAATATTAGTAGTTCAGGTAGTCGGATAAACATTATGAATCATCTAAGTCCTTGTGCTCTAGTTCTAAAAGTGCGCTTGAACCTGAACTAAAGTGGATGAGAGTGACCTCCACCAGCACATCATCGAGAATCATGCAGCAAGCTGATAAGTGTACATTGCGTACTTTGTAAGGACACATCCGCAACTTATACATATATATAATGCAATTGCGTAACATTACATTATCGTGCCTTAAAATGAGATAGCGTATATTTGCATATCTATATAATCCAGTTCTCAAATTTAGTATTTTAAATATACTATTAAGGGACTAAATTAATTAGTAACCTAGTTTAATATTATCGCCTGCGTCTCAATATATATAAATCTAAGAAGGATAAAGCATATTTGCGGGATAATTATGAATAAAATATTAAAATATGCTTTGAGAATATTTCTGTGGCTAGTTCCGATTATATACGAGTTATATATATATAAATAGTTATAATTCATAACTAAAATTAAGCAAAGTACATAAAATAACTAGATAACTGATTATTGTATTATTGATACCCAAAACTTAATCAGTAACATAATATGATCTCAAAACAGTGAGTGAGAATGAAGAATAATAATTCAATTATTTAATATTAAATTATAGTGAAGATTTGAAATTATTTTTGCAAATCGATAAGCTAAAATGATATTTATAAATACTTGCAGTTTGAGTCATTTGGCATACTAAATACACATATTATATTAAAATGATAAAATCATAAAATAAATTGAATAGATTTAGAAATAGGCTTAAAAGACCACAGAAAATTATACATTTAAAATAGATTATTAGGAGTTTTACATTTTAAAAGAGAATTCAAGTTTTATAATATAAAAGAGAATTCAAGTTTTGCAATCAGACAAGATTTATCATTTTACAATCAGGCAAGACTTAGCATTTAACAATCTTCTTTGTAGATTTTAGTAAAGGTGTTTGGGGAGGCAGATTTAGTGAATAGCTAGCTTTTAAAAGAGAGAAACGAAAGTCACATTTTATAGACAGAACTCTGAGAAAAATTTACCATTTAGTTGTTTCCATTGCAGCTAGTTTTGAAGCACTTGGGATGATAATAAGTTGATGATGATGATGCACAGTTAACAGAGATTTTTCCATGGGCTACTTTTGCTGGTGATGGCATTAGGTTTCATTGGACCAAAGTTCTACATTCCCTGGCTAAGGGCCGAGAAGTGATCTGTCGCCTTCCTACACAATCATTTTAAGCTGAAACTGATATGGATTCTGCTTACAGTTCACTTAATATATATATATATAATCTGTTCTTTGTTAATAAAGCTTTAAGTATTTATACCTTTTTAACTCTGTCCACCTGTTATTTTTTTATGTAGCTGAAAAATCCATTTAATTATTTTAGCAAAACATTTACTAATTACCACCGGTAGAAAAACTCATTTATTTATTTAGAAAAACAATTTTAGTGATAACAAAGTAATTTAGATTCTGTTTTCCTGCTTATTTTGTGGTCAACATTTTATATTTCAAACAATATCCACGCTATTTTAGGACTATTTTAGGACTAAATGCGTGATCTACATTAAATCTGTTTACAAAATCGAATGTTATTTTGACAAAATTACCTTTGTAATTAGCAGAAAACATTTTATAACCATATGTGGCTGAATAAATGCAGAATAACAGTAAATATGCGTACGCAATTTCAATAATACAACAATAAAGTTGCTAATTAATTCAACTAAAATATTTCTTAAACTAGAAATATCTATAAAATGAATATACATCTGCAATATATATATATATATACCATTAATATAAATAATTTAGACTAAAATATTTCCTAAATAAGAAATATTTACAAAATTGATACATATCTGTAATCTATACATATTCAATTAAATTACAGATGTACTGCTTGTATATATATATATATATATATATATATATATATATATATATATATATATGATTCTGCATATATAATAATTTAATGTTATTCAGATGTGTACTCTGGGAGGGTTTAAACCTGGCATATAGATAGATGTGTGAGTAAAATAAGTGAAACGGACAGATGGATGAAACTGATCATTTCATATCCCCAAATTTACTTAAAAAAACAAATAAAAAAAATGCCTTTACTTAATCTGAATTATTAATGATCAAACATCATATGTTGGTTTTCATTTAAACAACTAAATTCAAAACTCTACTCCTATCATAACACATCTCAAAGTATTCCTAGCCTTGCTTAACTATTATACTCATGCTCCACCCCAAAAAAAAATGACTTAGATTAGAAATAGATATATAAAACAACAGAAAAAACTTTCTAAGCTAATTAGATAATATATATATATATATATATATATATATATATATATATATATATATATATATAAAACTATATTTCTAAAGTGATACAAAAAACAAATGTAAAAGTAATTAGATGTTGTTAGTAAACCCCAGGGTTGGTTAGTTTAATATACAAGTAAAAGGTAGGGGTTTGATCCATGTACTTATGATTGTTTAGGTAGGATCTGGGGGTTGTTTGATATCTGGCTTTAGTCTAGGAGGATGGTAAACTCCTATGACCATCATATTTTTTTTCAATGCCATCGCCATCTTATCTTTCCACATCCTATCTTTATATAAGTGTTTTCCCCTTGGCATCACTCTTGGTGTCTTAGGTTTAAATCTGATCTTGGCAGCACACCAATCTCTACCTCTGTCAATATGCTGGTAATGTGATATTTTGATCAGGGGTTGATCCCATTTATTAAAGGGTAAGTCTGTAAAAGAAACCCAAAGGATGGCTTATCTGGTGGTTTCTTGTGAAACACTGTTGAAAGATTGGCATGTAAATCAGACCAGCCAAATGGTTTCTCAATGATCCTCCAAGGTTCACAGCAAAAACAATGCTTCTCCAGACTAGGAGCCACAGTTTGATTTTCATCTAACCTACTATAACTGCTTTGGATAAACCTATGCTCCTGTCTGAGCAGCTGTCTACTTTCTAAGGACTCTGGAGGTCTACCCTGCCAGCAATGAAAGTTTCTGAAATCCCTCTAGACCAAACCACCCACTGTATTGGTCAACACTGCCAACTGTTGGTATTTCATGTGTTTAAATTTTATTGGATGTCTATCAATACTATTCAGGACTTCCTGATCAGAGTGATATGCTATCCTACACTCAAGTTCCAGCAGTACCACACTCCATATCACTGTGGGACTACTGTTACCAACCTGTAGATCAATGATATTAAATTTTTCAACTACACTCAATATTGCTAGCTCAGATGGATATTTTGCAGTTTCTTTCTCTATACTCTGGTACATATGATCCCCTGTACTCTCTTGATTGTTCAACTCCTCTATTCTATCTACATTATCCCTCTTTTCTTTCTGATCCTTTTCTTCTGGATCCTTTCCTTCCTTTTCTTCCCTATCTTTCTGATATATCTCTGTGGTCTTTAACCATGTTTCTTCTTTCATTTTTGAAGCAACAACAATTTCCACCAGACAACTCTGCCCCTTTCTCTGCGGTATTTTTTTTGGCTCAGGCTGACATAAAGCCTCTACTCTTTTTTCATCTGTGCAGCTGCTTCCTTGATATATTGTTCAAAGATTCTTTCTATCTTTAGCCGCTCCCCCCTGTATTCCTCTTCTATGTCTAAAATTTCTCTCTGATAAACTTCTTCTAGCTCCAATAATTTCTTTTCTCTTTTACCCTCATTAGGTAACCCACACTGATGGTTTACCTGGTGATATATCAAATCAGTTCAGTGTCGCATGACCTTCCTCTTGTTTTTATTATTAAGGACACATCCAACACCATGATCCATGTTGCCTTGGTATATCCCTCATGGGTTATTTCACTGAATGCTTCCTCTTTCCTTTTCTTCGCCCATTCTTCTCCATTCACTATCTTTTCCTTTGTACTATTATCCATTCTTAAAGTTTTCAACATATTCTATTAATATGTCTAATCACCACTCTTCCCCCCGGAAATGGCTTTACCTCTGGTCCCACTCTAATAACCTCAGCCCACTCCACTTACTACTAGCTTGCCCTATCTCCATTATATATAGTGCCATACTTAACTTATAAAATAATTTAGTCAAATTACGATAGCTACAAATTACGATAGCTACACCCAATATATTTATTAAATTTTCTGCCTAATATAGATATAGTTCATGAACCATAATACTAGAAATTTAAAATATAAGTTATATAAAATTCATGAATCGATATTTATTAAAACAAAATTTATTCTTACCAAATGCCCGTCTCTTTTATTGTGTTTAATATCATTATTATCATTACTATGCCAGTTTTATTTTTATTTGAGTACCCATACAATAACATAGTTTATGAATCTTGCCCAACTCATTTCATTGTCTGTATCCAACTCTTTCAAACATTTCAAAATATTACAAAAACATTAGATTTCCCTTGTTATTAATATGCTTTTCTCACTCCTGATGACAACATTTATAATGAGAGACATATGGTCTTCTCTGAGCTCCAGTCATCAGTGAGCAAGTAACATTAAGCTTATGCACATCATATACCAAAAAAAAATTTTAGTTGCTTATTAGACCACTCTAATAATAATGAAGTATTTCATTTCAATAGCCCCATGTGTATATATCTACTCTGTGCCAGAAAAAGAGAACAAAAAAAATCATTTGGCCTCTCTCTCCAGTATATGCCAATAACAAAAATATTTTACATATATATAGTATGGGAGAAAAATATTTTATATCCCCATATTATTTCATAATTTTAACTTTTGACTAATGGGATTGGCAATTTGACAAAGTTTGAACCCAAACAAAAAACATTTTTATTAATACATGATACATCCTGTGTCAATATATTATAAACATACATACAACATACCTTGATAACAGAAGTTATGGCATATAAATAAAATAAAAAAAAAATATGGAAAAATTTCGTATATACATATTTACTGACACAGAGTGAGAAGATATGGACCAACTCAGTGTATGAAATAAACTACTATTTGCCAATAAAGTATTCAAACCTGGACGAAAATTTTTTACATGCCTTAATGTCAATATATACATAGTTATGCATACACATTCACACGTATTCAGTGTGTGAACTAGATCGAGGACCTCATGCTTGGATATCCGGAATCGTGTTTAAAAAATTTATATCACATATATATATAAACTTTATACATCCCATATATATATATATATAAAACTCTTTTCTGCTATACTTTTTTTAAACCGAAATTATCATTTAGGTATCTGCGTGTTTACATTATAAAATCCATATTTGTTGCGTTAAAAACTCAGGAAAAAAAAAATCAATAAATATATTTTTTGGAAAATTTAGTACACATATATATTTATCCCCTTCCACCTATCCTTCTCTCTGCCCAAATGCATTCAATTTAGTGTTATGGAAATAATTAACGAATCGAGCAAAAATGAAAAATTAATATATATATATTTTGAGAGATTTAAAAAAAAGAAGCTTTTAAAATTTATTCTACTTTGTAACCTGAATTCGGGGAAAAAAAATATTTTACTCAGGATATATGTGTGATTTATACAATTGAAATCTTAGAACCTGGAGAGAAAAAAAATCTATACATATATCAATCAAAGGGAGTGTGTGTATACTATTCGAAATTCCTAATTTACAGCGTCAGAACTTGGACAAAAAAAAATTATACACACATATATGCACATCTCTTCTCTCTTCATATATTTGGTTCAGGTAGAAAAATTTCACATACACATATCTAGCTAACGTGCTCATGATCATGGGAGTAATAGAATAGACTCAAAAAAGTTTGGGTGGTCAGAACCCAGAAAAAAAAATTACACACATACAACAAGTGATTGGGAACATACCCACATCAACATCCCCTCTCAGGTACATGGGTTTATATTCGAATGCCCTAGTTGGTACGTCAGAATCCGGAGGAAAAAAAATCTACATATGCATTTTCCCTCTCTCATGCCAGATTCATTCATGGTTTGCTCAGGGTTGTGTAACTAAGTAACTGCCCCAGTTGGGCGATCAGAACCCGGAAAAAAAAACCCTATGTAATGGTAAGAATTGTCCCTCCACGTAACAAAATCTAGAACATAGGCAAAATACACTAAAGCTGATCAAATCCAGATGCTGTGATCCAGAATCCGACCAACATTCAATACTTTCACCTCTGCTCAATGATTTACTACCCTATGGATGACATTCCTCAATGTACACAGACAATCAATTCACTCTTGGTCCAGCAGTCACTCCCGGTAGAACAAGAGACTCATAATTTAACTAATTTATCACTGATTTGGTCAGATATATATACATAAGGCTAAGTAATTAATTATAGAACTTAACAGATTGATCTACATATATATGAAATAGTGTATGTGCAATTAAATATAGAGTTGGACAAAATGAATTCACGGACAATAAAATATGCAAACGAGTTATAATTTTAAATATTATTTTAATAAGACAATAGCAAACAATAAATCAAAACATACCAAATTATATGATGGGAGCATGAGATATAACACTTGCAGGCATTAGATAACTGCTGAGATTCATGTTATATATCTCATTATAAGCGTTTAATAATGTGTAGCGTGGTATTGGAATTTCATGCCTATATTAATTAATATGCTAAATTTCTAGCTCTTTTGTAGTCTGCTAGATCATGCGGAACTTTATAGCCAAAGTTATATAACTAACTATCATAATGCTCCTATGGCATCTATTTAATACAAAGTTAAATCGAGCATGTAATTAGGCTGAGATATGCAGGTTAGCATGTTAACCTAGATTAGGATGTACACTAATGCTAGATAAGTGTTTAATATAGAAGGGAGAGAAAACTGGTTATGATAGGTTTACCTATATCCTCTATGGTACATATTAAAATATTAATTAAGCAAAAGGGTGTGAATGGGTCATTATTCATGGGCTTCAGTCTCCAAAGACTCAGTTTGCCCTAAGACCGCTCAACTTGCCACGAATAAAAACATTAGTCATTCAGGTAGTCGGATAAACATTATGAATCATCTAGGTTCTTGTGCCCTAGTTTCTAAAAGTGTGCTTGAACCTGAACTAAAGTGGATGAGAGTGACCTCCACCAGCACGTCATCGAGAATCATGCAGCAAGCTGATAAGTGTACATTGCGTACTTTGTAAGGACACATCCGCAACTTATACATATATATAATGCAATTGCGTAACATTACATTATCGTGCCTTAAAATTAGATAGTGTATATTTGTATATCTATATAATCCAGTTCTCAAATTTAGTATTTTAAATATACTATTAAGGGACTAAATTAATTAGTAACCTAGTTTAATATTATCGCCTGCGTCTCAACATATATAAATCTAAGGAGGATAAAGCATATTTGTGGGGTAATTATGAATAAAATATTAAAATATGCTTTGAGAATATTTCTGTGGCTAGTTCCAATGATATACGAGTTATATATATAAATAGTTATAATTCATAGCTAAAATTAAGCAAACTACATAAAATAACTAGATAACTGATTATTGTAATATTGATACCCAAAACTTAATCAGTAACATAATATGATCTAGAAACAGCAAGTGAGAATGAAGAATAATAATTCAATTATTTAATATTAAATTATAGTGAAGATTTGAAATTATTTTCACAAATCGATAAGCTAAAATGATATTTATAAATACTTGCAGTTTCGAGTCATTTGGCATACTAAATACACATATTATATTAAAATGATAAAATCATAAAATAAATTGAATAGATTTAGAAATAGGCATAAAAGACCGCAAAAAATTATACATTTAAAATAGATTATTAAGAGTTTTACATTTTAAAAGAGAATTCAAGTTTTATAATATAAAAGAGAATTCAAGTTTTGCAATCAGACAAGATTTAGCATTTTACAATCAGGCAAGACTTAGCATTTAACAATCTTCTTTGTAGATTTTAGTAAAGGTGTTTGGGGAGGCAGATTTAGTGAATAGCTAGCTTTTAAAAGAGAGAAACGAAAGTCACAGTTTATAAACGGAGCTCTGAGAAAATTTTACCATTTAGTTGTTTCCATTGCAGCTAGTTTTGAAACACTTGGGACGATAATAAGTTGACGATGATGATGCACAGTTAACAGAGATTTTTCCATGGGCTACTTTTGCTGGTGATGGCATTAGGTTTCATTGGACCAAAGTTCTCCATTCCCCGGCTAAGGGCCTAGAGATGATCTGTCGCCTTCCTACTCAATCATTTTAAGGTGAAACCGACATGGATTCGGCTTACAGTTCACTTAATATATATATGATCTGCTCTTTGTTAATAAAACTTTAAGTATTTATACCTTTTTAACTCTGTCCACCTGTTATTTTTTTACATAGCTGAAAAATCCATTTAATTATTTTAGCAAAACATTTAGTAATTACCACTGGTAGAAAAACTCATTTATTTATTTAGAAAAAACAATTTTAGTGATAACAAAGTAATTTAGATTCTGTTTTCCTGCGTATTTTGTGGTCAACATTTTATATTTCAAACAACATCCACTCTATTTTAGGACTATTTTAGGACTAAATGCATGACCTACATTAAATCTGTTTACAAAATCGAATGTTATTTTGACACAAATACCTTTGTAATTAGCAGAAAGCATTTTATAACCATATGTGGCTGAATAAATGCAAAATAACAGGAAATATGTGTACGCGATTTCAATAATACAACAATAAAGTTGCTAACTAATTCAACTAAAATATTTCTTAAACTAGAAATATCTATAAAATGAATATACATATCTGCAATATATATACCATTAATATAAATAATTTGGACTAAAATATTTCCTAAATTAGAAATATTTATAAAATTGATACATATCTGTAATCTATACATATTCAATTAAATTACAGACATACTGCTCGCATATATACATATATACGTGATTCTGCATATATAGTAATTTAATGTTATTCAGATGGGTACTCTGGGAGGGTTTAAACCTGGCATATATATAGATGTGTGAGTAAAATAAGTGAAACGAGCAGATGGATGAAACTGACCGTTTCAATATATATATATCAATGAATGTATATAATTACACAAGCAACTTAATATTAAATTTCTAAGTGATAATTTAAAGTTAAGTAGTTAGTGTAGTTTAATTAATATTTTTAGCATAGATTTTGGCATTTAATATTTATATACACATATTCATTTAGAGATTTGGTTTCTGGGACTTGAGTCTGATGTTATGTTCATTTCGTTAGATGCCTGCATATGAAAAAAGTGTAATAATAATTATCACAAGTATGTTATTCAAAAAATGTAACTATTTTTTTTAAAAATAAAAATATGAAGAAAATGCTTACTTTCTGCTTGAATTATGCATCTTATTAAAAAAAAAAGAAAGAGAAGAAAACATTTAATATGTGCACTGTAGATGGAACTAAAAGAAATGATTACAATTTAAAAAGACCAATTTAAACTTCTGCTTATTGTAAATATTTGACATTGATAAAAATAAAGCTCATGAAACGTGGAAAAGCGAATATTAGATTGACAAAACTAAAATTTTTAAATCAAAATTGCATTGGTGGTTGAGAGGTTAGCGTGACTGCCTTGCACTTGCAGGCAGTTGCCCAGGTTGCAGGTTCGCGTCCCGGCCGATGCTATGACACTTTTTTTTTTAAAAAAATTGTTCATGACTTCTAATAATGTTCAGGTTACATATTGTATATTGTTTGTGATAATATTTCATTAGGAAAAAAAAACGTTAAATTATATCAAGCATCATTAGAAATAATTTTTCATAAAAGGGCGTTGCAGTATAATGGTTACAGACGGTCATTTACCTAATTCATGATTTGCGATTTGAATTTTGGTAGAATAATTGTATAACTAAGGAGTTATATACTAATGTAAGGTCTTTTTGGTTCATCTTGTTCTTAGTGTATTGAAATTATTGTTCATTATATAGATATGTAGTCTTAGATAAGCTCTAACTTCGAGACTGGCTAGATGAGTATTAGTGTACTGCCCTCAAAACAGAGATACAATTGTAGTATGATGCAGAATTCACCAATGGTAAGGAAATAAATGTGTTCTCATGATTTACCCCTTTGAACAATCTTGAAACATTAGAGATTAAACAAGGCAAAACTCTTCATACAGTAGTGCCACCCTGTGCCAACCAGAGTAATCAATGGATGACAGAATTACTCTGGTTGTCACATGGTGGCACTACTGTATGGAGTTTTGCCTTGTTTAATAACAATTATGTGCTAGTATGAGATAGTGATCATGTGATATTTAGTGGTTTAACATTTGAGATTCATTATACAAAATGAAATAATATGAAGAGAAATCAAATGAAAGCAACAATATTTGGAAATTACATAATAATAATTACATGATTTATACATCCAAGATGTAATAAAAATATAATATTATTGATTAGATTTGCTGAGCCTATTCTAATAAATAGAATAGAAAATAATAGAAAACTGTCCTTTTCTCATCAGTCGTAGTTGGCCTAAATTTATCCAATTCTTCTATAAACTTGTATACTGATTCTAAGAACATAAAAAAAGTTTTCACAACTTATTTCAAAGAGAATAATATCTTAAAATTGAGTTACAATTTTATAATAAGTCTACAGCAAGCTCTGTTCTGTTGTATAAAACTTTAAATAACTATATATTAAAAATATTGCATGCTTTTAAAATACGATTTGTTTTACATGGACCTTGGAAGCTATTAAATTATGAATAAAAAAAGATCTAAAGTTTGTGCTTAGCACTACTAATGTGTAATGAGAGATTCCTAAATTATGGTTCTGTTCATCATGCCTTTTAATAATCACTAGAGCAAAATGTTGCTCATTTAATATGCGAGACTATATATAAGCATGTAATTTAATACCTATTCACTTTTGTCTTCACTTTCCCCAGTATTAATTATCATTACTTTTGATTTTTCTTCACTAAATTTAATCCCCATCTCTTTACCCACCCTTGTGCATATCCTCAGCATAACTTCATATCTGCCCTTCTTTCTGTGCACAAGAAGACATCATCTGCAAATAAAAGACCTGATAATGTATATAGCCCTTTGCCACCTACTAATGATATCTCTACCCCTCTTCCTAATCTTTCTATTGCTCTCCTCATTTCTCTGAAATACAACAAAAACAAAATAAATGCCATAGGGCATCCTTGTCTTAGTCTCATTCTATTTTTAGCTTTAACTGATTCTATATTCCTAATTAGTGCATATAGCAATTATTTTCATATAATCTCTTAATAATATCCATTAAAGCTCCATCCATTTCTAAATTTACTCAACATATTCATAATCTATGTCTATTTACTCTATCATATGTCTTCTCTATATTTATAAAAACCATATACAACTGTCTATCTGTATTTCTACTCATATCTGTAAGTTTTGTGACTACAAATAAACTATCTTCTACATACCTATCTGATCGAAAATCTCCATGTATTTCTCCCACTATATTATTTTTTTCCATCCATTTTGTGACTCTTCCAGTCACCATATATGCAAACACTTTAGATAACACTGACATTATTACTATTGGTCTATTATTGCCTAGCTTTCTATAATCCTTACCCTTTCCTTTAAATAGTAGCCTTACTCTTAAATTACTCCAACTATCTGGAAAATCTCTCTTCTGTGCCATCTTATTAAAACATGATAATAGGTTTAATTTTGCCCTATGTCCTAAATTAATTATCATCTCTGCTGCCCATCCATCCAAACCTCTTGCCTTTCCACTTTCAATTTCTTTCCTTCTTCGTTCAGTTCACTTTATGTAAACCTAATAATTCCATTACTATAAGCTTTCATGTTTGTTATCACTCTGTCCTTACATCTAACATCTTTTCTATTTCCATTACATACTTATTTAAGATTGTCTCTAATTCTTCTCTAGAGCTACACTCTATTCCCTCATCATCTAGTAATACTATTTTTTCTCTTCTACATTGCTTCATTTAATGTATTTCTAAATTTTTTTACTCCCATCTCTTCCACTCTTATTAATATCCTCCAACAATTTAGTATTAAATTTAGTTTTCTCTCTATAATGATCTATCTTAGCCAACTTCTTTTTTTAAATCCCTTTTCTCATTTAACATTAACATTCCCCCCCCCCCACTTTTTTGTTCTTAATAGCACACTTATATTTTCTGCATGCTTTTTCTCTTTCTTTTAGACTTTTACTAACTCTCACTTTCCTATTACTTTTACTCTTCCAAATATTCTCACCTAAAACTCTATTTGCCACTTTTTCTACTTCATCACACTAGTCCTTATATTCACCCCCAACCAACTCTTCCATGGTTTCTTCAATTTTTATTTTATATTCTTCTAAATTATTCTTATCATTCATTATCCATCCACATCTTTCACTGGCCTTACTACTTTTATTATTTTTTTCCATCACATTGCTAACTATTTCTATTATAAAAAAATTATCATCACTATTACATACTCTTCATTATCAATCACTTTAATTTTCCCTACTTCATTCATTCCCTCTTTCTCTACAATTACATAATCTATTATTTGATATACATTATTTTAAGATCATGTGTATTGCCCCTCATAAATATTTCACAAATTTCCAATATTCAAATTCACTCTCTGACAAAAATTCTTCAAAATCTGTTCAGTCTTGTTATCTACATCATCAATTTCTTCAATATGCCCATTCATATCCCCTATAATCATTATTCTCTTCCCCTTTCTTTTGAAACTCAAAAGCATTCATATATGCTACTGTTACACTCCATTATAGCTTGACTATCTCCAGTATCGATATACTCTGTAGACACTATCCATTCTTGTCTTCCTAATCTTATCTCAAACCACAAATGTTCTTGACATTTAACAGTATTTAAAGATTTTTTTGACATTACCACCCCTTTTTTCTTTTTCATTTCTATTTATACACTGCCATACCAAGTTTTTCAGTATAGGTTCTTCTTCTCTTAGATGTGTTTCCACTACTGCTAGTACCTCAAGCTCTTCATTTTTAATTGCTTTGTTTAATTCCAGCTACTTTTCTGGTCTCCTATTACCTTGCATATTCAAATATCTAATTTTAACAATTTATTTTTTCCTAACTACGTTTTTATAAATTCTTTTGACTCTTTCTTCTCCATTATGTTTATAAATAACTTGCTATTAATTTTACAGACTCATTCCCTCTCCACATCTATAATTATATCTTTGTTTATTTTTTACATCCCATCCATTTTTCTTTTTTCTAATAACACTGCAATTTAAAACCCCACTCACTTTTATAAGTTTCTCCGACCTATATTCTTTTTAAATCAAACTTCCTAAAACTGCACTTCCTTGTTTTGCTAAATGCAATCCATCTTTATTATATAACTCCCTCTCACTAATAAAAAAATCTCACTCATCCACAAACATAATATAACTTTTCTCACACAATTTTTTCAATCTCTCATTTATAGGACATGTCCTATCTAAGATATACCTATTGTCAAATCTTGGTAATAATTCAACTATTCCTACTCTTCTTTTAATCTTACGCAAATTACTAATCAATTCTATGTACGCATAGATATTAATGATCTATGAACTCCTGACATCTAGTGAATAAATAAAATATTAGAAGCTTTTGCAGTTTATAAAAATAAAAAGATTTAACACCTATGTATTTTAATTTCATTCACAGATAAAATGTTAAATCACCCCCCCCCCCAATCTTTTTTTTTTCAGCAGCGCTATCTTGTGAATAAAAATAAAATCTGAATTTCAAACTGTTCATAAGGACATTACACGGCGTAGTAAATAATCTTTCAATATTAAAGACGACTTTCACTGTTTAAAAAACTTTTTATATATTTTTTTGAAACGTGTTATTTTGAATATAGCATAAAATCTATCCGTCAGCTTTCGTTGATGTAATTTAAGAATCATTCCTTAATTAAAAAAACAAAAAACAAACAGATCTAAGCAATGCCATGGCAACTGGTAGTTTTTATTTTATCGTCAGTTTTAAGATTAATGATAACAATCGGCTGCTATTTTGATTGAAAGTTTACCGGAAGTTCCATTTTATTAAAGTTTACCGGAAGTTACATAGCTGAGACGCGATCATGGACCTTGCATACCAAAATCTGCAAATTATTCTATTGCACTACATACACGCATATAAAAGATTGACAAATTTATAATGGTACTTGAGTACCTTTATAATTAAACATAGACAAACAGATGGGTAATCAAATAAATATATGGATTTAGATTTAAAAAGCTATATAAGAATTAAATAGATTTAGTACATATAAGTAGTCAGATTGATAAAAACGCACAAAGAAAGGAATATATTAATAAGAAAAAATAACCATCGTGCAAACATATAAATAAAAAATAAATGTATAGAAAGAAAATTATAAATATTAATAGGTGTAAGATGATTTTTACAATTTGAAAAACTTAGATAAATGTCTATGGGGAGGGTTCTCTCTCTATACATATTACATAACCATAGCAACTATTTATAAGTGAGTGTAAAAATTCTAACATTCAGAAGAAAACAAAGAAAAATAAAAGTTATGAAACCCCAATTCATTCACGTTTTTCTCAAAGCATTATTTACTTTGAGAGAAATTATTTTGTTTAACCTCTCTCCAAAGATTTTTAGGCATTTTGCCTAATTATAGTCTCCCATTGTATTCATCCACAATTCTGCCAATGAAAATATTCTTTTTCGATGCGAACCTTTCAGATAATCTGTATATTGTAAAAAAGAATTTGCCACAAATCCTTGCACAAACTCATTTCAAATATACTGTTTTTTTCATATCTGTAATTTTTCATTCTCTTACATGCTTTCAGCATAGACAACGATAGATTTAATATCATTTTATCTACCAAACTGATGAACATACCATTGTATTTCCACCATGATACAGAGCATTCTTAATGTAAAAATTTCCATTGCCTTTAAATTGCAGCATCAGAAGATTCATGTTTTACATCCAGACATTGAATTTGGTGGAATAATAGCTTATATATAAATAATATAATTAAAATTATTAGATCATTTTGTTGACACTTTTGTTTTTAATTTGTGAGATGTGGCAACAGAATACTGATTCTATATTGCATCACTATATTCAAATCCACCTTTTTACTAAAAAAGCTAATCAAGATATTTAAAATAATCCAAACTACAATAGTGTTACTCAATGCAAGCCAGAAGTATGGTTTGTGATAAAATCTCTCAGATCCAAGACTTTTCACTGTTGAAAGCCACAAGCTAAAAACTAGTCTGGAAATATTTGATAAGTAGGCACTAGATAGGAATTTTATGCACAAAACTTCCTTCATCCATTGATTACTCTGGGTTGCACTGAGTGGTATTACTGTATGGAAAGTTTTGCCTCTGTGTAGTATTCATTGGCGGTCAAGAGATCAGCGCCAGCTGCTTTATAAGCAGTTGTCCTGGGTTAGTGGGTTCACTTCCCGGCTGATGCTATGACTCATGAGAAAAAAAAAGAATATTGCTTTCTTCTTATTGATAAAGATAATGAACAAAAATTAATTTGGACCTTTAGTTGTTATTAATATCTAGGATCAATTGGATACTTAGTTTTTAATAGATAAATATAGAATAAAGTAATAGAAGGATTACTGCTTTAAATTGAAATTAGTTGATTACATTGGAAATATATATTAGTAGATCAATGTTATTTCAAAGTACAACCCCTTCAATGTCAGTCACTCTAAATCTCACAACCATAACACACAAATCCACTATCATGGTGATGTTTATATTGTAATGAGACATAAATATTTTTATTTAATCTATGCTGATGCCAGAAAAAATTAAAAATATTCTCTTCACCATTGGCTAACCCACAAAACATTAGTTTCACCACTATTTGTTTATGGATATGTAAAGCTGCTTTGTTTGAACCTTTGACTTTACATTATTGAAATCATCACTTAAATATCCAATGCTGTGATAAGTTTAATTAAATAAAAAATAATGATATTCTAATATTATCATCAAAATGGAAATGTAATCCATTATGCTGTTTTTCATTTAATTTTTAAGTAAATAATATAATATAAAATATCATTATATAACAGTAATAATTCTATACAGCATATTTATACTACAGCTACTGCTTCTACTATTTCTATATAAAAATTTTTTAACAAATTATTTGCCCTTCTCAATGTGATTATAATCTATTTTAAAGCTTCAGTTTACATTCATACATAGTGATATCTTTAATATATTTATATAACATAAATCAGAACCAATATTAAATTATGATAAAGCTATAAAATACTTAGAAATATAACAAAATAAAATCAAATTAATCAGTTAAATACTATATAACAGTTATACAATATGTACAAAAATATACTATATAAAGATATATAATTTTCCATTCATAGTTTCATGTATTTTTTTGTCTTAGATTCTTTAATATATATATATTACATATTGTGTAATTGCTATATATTGTATAATTGGTAAATTTTATTTAGTTTTGCTATATTTGTAAGTATTTGGATTGCTTTATCCTAATTTTATTATTGATTCTAATTTGTTTTATATAAAAAACTATAGATGTCACTATGTATTTAAGTAGAAAAATGATAAATGAAGCAAAAAAAAAAAAAAAAGAAAAAAGAAAGGGACTAATAGATAGAAATTAATAGTGTTTTCATATAATAAATATGATGTAGCAAGAATTGTATATAAGGGAGTGGCAGTAGCAGGGTTAACTTATGATAACAATACATTATGTGTTAGTGAAAGCTGTTAGATTACTTAGAAAAAGTACAAAGAGAAGTAGGAAGACATACATTAGAAGAAGATATGTGGATAGCAAAGAAGGCAATTTAAGAAAAAATGGGATGGTCAAGTTTTTGTATGAGAGATGAAAAAACAAAATAAAAAGCTTAGGTAGATTGTAATTTATGGATAGTAAGAGAATAGCCCAAATAATATTTAATTGGGTTACAAATAAAGGTCAGACATTAAGATGGATGAGAAATGTAGTACAGTGTGCAGAATATTTAGATAAAGAATTTATGTCAGTATACTTCTATAAAAATGGGATGATTGTATTAGGAGAATTGTTGAATGTTGTCATAGCAAAGAATGGGATAGAAGAATAGATACATTAATAAAAAATAGGGAGCTGGAGAGATGGAAAACTAGTATGGAGAGTAAAAAGAGTTTAAATATATATAGAAGTAAACAGAATATTGGGTGTGAATTAATTTATCTATTGTTTAAGGCTCAAATAGGATCAGTAGCAACAAGGGAATATACACATAAATGGAGAAATGTGGATGATTTAGTCTGCAAGTTATGTAAGGAAGGGATGGAAAATATTAGGCATCTGCTAATTGAATGTAAATGCTTACAAGCAGAAAATATACAAATAATGAAGTTGTGAGAAAGTAAATATAAACAAAGAAATTGTACAGAAAGTGGGTTCTTGGTTTTTATGCTGGATTCAGAAAAAGATAAGGGGAATCTAGATATAAAGGTCATAAAGTAAACAAAGATGGTGTTGTGGAAATGGGATGGAGCAAGATAGAAAAGAATATGGGAAAAACTAGGTGTGGAGAATGGAAAGGAAAGGGAAGGTGGCTAACAGGTTTCTCTGGGTATAGTGGCTGAGAGATTCCTGACTTTGATAAAGGAATAGTCACATTACATCACATCACATCAATAAATTGAAGCTTTAAAATAGATTGCAATTACATTGAGAAGGGTAAAATATTTTATGTATTATTGTTGTTCTTGTTATTATTATTATTATTATTATTATAATAATAATAATAATAATAATAATAATAATAATAATAATAATAATAATAATAATAATAATAATAATAATAATAATAATAATAATAATAATAATAATAATAATAATAATAATAATAATAAATAAATAAATAAATAGGATTGCCACTATTACGGAATAATATTTTACATTATTGACTTAAAAATATCCAAATATTAAAATTTAAGGAATTTTTAAATATTTGAATAGATACAGCATCTTTAAACCATTTAAAGTTAGCAAATTAGGTTGTATTAGAAGAAAATAATGTATTGGTTATTTATATGTATAATGCTAAAAAAAGAAGACCTCACACATGCTAATAGCAGTCTTGATAAACAAATATATACGTAGACAATATATATATATATATTAGATCAAATATAGACAGGTATGTAGATAAAAACATATAAATAAATAGCTAGACATATAAATAAATTGGCAGGTAAATGAATAAAATTGATCAATGATTAGATAAATTAATAATGGGATATGTGAAAGATTGAAAAGCGAAATAAAAAATTTTTTGCCATTAATTGAATCTTATTGAAATTTTGGATTAAATTTCTACCAAAGAAAATGAAAGCAAATAAACAAATTTAAATCCGCTGTGAGAAGCTTTTATAAATCAAAATAAAAGGGGAGAAATCCGATCAGCTTAATGTTAGAATTGTTGATTTACAAATATTTTACTGTTCAAATTAAACTAACGATTTAAATCATAACCGATTTCGAAATTTGCTTAAATTAATATGTTACAAGAAACTGACTTATTTTATTGTCTTCCTCTTCTAGAAAGTGTTCTTCAGTTATATCAAGACTTTCTTTAAAGTTAATTAATTTCAAACATCTGTCTATTAGATTTTATTAAAATCGAGCAAAAGATAGCGAAATCTAACGATCAAACACACCTGCAGAACAATGCAGGGATTAGTGGCAAGGTTTAATGCTAAGTTCTGGATTATCAGCAATTTTCTTGATTATTTCTTAAACTGTTTCTCTCTGTACATTCAACGAAGGATGCTGAAGAGAAATGAGGAGCCTCTGGGCTTAAGTAAAAGTCTGTATTGGATTACATTTGTTTACATTGTTTCTGGCGAATGTAAAGTGCATAATTGTTTATAAACTAATTTAGTCTAATCTAAATTTTATTTTGCTGTTAATTATTTACTTTTTATATGGCTTTGAATTTTTATATTTTATTGAACTACTAAATAATTTACAATTTAAGTATATTATTATTGTTCTATTTTATAGCTTACGTTCACCTTCCAATTCACACGATTGTTTGCTGCCTGCTTACCTAACTCTCTTCCTATCTGCACATTTATCTACCTTGCTATTTGTTTCTTATTTTCTTAGATAACTAGAATTTATCTATATGTCTATCTATCCATTTGTTTATCACTTCATTTATTCATTCACTCATCCACTCATTTATTTAAAACATTTGCATATCTATCAACCTACCTACACATCTATTTAACTACTCATTCACTCACTAAATCCAACAATCCATTGATTCAATAATCCACTTATGTATTTATCTGCTATCCTGTCAAATTATTGGTCTATTACTTTATCATTATATACATTTTACTGATCTATCTATCTATCTATCTATCTATCTATCTATCTATCTATCTATCTATCTATCTATCTATCTATCTATCTATCTATCTATCTATCTATCTATCTATCTATCTATCTATCTATCTATCTATTAATCTATCTATCCATTCATCCACCCACCCACCCACTGACCCATCTATCTATCTATCTATCTATCTATCTATCTATCTATCTATCTATCTATCCACCCAGAGACCGATCTATCTATCTATCTATCTATCTATCTATCTATCTATCTATCTATCTATCTATCTATCTATCTATCCATCCATCCATCCATCCATCCATCTATCTATCTATCTATCTATCTATCTATCTATCTATCTATCTATCTATCTATCTATCTATCTATCTATCTATCTATCTATCTATCTATCTATCTATCTATCTATCTATCTATCTATCTATCTATCTATCTATCTATCTATCTATCTATCTATCTATCTATCTATCTATCTATCTATCTATCTATCTATCTATCTATCTGTCTGTCTGTCTGTCTATATCTATCTGTCTTATATCTATCAATATATCCATCCATCTAGATATCAATATACCCATCCATCTATCTATCTATATATCTATTTTCATTTAACTATTTACTTATCTTCCCACCTACATAAAACTAATTATATTTACCATCATAATCTAAGTCCTCTACCTACTTTTATCTGAACACGTGCCTAACTGCCTTTTCTATATTTTATTTTTATTTTCATATCTACATACACTAATTATCTTCTCTATTGTACACTTTCTTCCCTAGAACGCTATTAACTTATCTATCTAGTTATATGAATTGGAATTTATTATCTCTTTTTATCTATCGACTTATTTATTTTTACTGCTATGTACACATCTATCCATTCATTATCTTATTTTATTCCAATTGACAAAAAGTAGTGTGATTTTAAAACATGTGTTTGAATATTAAATTCATCTACTAACATTAAAAAGTTAATGTTTAAATTAATTTATATATAATGTTACTTTTATTAGTGTACTTTATAGAAATTTACTTCTTTTAAAAAATGGCAATGTTTGATGAAAAAATCCAACCAATCTCTTACTGGGAACTTGCTATAAACAGCTCTAAAACTATCATGTCAAATTTCTTGAAAGAAACACATGTCCAGTAAGAGATTGAACGATTGGATTCATCAAACATTGTTGTTTTAACAATGTAAATTACTATACAGCACACAAATAAAAATAATGTTAATATGTTATAAATTTATGTTTTGTTGAATTATATATATTAATTCTAATATTTTCACGGATGAAAGATGTCTTATTATTATTACTATTTGCGGGATATTCCATGTAGTGAAAAAGCTAAATGCTGACGTTTCAGTACAATATCAAGTACCTTCCTCAGAGTGCTCTGAGGAAGGTACTTAATATTGTACTGAAACGTCAGCATTTAGCTTTTTCACTACATGGAATATCCCGCAAATAGTAATAATAATATGACATATATATATATAAATTCTTATCAAGCAGAATTAGTGCATCCGCTTACCATGCTCATAATTGGGGTTTTAACTTTTGGCTGAGTAAAATTCTTTTTAAGAGACTTAGAATATTTTTCTCAACTACTTGTACAAACCTCATCTAGTTAATCATCAAACATTGATCAGTAAATAGGTATCCAGCTAGATTTTTAGCTATAGTATAAACAAGAATTTTAAAAATACTCAAATCATTATCACTCAGTAACTGGTAAATCTAGTGAAAATTACCTCTATCATGTCTCACTTTGTCTTCAAATAATGAACTAGTTCAGATTCCATCTTATCTAGATCTGATTGAGCATACATCAACATGAATCAATGTGTATACAGATAGATAACACATAACCTATGGTAAAAAGGAGCCAATAGGTGATGATGCTCACTGAATCTGAGTATTTCCTTGGATGGGGAGTGTGGCAATAAATAGTCAAACCTTTTGAAGTTAGGTTCAGAGAAACATGTACAGATAACTACTGTCACAGAGCTGAAAGCCAAAATCTCCAGTCCAGATAATAGCGGTTTAGGTAAATGGTTGAAAATAGTGAGGCAAGTTCATGCTCAGGAGTAGAATCTGCCAGAACTAAACATTGGCTTGAGATAAACAGTCACAGTACATCCATAATTGTCATCAGACCTACTCATGAGGCAGGCTGCCAAGATACAGCTGGAAGTGGTAGGAAACTTGCAAGGACAAATGTAGTCTCTTCTTCTGTAGCTCCCCCTAGAACTAGAAGCTATATTTGCCATGTAGTAGCAGGCTGAGTATAGCTATTGTAAAATATATTGCAAATACCAGTGTATATTTATTTTCATATTCATTAATAAATATACTATTAGAAATGTATTTACATGTGTTTTGTGTTTATACATAATCTAGACATCGAAATACAATAAACTTTTTTATTATTTATTTATGAAAGGATATTTAATTATTTAAAGGTTTTTACATTAATGAATCCATAATTGCAGTTTACTTGCAAGAGACATGAAGTAAAACAAAAGGTGAAGAATAATTGACTTGAAAAGTGGGCACATACTTTATTACCATTATCATCAATTTAAATGTTATTGATCCACTGTAGAATAAATATTTTTTCAAATGTATTCCAGTTTTGCTATTATACAAATTGATCCTTCACATCATTCCAGCAAACTTTCTTGTTTCATTCATCCATGTCATCCAGATTTTTATAATATCTGCTATTGTCTTTTAGTTTCCAATTTTAGACTTTATTACTTCTAGAAACATATCTAGCCTAGCTTCACTTTGAGCTTTTTAATTCTGTCAATGATGTCAAAATACTTGTTTTCTGATTCATGCACATTTCTCATTACTCTCAACACACATTTCTCCAAACTTTGTTATGTAATGTAATATCTTATTGATTTTCTATTGAGTACCCAAGCATTATGTAAGACTAAAAACATATTTATTAAACATTTTCTGTTACATATACATATTTTATTTAATCATTAAAAACCAGGCAACAATTAGATAATCCCAATATCAATAATAATTCATAATTTCAAATTGTTGTCAAGGCAACTTTCTTTTAACAATAAAGTCGATATCCCAACTTTATTAGTGGTTTAATATGTTTATATAGACACTAATGATTGCAACTTAACCACAGACATTATTACACTTATTAATTAGGTAATATCATGGGGGCAAATTGAAATTTATAATTGCAGTTTGTAATGTTATAATTGACTATTTATTAATCTACATTCAGAATGGGTTATATTTACCCATTTAAAGAAGTTTATTTAAACTTCTTTATATCAATAATTTCAATCTCTATAGTCAAGTTGCAATCTTAAGCATTTATAAATATATTAGACCATTAACAAAGATAGGATTTGAATTTTATTATTAAAAGGTTACCTTGACAACAGTTTGAAGTTGTTAATTGTTATTGATAATTGGGATTGTCTAAGTGTTGATCAGTTTTTAATGATTACTTACAAACCCATTTAGCCTTGAATATTATTAGATTTTTATATTTTTATTTAATATTGATATTTATATTTAAAGCACCCCATCCAGCATAATTATAAGATGAATTTTATCTGGTATGTTTCCATTTGTATTAATCATTTGATCAAGATATTTATAGCTGTTAACTTTTTCTAATTCATGATTATTAAATTTTATAAAATGTTTTTATTGAAGTTCAAAAATTAGTTTGTTTATTTGTTACCTCATGAGAGGTATAAATATTATTTTTCTTTCAATTTAATGCCATTTTTTAACATTATAAAATTAATATTCAATATATTTAAGTTCAGTATAACTTTTTGAAATTTTGTACATTTGTTTAAAATATCAGTGATAGGACATATTAATTTTTTAAATAGGTGAATTATTGATTTTTTATAATTATATAATTATGTACACATACTAATTATGATACATACATTAAGAATATATATATTAACTTACTGCAGAAATATCTAGTGATATTGCTCCATGGCTTGCCTTAATATAATAAGTTTTTATATTTACTTGATTTTTTTAAAAAAAAATAATTAACTGATAAGTAAAATATAAAAGAAACAATAATTTTGTTGTATATAACACTTTAGTACAGCCTGTATGCAAAGTAGACATGTGTTATATTTATCATGAGCATAATAGTTTATATTTTTTTAAATAATTCCAGTTATTATTAAAATAATAGTATTATATTAAAATGTGTGCCAGAAAATAATATTTTAATAGTATAATAATTAAGTTTATAAGATAGAAGAGAGTAAACAATGTAAAATCAACTTAAAGTCAGCTTCTGTAAGTTTTAAAATAATCAAATAAGAGTTAAATTTTTAGTGTGTTGTAACTCAGTTTAAAGTTTATTAAAGTTATTGTAATATTTAATATCTTTAAATATTTTATTTGATAATTATAAGTTATTTAAGCAGTAATTAATAAGTTAGGCTAAAGTTCAAAATGTCATTTCCTTTATTCATGTATGTGAATGCTTGCATGGAATGAAATGTTTTATAATAAATTAAGTAGTTTTATTTCAAGTTATTTAAACTTATTTAAAGAAATATAAATAAATAATTATAATATTAGCTAAAGAGTAAATTTAAAAAATCAATAGTTATAAATTTAAACTTTGATAAATTAAAATCATAAGAGATTCAATTAGTAAATAAAGCAAAATTATGTTTCAGTATTTTTCTTATAATAATATTTTTTAATATAAGAAAATTTTATTAACTTTCTTCCAAATTAAGTTTGTTTTATGTGTTATTTTGAAAATATCAAGATTAAAATTATGTCATTTACTGATTGACACATTTTATAGTCAAATTTTTAAAAAAGGAATAAAAATAACAATCTTTGTTTATTGGGTATTTATAAAAAATTGACAGCTAAAAAAATGTAATAAAAAGCACTATAAAAGAGAAGGGTCTGGTTTGTTCTGAGTTGTTTGGGGTTGGTTACTCTATTTTGAATTCTCTCTGATGTACTGATTCTCTCTGGCACAAGTTAAAATTGTAAAGTGTTAAATTTTTATAACTTTTATTATTTTTTTTAAAAGTGTTAACATGAACCTAGTCATCCATAAGTCTACAATGCATTTTGGCTTAAGTACAGGTAACCTTCACTTTTTGTTATTAACTCTCAATTAAGATTTCTTAATTATAAAAAGGCTACAGAGGAACTTTATGTTTATTACTAGTCAAAAGAGTAAAAATTAACTTTGGAATGAATTTTAATAAAAAAACAGGTATATTCATTTGAAAATATTGTAGAAGTTATGCAGAACAAATTTCCAGTTCTTATTTTACTTATTTTTTTTTATATATCATAGCATTAGCCAGGACATGAACCCACAACCATCTGCAACCAACTACTTGCTTGCAAGGTGGCTGCGATGACCTCTCGGCTAACAACGCTTGACAATATTTTACTTATTTATCTCACAAATAGAAGGAGTTTTAAAAAGAGAAAATTGAAATGCATAGACTATTAAACTGTATATTTGAGGTTTAAAATATGTTATATTATTTTGCCTGCTTAACCACCAAAATTATTAATTGTCACTGGAACTGTTATAAAGAATAACTTCAAAATGTTTAGATAATTTAACTACATTAAAAAAAATAGTTCTTTGTATATGAAAATGAAACATATATTGGAGGAATTATAATAATTTTTTAATGTTTTCTATGCTGGAGCTATTCAGTTCAAATTTTGTAAAGAAATATAATTTGCTATTAATAAATGTGAATCTAATAATTTATCAGTCTATACCATAAAGTTAGAAGAATAGTTCTTAAGACATTCTGAATTCTCTGCTAATGGATCTTTATAAAATATATTATGGAAATATATTAAGTTAAAACCTAGAAAGTGTCATTATTCTACACAAGTAACTTTAAAGTGTTCAAAATATGCTAAAGAATAAAAAAAATTAAGCTGCATTATTAATTAAATAAATCTGCAGGATCCCAAAATTTCCATCAGCTGAATAGGTTATTGTATTACGTCATCATTCCCATAGTCGCAGTTAATTATTATTTTATGTTCATTTATTTTTCTTTTATATTAAAAAAATGCTTTTAAATTTAGAACTAAGTTAGATATAAGAACTTCTATATATCTCATTTGGAAATCTTTTGCCATGTATAAAATAATAAGTTTTGACTTGAAGCCTCGCAGAATGATTCACCCATCGAAGGAGTATTATGCATGCTTAACAGATGGTTCGGTGCAGAGAAAGCTCACTTATAAACTAAGATTTTTTTTTTGGAATTGGTAAAAATATTCTATGCAATATTTTCTTTTGGTATTTTGTTATATTTTAAGTAAAACTATTTTAGTATTACAAATGTTCCAGGTCATTAATTTATGTAATTTTAATGGGTGTATCAGAATGTGTAGATATTCTACACATTATCAGGTAATATTTATTATATATTTGGTATGTGCTTGATAAGCTAAGCTATATTCTATTTATTTTGAGTCAGTGGAGATTTTCACCTCTCACAATAATTATTTTAAATATATGGTATTTCATTCAGTTATGGGGAAAACAGCCAGAGGGATTATCAGAAGTTTTTCTTTTATATTTTTGCAATAGTCATCATAACTGCTAATATTTTCATGCCCTGAAAATTATTATTCTCATACTTTTATTTGTTTTATTACTCATGTCCACTTGTTATAATAATTTTGATATTCCATACATGTGTGTAGTGTTACTTTGTGCCTGAGATACACAGGTCAGGAGCAATCATGAATTCTGCCCTATTTGCTCTTCTCTAAAACTATAACATTATAAACAACACTTCTGATGATAACAGATGAAATTTTATTTATTCTGGTCCCAGAGACACAGCGGAGAAACATGAGATCTATAGGGTAATTAATGTAAATAAATAATATCAAATCTTGGCTCAATCAAATATCTTATGTAAGGGGAAAATTTATAAATTTAAATGAATTGCACACAGCTAGCATTGCAAAAGAAACATGAATTATAAAATAGTATCCATCCAGAATGAGCAAAGATAGAACAACCCAGAGATAAATGTTCATTTAAAATAATCAATTATAACTTCTAAATATTACTAACACTATTATAAATATTAAATGGAATTCAATGAGTGAGAGTCAGTAAGACACAAACGCATAAGTAATTATCAACATAATTTAATGAACAGAAACAATTTTAAATTACATCAAAAGCATAGCAGAGATTTAATGCGGTTATTACTTTGCATACAGGCAACTGATTTAGTATGCTAATGAACTGTAAATAATAATAAATTAATGTTATCAATGCTGTGATCATTACTTTAAGTAATGATAAGGACGTTTATAAATTTGTCTCCAAAGAGAGGTTTACTCTTAATATAACAGATAAGTAATTTATCGTTCATGAACATATCTGGGCCAATATAAATGAGGAATGGGTTAGCTTAACTAAGCCTTACTGTGACAATCCTAAAATATTTGACTAATCATCAAATGAGTGGTTTACAAACATCACTGTGCTACGTCTTATAGATAATATGAGAACTACACATAAAAGAACTCGCAGTGCTAACAATAATGATAGCATTTAAAATGGAGAAGATGTCCATCTTTGGACTGAAAGAATTTATCATATATATGATTCCGCTTGTATTTATTACAAGGTGATATTCGAAAATATGAGTGGTAAGGATTCCATGGTACGCCCTCTGACATTTCACATGCAGAGCCTTAATACCCTAATGTTTATCCTGAGGTCGGTTCTACCAAACCTCATTCCTAGACAAGTTATGTGAAGAAAATCTGGAGTTCGGATGAATAAACATGATAAAGCAAAATATAAATTCTTTAAAATGCTAACATAAGTAAGTAACGTGAATATGGCTTAAGTCTTAAATGACTAATGAAATAATTTAAGCTTAAATAAAGCAATAATATCATGCGTAATGCCATGATAAAATAATAAACCACTCAGCATCGTACGTATAACTTTAATAAATTTAGGATGTCGAAAATAGAAGAGGGAAAATATTATTTTTTCTATTTAACAAGCCCAAGTATTTTTAAATGACAATATATCATAAGCTAATGCTCGATGGCATAAAAGCAATAAATAATTATTTAAAATAGGTTAATAATTAAAATCATTTTAGAAAACATAGAATGCATCTAAATAAATAGTGTCAACAACAAAAAGTTTATCTTATCCCATAATATGACATTTTAAACAATCCGCCATTAAGCATACATTTCAAAATATTTAACCTAGTGAACAGTGTTCAATAAGAAATTTTACGTTTACTATTTAAATATTTTAAAAATATCGGAATAATGATTGAAATAATATAAGTACGCTAGATTGAAACATTAGCATACTAAAACTAATTTAATAAGATACATAGTTTAAATAAGTTTTGCCACATGAAAATAATATAATTAGAGCATGAAACTTAAAACTAGTGATAGATTTTAAAATATATATAATTCTGTGCTAGCGTTTCAAAGAACAAGTTTAAAACTTAAGAGAGAAAATCACAAATTTAATGATAATTAATTTTATAGTCAGTTACCAAATAAATAAAGATTACATTATGATTACAATTAAGATTTAGAAAAGAAGTGAAGTGAGGAGAATTAAGAGTTCATTCTTCAGCAAAATGGATTATCTTTAGAAGTTATGGTAGCCACTTATAATAATGTATACGAAGTTTAGCAAGGCACAATATTAATAAAATAATGTTATGCATCTTCCAATATTCTTTTACAGTTAAACATAACAGTTCTCAAGCATCGATGGCATGGCAGGAAGGCAAGACAAAGGCGATCTAAGGTCAGGGAGGTGAATTCCTTTTTACTCACAGTTCATTTTGCTTCCACTCTCTAAACGAACACAAGAGAAGAGAGTGATTTGAACTCCGTTTGCGCATTCCTAGAACTTCTGCTCCTCCTATACTTGAAATTTGGCAATATTGGAAGATGTAAACAATACGTTCCAGAAAGCATTATTTAAACATATTTTTAAAATTGCAAATAACTTTAAAATATGATTTTTGGTTTGACTTGAAATAGTTAAATGAGAATGACATTTTTAAATTGTAATAATATTTTTTAGAATTTTCTGGCATTGCTTTAGCTCTACATTAATTGTATTTATTTTTATATCTGTAATACATATACGCACAAGGGAATTTACAAGCCTGGAAATAAAATATACTTAAACTAAAATAATAATTCAACTGGTTACACATAACCATTTTGAATAAACAGGGTGGAAGTGATATGTGTATATGTGTGTGCTTAACATTCTTAGATGACCAAAAAAACATATAAACTGGTTCAAATCCTACTTTAAAGGTATGTAATGTCATCAGGCAGTGAAGTTAAATATGTACCACAGATTTACCACTTCAGTATTGTTACTTTGTGCCAAAATTTTATATGCTACTAATTTTCTTTGTTAATTTTTTATAGTCTTTTGACTTAAATTACACATTTATTGGTTCAGACATTGCTTATTATGTTTAAAATTTGAATAAGACTTTAGTTAGTCATAATGATGCTTGTAACTTGCCAGTGTTAGTTATAGTATTGCTTGGCCTTTTAATGTAAGACCCTATTGCTTATATTTATTATTATGCTTGATGGAGTGGACAAGTTCCCCCATCTCTATTATATGCTAATGCATGAATTAATAGTGCTTATCTTTAGTGATTATTATCACATAGCTAAAGATATCTAGATCCCTGGAGAGGATCATATATTTGTTGGTGTGTCTTTTCATGTTTTTCTGATGCACTGTGACAAAGTCCAGGCATCCTCTTTTGGCTCAGACGTAGATATTGGGAAGCCACCATTCTTATTGATGTATTCATTAATTTATATTATTTTGCTCTGCAGAGCCTATGTTTGGCCCATCACTCATGATGTTTTTAAAGATATTTTTTCACCTTAGTCTATGAGGTTGTTTTGTAATTTGATGTGTGATGACAAGGTAAGCTAGTTTTGAAGGATTTAGTTTCTTCAGGTTGCACTCAGTTATTTTAGTGCTAAGAGGTGTAGCAATGTCTGTATTGTGCTGTTATGATATTATAACCATCCACAAACAAGCCAACAACAGTTAATAATTTTAAATATTTAGATTGTAAGCATATGGCCATTAAGTTCAATCCACACATTCTATGTAATTGCTGTATTCATCTAGAATTTTTGCTAATGAATGTATAAGTGATTTACTTTAAACATTTTAGTGTTATTAATATTATGTGGATAGTAATTTTTTAATTTTATGTATGCAAATGATTTCTGGTGAATGTCACATACATTTCATTCATTCAGTTATTTAGTAGTTCAAAATTCTAAGCAATAGGAGAGTATTTATTTCTAATTTGAAATTTATTTCGGATATGCCAGCCATTGCTTAAATTTATTTAGCTGATAATATCAAGTATTAAAAAGTTAGTCCATTAATTCAGGTTACTTATAATGTTTTTATTTTCTAATAAATAATAAAGAAAAATTATATGTTACTGAGATAATGCTAATCTAGTTTAAAACATTTAAATTTTATGATGCCCAAAATTGTTTAAGGGATCATTTAGTTAAATGGAGGTGTGTAAGAATTAGCTATTAACTCTCCATTTTAGTCAAATTGTTAAATAAGATGATTTATGTAAAATCATTTATTTTCAAAAGAAACCTTGGTAGTCTATTTGTCAGGTAAAAAGATGTTGTTTGAATACTTTCAGACAGAATGCCTTTTTTTAAACAGCGCTGTCTTGGCAATATTTCCAAGCTTTATGTAAATTTTATTTTATTGTTATAATTGTAAACAAACTTATTAATTATTTATTTAAAATAAATCTAGTTTCTGTTTAATTTTTTTATGTGCTATTGTCTTGGGTTGACAATATTGATTATTTTCATTAAATTAATGAAATGCAGAATATTTTCATATTCACAGAAATAAAATAAAGTCATGCATATAGTTGTGATTTCTGGAAGAAATCAATGTAACAGATAATTTCACATCTGCAGATACTAAAAATAATATTTTGTTTTAAGAAGTATTTTAACTATGTTATCTTCTAAGATAGAAGATTGTACAATATGAAATGAAGATGGTTTGACATTTCAGAAGATTATCCATGTTATAACAGACTGCACATTATTGTGTTATTTTAATGTCATAGTCCAATTTACATTCAATTACTTATGAAGGTTGTCTGTGGAAGGATGAAAGGACATAAAAAGCATCCTTATCTTTCTTCCATCTTGAATGATGTCCTGGGTAAAAGGCTATGATTATTCTAAATTTTGAACATTTTAATTATGCAATTAAATATTTAAATAAATATCCTTTTCTATAATTTGATAAGTATTGTTATCTTATAGTAGAAAGCGGTCACTACAAGTGAAGTGATTGCCTCCTATAGTCAGCTTGGATATCATTCCCTTATTTATTTATTTAGTAGGCAATGTCATATATTAGTACATTTCACAAGAGTTATAATAGGATCCCTGAGATCATTTATTCTTGTTAATTTTACAGTGATTTACCCAATTCCTATATCATGATATTAAATATTACTAGTGTAAGATAAGTATTTCTTATTTATTCTCTGTACTAGAAGAAAAGTACATCTTATGGTAGTTCGCTTCATCCAAATTGTTACAAATTATGCTATTAGAAGTGATGACAGAAATAGTATTTATTTTGGAAATAATATATTAGAAGACTGATTAGAAAATTCTTTTTTAAATATAGGTTTGTTGTACTCAGAGAATATAATTTGATGGGAGGTTAAATCTAACAAATATTTAATAAAAGTCGAAATTTTCCTCTATAACTTATTCCAAATTATTTATTATACAATAATTATTTGCAGCATTGTCTCATTTCCCCCCTATCTTGTTATGAATCTCTCTGTATCATATAAAATTTATTGTATCCCCACTGTGTCTAGCTGTAAAGTCTCTAGGATAGTGTAATTGCAAGCTTCAGAAAAGTCAAGTTCTGGGATCTTTTTTATCTTTGGGTTAATATATATATATATATATATATATATATATATATATATATATATATATATATATATATATATATATATATATATATATATATATATATACATACACTATATGTGTAAAATTGATTTAAAATAAAATTATATGTATTAAGTAAAGTTCATTTACAATATAGTTCCATCATCAGATTTTCAGTTGGATGGATAGTTGAAGAGTTGGAGTGGATTGAAGCCTGTCCATTAAAGTATATAGATTGGCTATCTTAATATATATCTGTGCACTTATTACATATATGTGTAGAGATGATAATCAGGACCAACTTATGATTGCTGGTTTAGCATGAAATACATATATTGGTGATTATTTATCTTTTCAATATATATGTGTTCAAGTGTATCAGTGTTATGAGATAGAGTGGAGAATGGTGGCTCGTGTGAAAGTCTGTGCTCATATACCCTATATATTAATATAGTTTTGATTTTTTTAAAGTAAAAAATCTAAGTGAAAATGTTAAACACTTTTCACTTAAAAGAATATTTCATATTTTTAATCTCTTATATACACATATTTTATTATGTATACTTATTAAATGATGAAAATAAGGGGTATACATTTTAATTTATAGCAGAAATATCTATTGATACTTTCTATTTAAAGTACAATATAATTTTACATTTTAATTTACTGTGCCAATACTAAAAACTTAAATAATAGAGATAATTTTTTTTATATATTTATTGACCATGCACTAAAAAGCAAAAAAAAAAAAAGAAGTTTCTTCAAATACAATTGGGTTTTTTTTAGATTTAACTTAAAATAAAAGTATGAGAGGGGGGGACGACCAAATATTAATTAAGTTAGTCCCTTGTTATAAAAAATAGGAGGATTGACTTAATTAATTTCTGAACCGCCACACTTTTATTTCAAGTTAAATCTAACAATCGCATTTGTGGTTGAAGAAATAATTAGTTTTTTACTGAATAATGCATGGTCAATAAAAACATTTATTTATATATATTATTATCTTCTTATGGAACAATCCAAAGAACATTATTTTAATTCACATAAATTTAAATGCATACCTCATCACATTATTTAAAATACTTTTTTTGGTTTCATTATTATTACTATGTTTGTATAGTTATTTGTAAAAATTTTCTATTTATTTTTATCTCTCTCTTTTTTACTGTCGTCTTTTCTTATTATTGGTGAAACAATTTTTCTTTCGATACCATGACATTATTTTATACTTTTAAGATTTCTTTTGGCCATTTGCAGGTTTGTACAGAATTCCAGGTATTCAATTCTCCTAAATGGATTATTTTTCAATATATTCGTGTTATTTCTTATTTTTATACATAGCTTTATTTCACTTGAAAATTTATCCCTAAAATTTTCTTGTTAAATTATTTTTATTAATAGGTTTTGTTTCTCTCACTGGGTATTAATATATATCTTACACCTCAGCAATATTGAATCTATTAAGTACTTTATAATCTTATAATATATGTTTTCTTTTGAATGTTATATCCATTTGTGCTTTTGCATTTTTTTTTAAGAAAAAGACTTATAATGTGCAGATTTTCTTTTTATACAAATCCAACAAATTTATTTTGTCTCTTATTTTTGTTTCTATATCCCAATTTATTTGTATCACTTTCATCTTTAAATTATTCTTAAATTCTAACATTTAAACATCTACAAAAATTTTAAAGTGGTCATAGATATCAAAGTTATTCTGTATATCTAACTAAAAACTTATTGAGAAATAAACTTAAGTTATATGCATTCAGTATTAAAAAATAAATTAATAATAGTTAATTTTCTAATCTTTAAAATATAAATTTAAACATAAAATTATTTTAAAGTACACATCAGATTTAATCAAAATCACTGAGAAAATAATAGATATTTTTCTAAATACAAGGATAGCACACATCTAAAGGCAACAATTTATCAGTAACTTTTCTACTGAGATGTGGCAAACTGTGTAGTAAAGAATGAATATGAAAATATTTAAAAATAACTTTTTGAATCCATATAATATTAAATCATCTATGCACTTTACTACTGTTACACAATGCTTTATTTACCACCCTCTTTTACAGTTTCGATTGCCTTCAGAACTTTATATCTCATAACCCCAACTACTAAATTCAAATTGAATATATGAATTTCTTTTAAATTGCACTGAAAAGAGTTTATGATAATATTAAAAAAAGTACTTGTGCATTTTTCTGTATACCAAGCTCTGCCACTTATATTTTGGATAATTATACAGTTTTGGGGGCATGCAATAAAAACACAGTATTTAATATTTACATTTTTTTTTTTGCATTGTGTTATTTTAAAAAAATAAAAAATAGTGCAAAAATTAATTACAATATTTACACTTTAGTATTCTTTTTTTTATATTAACTCAACCTATTAATATGCAAATAAAAAATAGAAACATAAAATGTCACAGTGTGTCAATTAATGCAGACTTCAACTTATTAATCTAAAAATATACATGAAATGTCTTTATAATATATATAGACATCGGTATTAACTCATTATAATATTATCATTAATTCTAATTATAAACTAACCCATATTTATTAGTAGTAAATATTCTAATTAAGTTTTGCACAATTTTTTTTTTTTTTAAAATAACACTAATAAAAAAAATTATGTTTCCTATCAGCCATTTTTTTTGTTGTAAAGATTTATTGTATGCCCCTGAAACTGTATATTTATCAATAATATAGGCAGTATAGCTTGGTAGACAGGAAAATGCACAAGTTCAAAAAATAAATGGCAGCTAAAAGCATAAAAGAAAAGTGTTAAAATAAAATGAATCTTGGTAGTCTAACCCGACATACACGATGGCTGCTAGAGGCACTGTTTCTGTGTTACCACACAGAACATACAGGGAAGGAGCCTTGAAAGCAGAAATACTTCTTCCAGCCACTATGTGGTGCTGTTCACCATGCGTATGCACAGGAACCTTCCACAAGCTAGCTGGCAGCTTGCATCATCTGCTACCACCAACTACCAAGAACCTAGGTGGCGCTGATTTCCATAAACACATATAGCACCCATTGTCTGCTTTCAGCAACTACCAGCAATCTAGCCAACTAGGTGGCGCTGTTTCTAAATCTTATTATAGAAAGAAAAGCTATTTCAGTAATAAATAAATAAAAATTTCATGATTTGTAAGTGTGAAGATGATGTAACAAAATGTTTGCTGCAAATTTTATCAAAACAACAACAACAAGTTCTTATAATTATGACATTATTTCAAAAGCCATACAATTTAAATGAAAAAGTGAGATAGATAATTAATTCTATAAGGAATAGAAAAGATAAAAAAAAATGGTTAAAGTTGTTAGAGCTATTTTCAGAGACAATTAAATAAATAATTAAAAAATTATAGAAAAAGCTTTATGCCAGTAATAAGAATATAGTTGGCAATTGAAAGTAATGTTATTTAAGAAAGATATAATAGAAGTTATTAAGCCACAAATAACATTTAAAATCAACAACACATAAACTATGTTCTCAATCCAATTAAAAAAAACTAGCAATTTTTATGATGAATGAATGACAAAATAATAAAAACACTTGCAAGAATTATGATAAATTAGAGAATGAATTAATGAATATAAATTGTCATTTCCATTGGAGAGATCCAAAAACACGTTTGGCTATAAATATTTCTGTATGATTAAAGCTCTGCTAAATCACGATGTAGAATCAAAATATTGCCAAATTCTAAAGATGTATATATATTGTAACCCTCACCCAACACCTCTCCTACTTTTCTTAACAACAAATACCCAGGGGTGCCAATTCTATTGATCATAGAATAAACTATTAATCTGATTTTACCTTAAAATTATTAATGAGGCTCTTAAATGATATTCTACCATAGCTTAGCTCAGTTGGGGGCAACAGAGGTCTACAAGGTGTAAAATGTATATTAGATGTGGGAGGAAACATTATTATTAATAGGAACAAAACTTCTATTAAGTTCTAAAATAAATAATAATTAAAATTGGTAGTTCTACCATTTACATTGACAAGTTATAGTCTTTAGCTCATCTCCTCCCATCATCCACATGCATTGAACAACCTCTATTATATTAGAAAATTAAAGTAATGAATAAAAGATGTAATGCTGATCAAGTATACTATCTAGAAAATTGGAGTTAAGTACAAAATAAACATAACATTACTTAACTTTTAATTGTACAGTAATTTAAACTAAGCAACTAAATTAATGTCTACTCTAAATAATAAGTGAATATCTCAGGGAATTAATTTATTGCATGGCTTAATCCCAAATCTCTACACAACGACTACTAATTACCATTATAAAAGTAATGAGACAAATTAAGCAATATCTTAAAATAATGGTAATTAGATAATGAAAGAAATCGGGTGCATTTTGATTTCAATTCATCATCTAAATAATAACTAAATGACAAAATTTTCAGAGAATCACCAAATAATTAACATTTCATACAGTGTCTGGATCAAGGAAAGCAACATCATGATATCTGAACATGTCCATCATTAAATTAAATGGAATAGTGCAATTATGTCCTATTAGATAAGTAAATGTGTGTGCATGTGTGGAAATATGAAATACGAATGCATGTCAAGGAATTCAGAACACAACTTTAAATAAATAAAACATTTATTTACAAGCACAACTTAAATAAACATTTGGTTTAACAATTGACACATATACATGTTTTGATGATTTCAACAATGATGGTTAAATGGTCTACCTGAGAGCAAGTAACATAAAGATAACTTTCTATATTTTATTTTAAGCATGTGCTTGCTATCACAACATTCTGATAGACTTATGGAAGAAACATTATATTTTCAGTACTAACATAATAATGCAAGCTTGCAAAATTCACTTAATCTATCAGTCAATTCTGATAAACATACAACACAAAACATTATGACACTCCACTAAAATAATTAAATATAAAATTAATTTTGGTATTTTATTTTCAATACACTCCAGCTATCAATCATTTATGATATGCTCATGAAAACAAAAGTCTATTAAATACTGACACTAAATTAACAGATGAGATTAAAGTTCTTGGCATTTTACTTCAAATGCACATCAACAAAATGAGAGGGGTTTAAATCTAAGAGTAAGAATAAAATAAGGGTAAGATCAAACTATATTTTATAAGTTAAATGAATAATTCTATTAATTAATCACATTTGTCTTCTCTTGCTTGCTCATTCAAATGAGGATGGAACATTATGAGAGTTGATGGTATGAAATCTAAATAATTAATATAAAATGATTTGAAATGATAATTAAAGCTACACATTAATAATGGATTTCTTTATACCTTCTAAATAATACTTTATGCATGTGTCTGAATTGTACTATCTGTTATAAAATAATTAATATTATTAAATCCAATTGGTTTACTTATGAAATTGGGAGAAATATCATAATATGGATGATGACAATGGTCAACCAAACTTTAATACTAATTCTACTTCAGCTGTTCTTGTGAGAAAAAAACAACTCTACTTTTATTTTCCTTTTTTATCAGCAAACTATCTCACACTTGGCTATGAATACAACATGGAAAACCTTTCATATGGCACATGGGGATAAAAAATTTTCATAATTATAATTCATAAAATACCACTACTAAATCTGGAGGATACAATCTACTCCTAACAAATACTTCAGTAAACTAAGGGGAGAGTTTTCTCAATCTCATACAATACACTATGTAATCCACCCATGTCAAATACTCAAATAAATCAAGAGAAGAACTTTTCTCAATCCCATAAAATACAATATAACATAGATAACTTCATTCTACATAGCCACCAAATACATTTCAAACTAAGCATAATAAAGAAATAATAAATTCATACTTAAATAAATCTCTAATCTTTCAATTTCTTTACTTGGCACATTTTCATTGCCCGAAACCGATGGCATTAAACCATTTATACTTTCAATCCAAACATATTATCATAGTTAGATTAAATAAAAGACACTTATATATGAGCATAATAACACACAAACAATTTCAAATCACTTTGGTAAGAAATACTGCAATGATATTAATAAACTGTAAAGATAATAATAAATATACCTCTCATTTCTGATAAGTATAATATTTTTAGCTTGGAAATATACTAATTATGATTGAAGAAGCAAGACAAATAACTTCTATAAGCAAAGACAAAATAACTTTTTTAAGATGCATTTTGCATTAGCACAAAATTGAAATAAAAGTTTGGCTTAAGATAAACGACATATCTTTAAATTCCAAGTTGAATAATTATGGAAAATAATTATTTTATAATCTATTGAGAAATGCAAAGATAAACTATGAAATTTATAACATGAGCTCTCTTCAAAAGAGCTGTTCACCCCTTCAACATTAAATGGATGTTTCCATTTCTAACACACACATATAGTATGGATACGAGCACACAATAAAACTTATACTAAAATAATAAAAGTACCTGATATAATATTTTCCATATTATACTTTTAATGAGAAGTTCTTGAAGAAAGCAATAATAATAATAAAAGAACAAAATCATAAGACAAATCCACACAACTATCTATCTATTACAGGCTAACAGAACTAAAGCTTTTTCTTCTTTTTTCTAAGTGGGAAATGAAAGTTTATTTACACTTCGTAAATGACATATTTTAGTCATGTACTAAATGATAATAATAACTGGCATAAATATAAATATTGACAAACACACAACAAATTCCTGCAGGAAAACAAGTAATATTTTTTTGGATCCAGAATAGCAGCATTCAATGTTCTTAGCAAGGCTAATGAAACCACTGGTAATATTATATCTGAGAATTCTTCATTAAGCAATAGACATATTTTTTTTACAATGTAGGTATAGCAATAATTTATTATTTAAGTCATTAGATAGGTTTAAGCATTTATTCTGAGTTTTTTAAAAGACATTATAAAATGCATATTATAATAAGTTCATAAAATCCACTTGAATTCATGTAAGTTTATTGACAACATGTTTTAATAAGAAACTCAACTGTAAACAAGGAGAACAATGAAGAAAAGAAATTCATATCCTTTTTATGTTCTTCTACTCATTTATTCCAGAATATTTCAAGAAAAATTAATCCATCCATCAGATTATATGTCACACATTTGCTCCTAGTTTTTAAATACAAATGGTTAAGTAAATGTCCCAACAATAATAATAATATGAAGGCAGGATAGAATAAATCATACACACATCTCTTTTGTCTAAATTTCCTTCCCTTATAGTTAACAAGATTCCTCAACAAAGAGTCACTGAGGCATTTAGTTAAAGTATTCATAACTATTCCACAGTAATAACAGAGTTCATACATTTCTCTAATACTATAATTAAGTTTTAAACAAAATAATTTTGAAACATAAACACACATTTTCATTGCTTCTTTAAAATCAAAATTAAGATTTAAGTAAAACAATTTTGAAACATAAGCGCACATTTCCATTAATGATTAAAAAAAATTGAAGTAAAATAATTTTATAATATAGCGCACATACATATCTCAAATGATGGCTTTAGAATTTAAAATAGCTAGTTAAGAATAAGGAATAATGTACCTCTTTACGGTCATTTACGTTTTCATTTTTGCAGAAAATTAATACTGTTTTTCACTTTCAGACTTGGGTCCTGAAAGAATTAGCTTATAGAATAAAATTGTACTAATAAAACTTTTACACTAAAATCAGAAAGCAACTTGCAGTTCAATGAAGTAAAAATGAAATCCCCTCACTTGTAAAAGATTTCCCTTTTTTATAGATCCCAGACTATTACCCAAGCATCTATTCCAATAATTCAAGCTCATTTGAAAGTTCAAAAGTCTCTAGATACAGAATTGCTTCACTCTTTGTACTGAAGTTTTAATTTATGCAAGAAACTTTTTTGTCTTGAAAAAGAAAGAAAGCAAAAACAAATCACTTTATCTGTTAATAAAAATAATAATTTTAAATTGAACTAAGAATATAATATTTTACATTTCTAAAGTAACAGAATAAAATTAATGATAATTATTCTAGCAAATAAAATATTTAGTAGTATATTTGTTGTTTAATAATTCACTAGTCCAGTGATCCATTAATTCCTTTAAAATGTGACTAAGCTGATTTTTCAAACTATTGGTTGTGAAAATTAAATATTTTGATATGAGACATGATATTTGGTGGTTTAATGAAATACATGAATGGGAAATGAAGCTGAAAGATGACACAAGCATGCATTAACATTTACAAATAATGTACTATAGTGACTAAACTGATCTGACTAATGAAAGTTTTCATGATGATGAGTCACATCTATTGTACTGTTCATACTATTGAATAAAATATTATAAGAAAATAAACCAGAGAATCATTCTAAACAAATATCAATATTATTCTGCAGACAAATAAAACAAACTTGGAATCAACTTAACTAAACTGACCACTTCTGTGACAAGGCACTTCCTTCCTATTACTAATTACTCATCTAAATATTTTCAAATCATATCAATAGGTGCTTTTAAGCATAGTTTTAGGTCATTAATAAAGAATTTTAAAATTTTCAGGTTATTACATTTTTTTAGTAAGATGCCATCAGATGTTACTGATACAGTGCCACATAATTATAATCAATATTTCTGGTGCCAATCCAGAAAATTACAATATATATATATATATCAAAATTTCAACAGCAGTGATTAGACTATATGCTGAAACTTAGAGATTCACACTGGTATTTCAAAGAGTGATTTCAACTCACCATCATTTTTTTTACAAAACTTAAGTGAAGAATATTTTGACAATAAAAATTGAAAAAATGGAAGTTAAAATTATTTCAGTCATTTAAATTTTGCAGTTGATATAGTTTTTTGATGCTTTAGAATTTAAAAAATTTTTCTTTAAGTTTTTAGATGAAAGCAATAAATTTGAACTACACACCATTTTTTAATAGTGAATGCTACAGATTTTTGATTTGTAGCAACATTTCCTCTCTTCCATCATGTAGAAGCTACATAATAAGAATAAATTTCGGTATACAACCCAATGTTATTAAACAATGCATAAATTTGTTTAATTAACAGAGTCAAATGCCTTGACCAAATCAATAAAAGCAATATATAAAAAACTATTTTATTTCTTGCATTTGTTTGGCAACAAAATTATATCCAGAGAGTTTATTGATTCTCTAAAACCATATCTGGAAGCAACCTATTCAACAAAATCCTTAAAGCCATCTTTGCTATTGTAAATAATAATGATATTTCATCATAATTACTGTAATGTTGTCTATTCCCTTTGTTTTTAAAAATTGGCATAATAGAAGCATCCTTAATATCAATGCTGCCATTCATTCTAGTCTTGAAAAGTTCGTATCAAGTAAAGACCAACCATTCCATGTACACATATAAAAAGATTTGCAATACCTTTAAAACTATCACTGCCTCTTACTATAACATTAACCACTTATAATATCAATACTTCTAATTACACACACACACACACACACACATATATATATATATATATAACTATTAGAAAACAGTCAACCATTAAACAATCCCAATATAGATAAAAATCAAGAAATTTCAAACTGTTGTCAAGGCAACCTCTTTTCAGCAACAGAGATGAAATCCTACCTCTATTAATGATCTCATATATTTATATAGACCCTAAAGATTGCAACTTGACCACAGAGACTAAAATTATTGATACAAAGAAGTTTAAATTAACTTCCTTAAACTGGTAAATATAACCTATTTTGAATGCAGACTAATAAATAGTCAATTATAACATTGCAAATTGAAATTTTCAAATTGTACTCAAAGTATTATTTAAATAATAGGTATAATAATGCTCAAATCTATGCATATATTCATATATTATATGTATATAATAATCAATAATACGTTAGTATTTTTATATGTAATAAATAGTACTGAGTAATAACATGTATGTGTTAATAAAAAAAGTAATTAATCTTAATAATTGGTGTTTATTAAAACAGGCAGATCTCTCCATACAGTAGTGCCACTCAGTGCAAGCCAGAGTAATCAATGGATGCCAGAAGGCTTGTGCTGTTTTAATAACAGTTATGAACAAGCATAAGAAATGGTGATCATGTGAATTGGTGTTTATGTTACTTTTTTCAAGTCAGCTGTAATTTCAGTGGAATATGATTAAACTGCATTGCTCTAAAGGCAGTTGTTTTGAAAAGACTAATAGAAACACCTGGCTGTTCACAAAGGAGATAACAAGGATGCAAGCCACCAAAATCCTGGTATTATCCATGAAATCTGAGCTACAAGCACAACTAGGAATTTAATGCTGTGCCTCAAAACTTTCTAGGAACTTCTGAAAAGCAAATAAAATAAAAATAATTAAAAAAATAAAGAAAATAAAAGTGAATAAAAATCATTTGCCAATTTGAGATGGCAACAAAATGTGAATACTTTAAAGATGTTATTTTCCAAAACTATAATATATTTTTATAGAATGTTGTTTATTTTATTATTTAAAAGTATAAATGTGTAAGCCATATTTAATATTACTGTGTGTGGCCATTTTCTCAAACTTGTAATATGATAGCACTATTTTGTTGATTGTGGAAAGGACTGAACTAAATTCAGATACTGTGAATTGTAAAGACAAATAAATGACAATGGAAGTAAAACGAATAATAAATATAAAGGGGTACAGTCAAGAATAATAAGTTTCAAATATCATGCATTTATATGCTTATCATATTTTTATAATGATGATTCTTCCGGGAATATATATTGTAAACAAATATTGGGATAATGCAACATTTATTTTTTTTATTTTCTGCTTCTATGAAAAGACAAGAAATTATAAAAAAAGCATGCAAACCATTGAGTCACATTGGGAAATCATAAGTGATTCAGTTAAAATGGTCTGCAAGCAATTTGGACAAATTTCTAATGCTTTACAAGAATTTATCAGTATCAAATGTAGTGAGATGATCAGATATGTATATGAATACTTAGACTACTTCCAATGCAGTATGGAAGCATCCATTGGTCTATGAGCATATAATCTTTAGATTCATTCACTTTTATGCAAATCTAGAAGACTCTAGGTCTGTTCAATAGAATAAAAAAATGGAATTTCCACAAGAAGCAAGTTATACGATTGCAAAAAAACAATGGGAAAATGTTCTTACTAGAATATAAGGTCTATATTTAAGTCAGTTCCAATCCATTTTCACAAGGAAATAGCATGCATTATTCATTTAGTCACTAAATGAAAGTAGTAATGTTTCATAATATGCAATTTATAGTATTCATTGTTTTATAGTTCACTTCAGCTCCCCCTCCCCTAGTTTACATTTAACTCATAATTGTTAGAATGTACTAATTTAGTTGTGCATAAGTGTATAATAAATAATTATTAATTATTCCTCCGATCTCATTAACGTGATATATACCTAATATGTAAGTAATGATAATAGTATGTCTACTAAAATAAATAATAACAAATTACTGCAAACAAAAAGGAAATTTTATTCAATTCATCATTTAACTTAATAAATAATATTTAAAATGAAATCTTAAATTTAATACCACAATTCAAAGAAGTCTTAAATGAAACAACATTAATATTTCAGTTAGTTTCCCTAAAAATAATGTGTGATTGAATGAGGTTGTTGAATATGAATTCTGGAACATAAATATCTCAGATCGATTCCATTGTCATTAGAATTAATTATATTTTTCTCATAAATTCATATTAATGTTGTATTTAAAATATATTTATATAAATGTTATTGATTCTCAAAGTTTATTGTGATGTAATGTAATACACTGTGACTTTTTCTTAAATAGAGTCAGGAATCTCTCAACAACTACACCCAGAGAAACCTGATAGCCACTTTACCTTCCCTTTCCATTCCCCACCCTAAGTTTTTCCATATTCTGCTCCATCCTATTTCCATAACATAATCTTTGGCAACTCTATGACCTTTATATATAAATGCCCCTTTTCTTTTCCCAAACCCAGCATAAAAACCAATAACCCCACTTTCTGTATAATCACTTTGTTCATATTTATTCTTCCATAACTTCATTATTTGTACTCTTTCTGTTTTCAAGCATTTACATTCAGTTAACAAATGCCTAATATTTTCTATGCCTTTCTTACACAATTTGAAAACTAAATCAGCCATATTTTTCCATTTACACGTATATTCTCTTGTTGCTAAAAATCCCATTCAAGCCTTAAACAATAGTTTTTTCGTTGTTATTATCATAAATTAGCTCATACCCAATGTTCCATTTTCTTCTATATATATTTAAATTCTTTTTGCTCTCCATACTAGTTCTCCATCTCTCCAACTCCCTGCTCTTTATTAATGCATCTATTCTTTTATCCCATTCCTTACCACTATATCACTCAACAATCCTCCTAACACAATCATCCCACATTTGTACAAGTATACTGATATAAATTCTTTATCCAAATCTTTTGCAAACCACATTACTTTTCTCACCTATCTTGTTGCCTGCCCTTGACTCATAACCCAATTAAAAACTATTTTAGCTATTCTTTTATTATCCATAAACTGCAGCCTAACAAACATTTTCATTTTACTTTTTGCATCTCTCATATAAAAACTTGACCATCCTATTTCTCTTTGATTTGACTCCCTTGCTGACCACACATCTGCATCCAATGCATTCCTTCCTAATTCCCTTTGTACTTTTTGTAAATAATCTAATACCCCTTTACTAACACATAATGCATCTTTACCATGTGTTAACCCTGTTACTGCAACTTTCCATGCATTTCTAGCTACATAATATTTATTATATGAAAACACTGTTAATTTCTTTATCAATCCCTCTCTTTTCTTTGCTTCATTTACCATTTTTTTCTCCCATTCATCCAAGCATTTTTTCTGATTACTTAAGATGATTCCCAAATAACTATATCTATTCACCACACTGAACTTTATATCCCCCAATAAAAATTCTACATCTTCTCTTTTTCCAGTATTAACCATCATTATATTTGATTTTCTTCACTAAATTTAATCCCCATCTCTTTACCCACTCTTGCACATATCCTCAGCATAACTTCCATATTTATCTTCTTTCTGCACACAAAAAGACCTTTATTGTAAATTTGAGTTAACAGTGAATAGTAGATAATAATGCATAAATCTCCAATTTCCAATAGTTTTGAATTTTGCCTTTATCGATAAGGACACTAATAATTCAAATTTACAATAGGTGGCACTATTTTAGTTATATATATAATTATTTCACATTTTTTTACATAAAAAAATATTAATATATAGTATATTTATAATTACAAAATTAAATGTCAGTAGCAAACTCTCCATACTGTAGTGCCACCAATGGCAGTCCTTTGTCATCAATGGAACTGTTTTCAGATCTATATGACTATTCAAGCGAATGAGCTTGGTTTGGAATCATTATGTGTTTTCATCTTGGGCTTCTAGTCTCCTAGCTTTATAGTTAACCAAATAGGTAAAAGATGGCTGCTAGAGCATTGCATTGGATCCTAAAATCTAAGTGCAGTGCTCTCAAATCCATGGCTCCTCACTGATGAAAGCCACAGGCTAGAAACTAGTCTGGGGATGTTGGATGAATAGGCACTAGATATGATTTTGTGCACAAACCTTCCTGCGTCCATTGATTATGAAGGCTTGTACTTGGTGGCACTACTGCATGGAGAGTTTAGTACTCTTATTAACAACATGTGTTAATATATGAAATAGGGATCATATGATGTTAAGATGGCTTTAAAATTAAATGTGCTTATAGTTTCAACTAAAATAGGTTATTTTGGAATCTACAATTTTTAGTTTTGAATTAAATAAATCATTCTACATCAAGAGAAGAAAAAATGGATGTTTTAGAATTAAAAGTGCTTATATATACATACATACATATATATAGTTAAAATCCACTTCTTTAAAACAAAAAAAAAAGCCTGATATAATTTCAATGGTAAAAAAACAAAGTCTAATAAACTGGAGTTTAAAAAAAGCATTGTTTTCAAATAATTAGTACAATTTTCGTACTAAATCAATTACTTTATCTGCTTTAAATGCAAAAACTGCTGATTTAAAAAATAGTTGCTCCTTCATAATAAAAACTGAGGTTTTATTTAAAAAAATAAAAAATAGATTTTGCAACAACAACTTGCATTTAAACACACAACTGCCATTTTGAAATAAAACCTTTCTGAACATCCATATATTTTTTTTAGAGTTTTATGTTGTTGTTTGTTTTTTGTAAAAAAAGATTTACATATAAAAGCTTTTTAATTTATTTTGCAAAAAAGTATATTTATTGGATTATAAATATTATATATATATATATTAGTCAGTTTTACAGATTAGATAATTGTTTGTATCTATTAAACATCACATGATCACTATCTCTTATACTAGCACATAATTGTTAATAAACAAGGTTCCTCACTGACGAAGGCCACAAGCCAGAAACTAGTCTGGGGATATTGGATGAGTAGGCACTAGATAGGGATTTTATGCACAAGCCTTCTGGCATCCATTGATTACTCTGGTTGGCACAGGGTGGCACTACTGTATGGAGTTTTGTTTTGTTTGTATCTATTTCCTCAGCATCAGAATGTATTTTTTAAACTAATGAGACTTCTTTTATTTAATGATTTAAAAAAGGCACACGGCTTTATTGCTCCAGAATATATTAGTTCAAATCTACCAGACATGTGAGCAACAGAATTGATCCTGGACCGTCCATATCCAAGTTGCATGCTCTATCAATTAAAGCAAATTATTTATTTCTCTGCACACAAAATGAGTATGGAGTTTGAACCTAATATATGACTGACTCATGGTGTGTAATTAATGTAAATTAAAATCATTTTTGCTTTGAAAGTATATACTTTAAAGTATTTTAATTTGAAACTGTGTTATCTTGAATATTAATTCTTTAAGAAAATGCCATATACTAATCATGATCAATAGTAGAACATGCTCATAACATTTTGCTGTTTAGTTACCTAACCTTATTTTTAAGATAAAACATAATCTAGTTGCCTTTTATATTTTATGTCTATGAAACGTTAATGATTGTTGTAAATTTTATCTGTAAACAAATTCATTTTTAAGCGTAAACTTCTGTAATCTTTTAAAAATTTTTTAAATGTACGAATATAAGATCAAGTTGATATCAAACAAATATTTCTACTATCTCTATGCAAGTATATAAATAAAATAAAAGTAATCGAAGAGCTTTATTGTTTGAGATTTCATAAGAAGAGTGAGTTCTGGAAGCGACAGAACTTGAATTGATTCAAGATCTTTATGTTACAGACTCTTATACTCGACTACTGCACTAAAACACAGGTTTATATAAGTGTATCAATATTATAAATGTATTTTTTAATACATTGCACAGAATTAAGCCTGCATTTATATATGTAATATATGCGGGATTCGAACTCAGACTTTCACACAACCCATTACTCTCAGTGCCATCTCATATTGCTGACCCACCTGATCACACACATGTTGAAAAGGTAAATAATCACCAATAAACATATTTCATGCTAAACCAGCAATCATCAGTTGGTCTAGATTATTATCCTCACACATATATATAATCAGTGCTCAGCTTTATATTAAGATAGCCAATCTTCATACTTTAATGTACAGGCTTCAAACTATTCCAACTCACAACTCTTCAGCCTTCCATTTCACTGAAAATCTGATGATGGAACATTCAAAGCCCTTATTAGTGTCAAGGGTGTCATCCTACCCATGTTGACATATTAGTCATTCTGACCTCTCATATACAGGAGAATAATCCATTTATACATACATATGTGAGGGATGGGCAGACCTATTATACACTATTTATATAAATTAATACATTGTAAGGCTTAAACCTGCATTTATATATGTAATATATGCGGGATTCGAACTCAGACTTTCACACGACCCACTACTCTCTGTGCCATCTCATATTGCTGACCCACCTGACCACACACATGTTGAAAAGATAAATAATCACCAATAAACATATTTCATGCTAAACCAGCAATCATCAGTTGGTCTAAATTACTATCCTCACACATATATACAATCAGTGCTCAGCTTTATATTAAGATAGCCAATCTTCATACTTTAATGGACAGGCTTCAAACTATTCAAACACACAACTCTAGTGACTTTTCCTTGTCACTGAAGGTAGCTCTGCATGGGAATCGCTCTAGGACATCCAGCCCATAGCAATTCCCAGCTGACCGTTTTACGTTCAATGAGTCGATTCTGCCAAAGATTCAAACATAAATCGACCTTGATCTCTCGAATGAAAATTTGGAAGCATCCTTCAGATATGAGTATGGATCATATTAATAAGCCATTATGCATGCATGCACTGCCCTCTTAGTCTTCTTCTCAAACAAAACTTACGAATATCTTTCAGCAGTAATACTTTGATTGTAATAAACATATCTATCTATAAGGTAGTGAATGTTTATATTAGTGCTCCATGATGCGATACCATTAGTAACCATAATAAATTCTCCCACATACATTTTCCCCCTCATCATGAGCTGAGATTAATCACACTTCTTAATGTTTAATCATTCTGTAAATATATGATAAGGCTCGAATAATATTTGTTTAGTAATCTTGATCAAGTGCTTCTTTTCTATCTAGGGGGTAAATTATCGATTCGCAAATGTAATATTTTCAGAGCGCTAATTAAAACGGTATCTCCATACTGTATGTAACCTTATTGGTATATAATTTAGGCTGCACTAGAATAATAATTAATGAATTTATTTCTCATCTTTCAAACTGTAAAAGATAAATCTCATGTTGCAAACGATTATAAAAAGGCTAATGATAAGCAATAGATATAATTATTATAATCAAATTATTCATATTTATTTAATTATGTTAATAAATTATATATATATAATATACATGTAGAATCATTGTTTCATTTAGTTAATTAATATTATATTTTGATTAAACCCATTGGGCTTATTATGACTAGATGATTAGATCCCACTAAATATATATATATATATATGAATAATGTGAGAGGCCACGATCTTTTAACATGCTTGAACTTGTAATTATTAATAAATAAAAATGTGTGATTATTATCCTTCCCAAATAGAGTCCCTTTGTGTCTCCACTTTGCATACTGGTGGAGGAAGATAAAATTAGATCGGTAGCATCGGGATTGTTGCTCATAAATTGGTGGATCTGGAAAATAGGCAAATAGGGCAGAGTTCATGAGTGTCCCTGACTTATGTATCTTGTGCATGATTGGACTCAAGGTACTTTTGCCTAGATGTTAGATCTTGTTATATGAACAGACAAAACCGCCTGGTACAATATGGTAATCATTATCTACTGAGAAAAAGTATAACTAAATTTTAAAAACCTTTGTATTAATGTGTTCATAAAATTCAAGTATCTGAAGTTGCAAACAGAAAATCTGAAGTATTTTAGCCCGCATCATGGGTTACAGAACCACCACCTTCAAATGGTCCAATTACATCACAAAGAGGGTTAGTAATTTAAAGATTTTTGAAAAACAAATTTAACATTATTTATGTATTTCAAAATTATTATACAATATTATTTATAATAATATATATATATTGTTATAAAATCATTTTATTTTTCACAAACACATACAAGTTAATTATTAAAATTCCATATATGTTGAAAAAAAAAAGCTGAATATATTTTGTGAATAATTTCTTATTAAAATGAAAAACATATTCTTTAAAATAGATTACAGCCATATCTTATTTATGTTAATTGCATTTTTTATGCAGAAAAATGATATAAAATACTACTACTACTACTATTGCTACTGCTGCTGCAACTACTACTGTGACTGACTACAACTACAATGATGATGATTTCTACGATTATGACTACTACTACTACTACTATTACTACTACTACTACTACTATGATGATGACAATGATGACTATGACTACGATGATGGCTACAACTACACCTACTACTACTACTACTACTTTTTTTTCTTCTTATTATTATTATCATTATTATCATCATTATTATTATCATCATCATCATCTTTTTTGTGTGTGTGTATATAAATGAGAAATTTTCTCTTCTCTGTCATATATAAACTGAACTTGCACAAATAATTTACCAATTTAAAAATCAGGCTCATAATAAGATCAAGCCCTAATTTAAGCATGGTCAATAAAGATTGGTTTCATTAAGTGTAGATGAACGACCTATGTTTTAAAACATGTATTAATAGGTCACAATTGCCATTTCTATAGCGCATGTCTGAAGAATAGTTTCTTTCCACAAAATAAATATAACTAAATATATAGCATTTTTTAAAAAATCTTGAATTGTTGTCATTGTTATTTTCTTTTATACCATTAATGTTTCCATGCATTTAAAAATGATTTAATGTGGCATCATCTGAAATTACATTCAAAATTCTAAACTCTGTTTATGAGATATTTAGATATTTTCAAAATATCCAAACATATTAATGATTTGTTGGCATTTTGGACTGATTCACCATTATTTTTCACTACCAAAAAATCATAAGGTGAATCATTTGTTTATTTCAGAATAATTTTTTCCGAATTAAATTTTGCTCTTCTATTGCTGATTCACTCAAAGCAAATCACTTTTGCAATAATGTCTTTACAAAATGTGTAGAAGTGTAAAATATTGTAATCTTTACTACATATACATCTATCTTTTTGTCAGGTTAAGCAAAAAATCATTATATTTTATTTTACCAACTTCAGTGGAAACATTGTTTTTACTCTAATTAAGAAATTAAACTTTATGCTATATTATTGTTTTTACTCAACATTTCTAAAAACTTTATGCTATACATACTCATAAGAGAAAAATTGGTGCTGATTTAGTTTGTGCTCATGGCCATTTTGAAATCTAAAGACCAGCCAAAACCATCGCTGATTCATCCAACCGATAAATGACATAAATATTGAGTAAAAATACTTTAAATTCATATTTTAGAAATTATAAACTAATAAAAATAATATGCTTTATTTCATATGGGCATATAGTATAATCTTTTAGTATTTGGAAATTATAAGCTTGATTTGATCAGGCTTCTGCAACTTTTGACAGATACTTTGTATCGGCCAAACCATTCTTCCACCTCCCTGAAAATTCCGGCGCTTTGTGCCATCACATTTCAAATATTTTATGAAGGTAAATTTTTTAAAAAAAATCCATAATAAAATAAAGCATATTATTTTTACAACCTTATAATTTTTAAAATATAAATTTAAAGTACTTTTATTCAATATTTATGACATTTATCAGTTGGATGTGTCAGCAGCCTTTTTAGATTTCAAAATGGCCGTGAGCACAAACTAAATCAGGACCAAAAAATCACACAAATAAAAAAAAAAACACAATTTAATAATTATCTTTATTGAAAAGTCCAAGAGCCATTAAGAGAATATCATAAAACTAAAATTTAGGGGAAAGCATTTCCAAAAGTTTGGAATTCATATATTTACTCTATATCTTTCATCTGAAAGAGATTCTGTATTTTTAGATTATTAAATTACTATGCGACTACTGTACTGAATGGCTTTATAAAATAGTGGTGAGAAAACCAAAAATCCACTTGATCTGCTTACTACTCGGGATTTGAACCCAAGCAAAGTGAAACTTTCAGATTTGTTGAGGTCAAAAGCATACTTGGGATTTTTTTGTCAGTAGCTAAGCCATAGCTCAATCAGCTCGCTATACAGATTGGTCAGGAAATGGGGATTTACCTATATTAAATAAAGAATAAACTTCTCAGATGTTTCTGGTTTATCCAGACAAGTTTTGATATACTCGGTGATTATAAAAATAAAGAATGCTTGTTAGCATTTGTAAGAAAGTGACACACTTGTATGGAAACGGAGTTTATGGTTAATTACATGCAGTCACTGATAACAAACACTCTGACTGGCTCAAAATCTCATCTACATTTCTGTTCCAGAAAAGTACCAAAAAAAAAAAAAGTTATAAATAATAATGAAAAATAAAACTTTTATTAGAAAGTTCTCCTTAACTCTAATCAAATTCTGACGTTCAAATATAAAAAAGTTTCTTTCATTTAAATTTTGATTGCTTTTATTTTCTTTTTTTGTTTTCTTTGTTGCCGTTTTTTTTTATGTTAAAAAAAAATCAATAATTTGTCGTTAAAATTAGATTTTTTTTTTTTTTAATAAGAAATTTTATTAATTATTCTATGACTGAAAAATTTTAATTAGAACTTTAAGATCAAGTTATTCATCTTTAGAAAATAAAATAATTTTGATTATTTAATATTAGGTTTTTTTTTTTTTTAAAGTTGTTTTTTTGATTTGCTTTTAGATGATTAAATTTCAAACAAGGGAAAAATGATTAAATTAGTTTAAACGCCGAAATGAAATAGCTTTCTTTTGTGGGTTGACAATCATTGTTTTCTTTATTGGTCTTATGTAAATATTTTTAATAATTTATGATGAAAGCGGTTTGGAAGAAAAAAAATAGTTAAAAGTAAATGCTGAAGAATATTTACTCAATCTAAATCAAACACTCCAATATCCGTAACTCAATCAATCTTATTGTCTATCCACTTCCTTTTTCTCATTTATTATTCATTAATTCATCACTTTTTTTTTTCGTCTGATATTTGACTTTTTTCCCCTCCCGCGCTGCATCCAATAAGCAAGAGATTGACAAATCCTTTCAAATATGTATTAATACTTAGCTTTTCTCCACCCTGCAACCCCTGACTCACAAAACACACAAACTCCTGGCTGTTATTAAAGTTTGACTTATATATATAAAACAACAATTCTTTCTTAACACAAATAACACCCCATCTTACACATACACTGAACCTATATCTGTCTAATTTAAATGTATTATATGTATGCAGTTCCAGTGTAAGGACATTTGGCGACCCCTAGGTAAATTTTTCTTAGAAATTGTTATATTGTCTATATATTATTATACTTGCACAAGCACGCCCATATACTGGTCGTAGCGAATGGTAAATACAATTGCTAACCAAAAAATGAATTACTTCCCAATCTATTTCCAAACATTTTGAGTATTGTTTCTAAATAAATTTATTGTATCACGAACAATGAATTATATAAGATTTTGATATTTAATTGGTTTTTTATTTTATTCCTGAAAATAGCAAATTTAATTAAAATACGTAATATATTTGCAATATTCATTTAATATTAAATTAAACAATATTTTGCTAGAATTAGAAAATTGATAAGATCGACGATCTATTATTTTCTTGCTTTATGGATAGAAATGATATCTTGGCGCCCCTAGCGATTAGTTAAATTCTCCTAATGGTAAAACTGGCTCTGAGTATATAATATATTATAGTAATAATAATAAATCATCTCCGATAACGTTCCAGATATTTTTTTATTACTTCAACCCACATCCCTATCATCAGATGAATCTTTGAAGCTAATAAACTTTTAAAAAACTTTTTAAAATATATTTATATAGGTAAATGGTAAGATAAAATAGTTTTTAAATATCAGTCTGTAGGAGAAAATAAGCTCTGTTAATTCCTCATAGAGAAACAATAAGAAAAAAAATTTTTCACTAGGGTTACTATTTGTCCAATGATGATATTTTGAACAATAGTTAGACCAGTATTGGAAAGTTAGGTAGGTTTACTATACATCTATTACCTGAAGAAAAAAATGGCTGATTGGTTTCAAATTTTTTTTAACTGACTGGGTTTGAACTCAGGGCATGAATATTGAAAGTAGCTGTACACCTACTATCCCATAAGCTTTTAAAACATTATACATAAGCTACACATAGTATGCAGTTAAGAGATACTGTTCAGTATAATTGTGTCAGGCTAAGCATAACAGCTCCATTTAATTGACAAAACTGGAATTTTCATTCATTTTTTATTTATCTCACTTGGGCTCACTTTAAAACATTTAACAATTAAATCCAAAACTATCATTACTGAGTTAGATTGTTCAGGCTACACTATCTATTGTTAATCTCATATTTATAATATAAATATACTACAATTAATTATTATTATCACAGAGGCAAAATTCTCCACACAGCTGCTCCACTCATTGCAAGCCAGAGTAATCAGTGGATATAGGAAGGTTTGGATGAATAAGCACTAGATAGGGAGTTTATGCACAAATCTTCCTGCACCCATTGATTACTCTGGCTTGCACTGAGTGGCACTACTGTATGGAGAGTTTTGCCTCTGTGTAAACAGCTTGTGTAAGCATAAAGAATGGTAATCATGTGATGTTTAGTGGTTTAATTATTATTATCATAATTAGTCCATTAAGTCCTTAAACTGAGATCAAGTCCAAATTAAATATATCTTGAATTCTTTTTAATGTTTTTTTTTTTATATACATGAGCTGTTGACAATTTAAATAACCATTTAATATTAGTTAGTAAATGACACAAATTATTATGAGTTGGTCAGACAAATATTATTATACTGAATACAAATAAATATATATGTAATACACTGTTACTGCATCTTACTGGCTACTAGTTCCAATTTACCTTCATTTTTATCTAAGATTGAATTTTTTAACCAACAATGTATTATGTAAATATAAATTAGTAATACAATTGGATAGTTATTAATAATTTAAAATAGTTTAGTGTATGTTTTGATATTGGTGTTCGATAGCACACTACATATTTTTTCAAAAGTCTCTATCTTGTGTTTTGGCTTGAGACTATCCTCAGTATTTAACAAGACATCATTGAGTTATTATAACAACATTACAGGCATGTGTTTAGAGTGTAAATCCCTTCTGCTAAATTATACATGATGTCTGCACTAATAAATAAAATTAAATATTACATTGTTTCTAATAGTTTGTAATATTAACATGTAGTAAATTGAAAAATTCATGAACCTTAATATATACAAAGAAATTAATGGATGTAAAGTGAATAAAGAAACATCTTCTTGCTTTCAAATTAAGAAGCTTTAGATTGGACTTTATAACTAAATATAGTTACAAAAGATAAGATGGCCATGATTATATTTTCAAAAGTCTCTATCCAGTGCCTTGGTTTGAGAGTATCCTCATTTCTCAACAAGACATTGTTGAGCTATTATAATAACAACCCAGTGCATGTGCTTTGGGTGTGAATACCTCCTATTTAAATTATATATGATCTCTGCGCTAGTAAATAAAATTGAATATTTAATTTTTTTAAAGTTTAATCTTTGGTCTCCTCAGTTTTACTGCAAATTCTTTTCAATTTTTAAATATCTGCTTTTAAAACACATCTCACTAAACTATGCTAATAAAAGGTTGTGATGTTGCTAGAAGCTGATGAATATAGATTGGGCTGCATAGCCTAAAAGATAAATATATATTCAGAAGAGTAAATGTATGATATAAACACAGGGATAGTAATGAGGTCAGGATATAATTTTATATTAAGGACTGACATCAAAACCCAGGCTGATTTACATATTTCTTGAATTAATAATGCGTTAATGCATTGAAGTTGAAACTATTCCATATAACAATTTAGGCTGAGCACATTCAGAGTTTTGTTACTCCATAATCATAGCCTTGTAGATTGAATATATTTTTGGAGCATGTTAGCAATTGTTTAGTAAAAAGTCAAATCTCAATTTAAAATAAAAAACAAAATAAATTTGTATGTGTGTGAACAAAACAAATTTTATTTAAGTATTTACAAGAATTAATGCTATACACAATAGATGGGTAATACTAGAAATTAATTGATAATAAACTGAAATCTAAAGATTACATTAAAAGAATCTGTTTTCCATTGAGTTATGCCACTCAAAGATTAGAGACTAGAGAAATATGTAAAAAGAGATAATACGATGTAATTTTATTTTCTCATAGACCATGAAATGGTTTTATTAAAATAAATCATCTGAGTATCCACATGAACTTAAAAATTAAAACTATTATCTTATTTTTTTTCCTAATCGTAAATGTTGTATTTAAATGTTGCAAAAGAGTAATCCCATGTAGATAATTTAATTGTGATAGTTTTAAAATAAGCAGCAGTTATGAAAAGCTAGTTACTTTTTATGGTGAATCCATAATTGATTTGGTGGTTAGCTCACCTTTGGCTCTGGAAGCGATCATTATTGGAATAGGTTTTGATACATAATTAATTGCAAAAAAGATACTAATATTCACTGAGTGCAATTATTCTAAATCTTTTTTTGATGCATTGAAAGCAACATATGGACTTAAGAAAAACTATCACAAATTCAATTAAATCCAGTAACAGTCCCTTTTTATATAATAATACTAATATTTTGATCAGGTGGAAAACATATTTTGATTGTCTTTTAAATAACGATATATCCATTGTATTTATTTAGTTAGATTTGGACAAAGTTATTCAGGTGAATGAAGTCAAGATAGTTCTTTGTAAATATTAAAAATGGAGATCATGATAAAATATCTGGAGAAGGTTTAAACATGATGATGATATGTTAGCTTCAAAAATATTGGAATTTTTAAAAAAATATCTGAATCCATAAAGTTATACCACCCAGTTTTAAGGATTCTCTAATTGTTCTAATTTTTAAAACAAAGAAAATGGATAAGATTATGATAGTTATCATGGAATATTATTATTATCCACTATATCAAAAGTACGTTCAAGAATTTTGGTGAATATATTGCTTTCATTTATAAATGAATGACTGTCAAAAACTCAATATGGCTTTAGGGAATCAAGAAGCACTATAGGTATGATTTTTGTTGTGAGGCAAATGAAGAAAAGAGTTGGGAACAAAGAAATGATTTATATATTATTTTTATTGATTTGATCAAAGTATTTGATTCTGTTAATAGGACTGGTCTTTAGCATTGTTTGAGATTAGTTGGTCATCCACCAAAATTTATTCATAATATATGGTCTCTATAAGATGGAATGAGAGGAAGTTGTTATTACTATGGATGGAAAATCTAAAGAATTTGAAATAAAAACTGGTACCAAACAGGGATGTGTACTTGCTCCAACTTTATTTTCAGTTTTATGACAGTGGTTTTTGAAATTATTTAAAAGCAGCTTAATCAGACAGGGATTAAGATACAATACAGATTTCATGGTGAAATTTTTAATTTGAATCGGTTAAAAGCAAGAACAAAAATGTCATCTTCATGGATTCTGGTCTTACAGTAAGTGGATGATTGCACTATTTTTGCCAATTCAAATGATGATTTACAAATGTTTTTAATAATTTAAATGCAATTTACTAATATCTCATTTTTTAAATTAATGTTAAAAAAAACCTCAGCAATTTTCAGTTTGGATGGCTATCAACATGAAAATGTAAAACAGTTTGAATATCTTGGTAGTTTTATAGAAAGATGGACTTAAATGTTGAGATCCATCACAGACTTCAGTGTGCCATTAGTGCTTTTAACAAGTTTAAAGATAGTGTTTCATTATAGGGAAGAAACTACTGCAAGTTAATGCCTATTGTCATATCTCACCTTTCCAGACTAAACATAACATCTATAAAGCTGTTATTTAAGCCAATTTATTGTATGGATGTGAAACTAGGACACCTTACCAGTGCAATATAAAGACCTTAAAATATTTTACCCAATTTATTGTATAGATATGAAACTTGGACATAAAGTCTCATTTAAGAATGCCCTGTGTAGAACCAATCAATATGTTTTTCACCTTGCAGGATGTAATACTAATGAGTCCACAATTGTAAAATCATGCCTTTATTGTATTGGATAAGTAAAATGAATGAACAATGGAAACTTCCTAAAAGAATGCTTTATGGTGAACTTGAACATGGGTTTCCTAGGAGATTAGACCCTGTCTACATTATTAATATTACCTCAAAGACATTCTAAAAAAGTGCAATAGCATTTTTTTTATTTGAAAAGAGTTGTTTGAAAATAAAATATATTGAGGAGCTACAAGTAGACATTAAAGCAGGCAAAACTCTCCATGCAGTAGTGCCACTCAGTGCAAGCCAGATTAATCAATGGTTGCCAGAAGGCTTGTGCATAAGACCCCTATCTAATGCCTACTCATTCAATATCCCCAGACTAGTTTCTAGCTTGTGGATTTAGTCAGTGAAGAGCCTTGGATCTGAGAGCACTGCACCTAGTTAAAAACAACAGTTAAGAGGAACTATAATAAATGGCGATCATGTGATATTTAGTAGTACAATTAGACATGGTATTGAAGTATTTCAGAAAGAAACACTTTCTGTTCAGGGGAAACTAAAAGACAGCATCATAAATTAACAAGTAAAAAAAAAATTGGATCAGCATATCCTATATGTGGTTCATACATTGTTTTGTATAGTCATTACAAATTTTATTTTTAGAGCAGTTTCTTTCTCTCTCTACTTTCTCCTTTCTTTCTTTTTTTTTTTTGGAGTTGGAATGATTATACTCATTTTTGATTGGCTGTTTATTATTATTTTCTTTTCTTTGATATCAATGATCTTGTTAAAATTTGGGCTAAAATAAATTGTTTTTTTTTAATTATTAATTTGATTAATTAATTATTAAAAATCTCTGTAGTATAATGATTAGCACATTCACTTATGATGGTTATATCTTAAGATTCAAAGTTAGAATGAAGTTTGAAGTTTTTCTTGGATAGATGGGCGGCATTAAACAAGCTCAGAATTTTCTCAGTTTACCAGACATCGTAAAAAATTAGTTAATTATGATTGTTAAACATTTCATTACTGGAAAGTGAAAAATATTTAATTAAATGAATTTGAAATACTGACTAAAAATAATTATGGTAGTATATGCTATACAGCTATAAATTTTTAAGCTTTTGTTCTGTATGTGTATATCTGCTTAGGCAGGTTGAAATTACAAGACAATATGGTATGTTAATTAAGTAATAAGAATATTTCAATAATCAATCATGATCTGTGATTGTTTCCTTTAATTTTAATTCATTATTGTTTATTGAAAAATTTCAAATTCATTTTAAAGTATAAAAATAAACAATAGGCTCATCACCCATTGAAGTTATAAAAACAGGGTTATATTAGAATCATATATATATTCTTAAAACCAATAAACACTTAGACAATCCCAATATCAATAACAATCAACAATTTCAAACTGTTATCATGGCATCCTCTTTTTAATAATATTGCTAAAAGGAGGTTGCCTTGACAACAGTTTGTTGTCTAAGTGTTGATTGGTTTCTAATGGTTATATATATATAGTTCATGTGACACCTGACTTGATTTTTTTGTAATATATATATTAAAAACTAACTGTGATAAAATACAGATGCTGAAGCTTTAAACATAAAATTAAAAATATAAAGCTGAGCGCTTTCGGGGGACTTAAGCCTCCATAATCATAGCTCAATACAAAATAAATACAAAATATAAACACTTATTCAAAAGCAAAATGCGTACCTCTAATAAAATGTAAACTAAATCTAAATAAATAAATAAAATACAATATAAATAAATAAATATTATAACGTCCATATTTTAGAAATGTTAAAACAAGAATTCTTTCTAAGGCTGGACACTTATGTCAACCAGTAGAGGCAAAATTAGTATGCAAGGAGAAGAATGACATAAAGCGTAAGATTAAAGAAGCTTGTTTTATAGCTGGTAATCCCAATGCTATTAATGGAAAGGATTCTTGTTTTAATATTTCTAAAATATGGATGTTATAATATTTATTTATTTATAATGTATTTTATTTAGATTTAGTTTACATTTTATTTGAGGTACGCATTTTGCTTTTGAATAAGTGTTTATATTTTGTATTTATTTTGTATTGAGCTATGATTATGGAGGCTTAAGTCCTCCCGAAACCGCTCAGCTTTATATTTTTAATTTTACGTTTAAAGCTTCAGCATCTGTGTTTTATCACAGTTAGTTTTTAATTTATTAATTTTTGTTGAAGTATATACATACATTCTTTATATATATATTGTTTTTGCAATTAATGTATTTACATTCATTTGACCAACTCAAATGAATCTGGAATATTTATCATAATCTAATAATTGTTAGATACCTGTTCTCTGACCAAACTTGATCTAGTTAGATTAGCTATAGGCTATCTATCTGAAAGAACATCCTAAATCTGCTTCGACTGGAGTAGTTTCCAAAGTTTACTTCACTTCAATTCAAACTCTAAGACAGTAACATGGCATGTGCATGTAATAACTATTAACACTATAGGCTTTTAATATTCATTTTATAGTATATATACTGTATATTATGTGCATATATATACATACACACAAACATGATTAGATTTTTTTTAAAAAGTTATTTATATATAATTATCTATTAATTATTAACCAAGGCAATTTATATTTTATTATCCGTTTCAAGCTGCCAAAATGTTGACCGTAAGAATAACTGAACCAGTAAATTACTTTTTTAGTGGAGCAAGACATATATGGTCCCTAATGTTGAAAAACAATTCTCCTATCTAGTTTTTCCTTCTCGAATCTTGTTGATATTATTCTAACTATAATTGAGGTTGCATACACAATCTCATCAATTTTACACTGAATTAAGGTCTCCAGATACAATTTTCTATTTTCATAGGTACCAATTGATTAATTAAAAACCATGCAATTTGATGTAGCATTTCAAAATCAGCAGCTTTGGACTAGCAATCCATTAAGTGTAATATCCTCAGGGTGAATTATTAGAAAGTGATGACAATAATCATGAAATAATATTTTAAGATCAACGAAAGCACTCGATGATGGCAAGGGAAAAGAACTAGAAGAAATCAAACTTTTTCTCTCTCACTATTTTTTTTTTATTTGACAGAAAAATTCATTTGAGTAATGAAAAAAGTTTAGTTCAAAATGAATTTTTCCGGGACAAATCACGTGATTTCCCACTTTAATATTAAAACGAAAATGAAATTCGTCAGTAATAAAAATTTTAATTTTCTCTTTTATTTTGCAGGTAAACAAACGAAAAACTAAGATTATGATTTAATCTCTGTAATTCCTATTTCTTGGCAGTGTTTGCAGTCATTCTCACATACATTAATATAAATGTGCCTATGTATACATACTTTTAAATATTTGTAGATTAATATCTATCTAGATAGATTAAAAAACGCGAGCGCGTGCTCAATCACATACGCATATATATATACTACAATATTCAGATTATTAAGAGACTGAAATGATAAAAACACTCATCAGAGGACGTCACTAGATTCACAGCTTAGTCTACTGCAAGCGAAAAGAGTACAAACAATAATACATATAAACAAAGTGATTATATAGAAAGTGAGTTCTTGATTTTTATGTTGGGTTTGGGAAAAGATAAGGGGGATTCAGATATAAACATCATGGAGTTGACAAATATGTTCTGGAAATGGGATGAGACAGGATAGAGAAGAATATGTGAAACACTTAGGGAGGGGAATGGAAAGGTAAGGTGGCTAACAGATTTCTCTGGGTCCTGACTTCGAAAAAGGAGAAGCCACAGTGCATCACATCACATCACATCTACTATTTCTCTTGGAGAATATACTAAACATCATTTTAAGCACTTACCATCATATATTAGTACATTGTCTTTATATCCGACTTAAATCCAGGTTACACATGAGATTTCAAATCTAGATTCTATTTTGCAAACGAACAACTTTCAAAGTATAATAAAATTAAATCAACATTTATAAATAGATGAATAAAAATATATTTTTTTTTACTAGACGATGTAAATATAAATATTACAATTCTTTTAATTATATTATTTTATATTAAGTGCATAGCTTAAATACATTTTTTACATTTTGACATTAGAAATTAAATCTATTTGATACCTTTAAAAATACTTCTTTCTAGGCTTGACTTAATGAACTTTTACGCGGTCATTAAAATCATTACATTCCCGTATATAATTTATAAATTGTGATTATCAAAGAGAAACATTAATATTAGAACTTAAATTATCTTGAATTATTCTGGATTTCTAAATAATCATTCAGGAAATTTAATTTATTCAACGTGATTTACTTTCCACTTTAACTTTAAATTTTTTTTACTGTGTTAGCTATAAATATTATATAAGCATGAATGTAAAGATACATAAAATTTTTGATTATTCTAAAAAACTCATACAAAATCTAGATCTTTGTCTAAGCATTGGTGGTCGAGTGGTCAGCACAGCTACCTTAGAAGCAGTTGGCCCGGGTTCGCGTCTCAGATGATGCTTTGACACATGGAAAAAAAAATCTAGATCTTTTGATACATTTAAAAATCAACTACCTAGGATACATGAAACATTGAGCCAGGCATTGGGCTTTTATTCAAGATTACAATAATTGTTGTATTAGTCACAAGGTAATCAATCTGACACATGCTGTATGAATTTATAAAGCCTAGGAATACTCTAATAAATACACCCACAATAATATTTCTGAATCAAGAAAAATTGTCTATACAGATGAAATATCTATTATAAGACAAGAACCAAAATTAATAAAGCAATATTAAAGGGATTTTAGAAAATTGGAACATTTTAATGAATATTATAAAATGAACTCAAATAAAACTGTTCACATATATTTCATAAACAATCATTCTGTGAAGTATTGGGTTCCTATATGGTAAAGTTGCTCTTATATTTATCTTTACACCCATAAGTGATATAAAGAAATGTAAAAAAAAAAGAAAATAGCATTTTTTCACATTAGCCACAGGTGTAAAAATAAATATAATAACTTTACCATATAGAAGCCACCAATATTCTGCAGAATGATTAATTATGGAATATATGTGAACAGTTTTGTTTGATTTCATTTTGTAATATTCTTAAAAATGTTCCAATTAGAAGATATTGTATCATTAATTTTGGTTTTTGTCTTAGAATAGATATATCATTTGTATACATAATTTTGTTTGATTCAGTAATATTATTGTGGATGTATTTATTAGCGTATTCCTCAACTTTATAAATTCATATCGCACATGTGCTAGAGTGATTCTCGTATAATTATTACAAATAAAACACAGTGCTAAACAAATAAATAATCAGTTATATATATTTAATAATTGTTGTATATAACAATATGCTAATTTCTATCAACAATAAATAATACAATCTATTATGAAGTAAAAATATAATCAGCCAGCTACATAGCTGTAAAGATAACTTATACATGAGAAACATTTGTATGAAGATTATCAATGTGACAAAATAATATAAGCAGATAGATATGAAGTGGATTCTGATTGCATGTACAAAGTAACAATACTCACACATTACACATCTATTCAAGGTTAACAGGAAGCATAAATAATAAACTAATCAGTCGAACTCAAAAATAAATCACTGTATATAAAAAATACATCAAAAAATTATCGTACCAAAACGTATCTGCAATGTAATACCAATGACGAATCAAGTGTAGACATTTCATTTCTTTAAAACATCTAAGCAGAAAATCCTATTTACATTTATTGATAAATTAAGTATATATTACAGAGTCCTTATTCAGCATTTGATAATAGGATGAGTTCTCACCTGAAAATATTATTGATCATATATACTCTCAACTTACATTCAATACCATTATATATTTTCCACTTAAATTCTTACATTTAGTTTTTTCATATTTTATGTCAAGATAAAATTTTCTAAAATTATATATAATAGTTTTAACAAGGCTGTAAACCTTAGCAATGAGCGTCTGAAAAAATCGTCACTAGGGACCTCTGTAGGTCTTTAAAACACATGCTTACGCTATGAAGAAAAGAGAGCGTAAGCATGTGTTTTAAAGACCTACAGAGGTCCCTAGTGACGATTTTTTCAGACGCTCATTGCTAAGGTTTACAGCCTTGTTAAAAGTATTACTGAAATAATAGTGAGCGTTTAATAAAATTTATAATTAAAATTATATATAATAAAATAAAGTTAACACGCATAAAAATTACAAGAATTTACTATATTCTAGATCAGGAATTGGCAACCTTTTAGAGAGAGAAGGTCAGATTGCTATGCAGTGTCTTGAAGAAGAACCATGATATCAAGTGTACTATGAGTAAATCATTTCAACCTTTGACCGCTCTGTCCCAAAAGCTGTCTTGGTCTGGATATTTAAAAAAACAAAACAAGAAAATCAATGTAATTTTATTTAAATGATTGTAGGAATAACAATACAAAAAACACAACAAAAATTTGCAAATTTGTTACTATAAACAAAATACAATTAGAAATGGAAAATTAATTAATGTGACACTTGTTTCTGCTTACTGTTTGCTAATTTCTCCAGATCAGTGATATATTTGTTGATGCCAGAAGCAAAACATCATTCAGATGGTCATCATGCAACCTTATTCTTAAACAACTTTTAGAATATTTCATTTTTGAAAACCTTCCCAAACAGATTTATGTGAAAATAATGATATCATCATTTTTGCATAATTCAAGATGTTTTTATATTTTCTGCTTGGCAATATATCTTTTATGTAGAAGTTAGCAGTGGACTTGAAGTGACATTTTGATTTCAAAAATTTATCACATTATAAGTCAATTAATTCTAACTGAGATTTTTCTGCCATTTGTTCCACATCATCATCATAACCAAATAATATAAATTGATTTCTACATTGCTGGAAGTCCACAAAGTGGGAGGAAAACTCACTTCTCAAATCCTGAATAGAGCTCACAAAAATATCTGGTATTATATCCTCCTTGTGATTTTGAAATTTGTAAAATGAAAGTAGTTGCCTGTTTGAAGTTGTGATTCCTACAATCAAAGCTTCATTCTGAAAGTAGTAATTTGACCAAACATTTCAAATATAAGCTTGTTCCTTACTTGACACTCAAGATTCAAATTGTTCATGTAGGTTGTGATATTTACCATAACTTGACAATCCACTGCGGATCCTGAAAGGAATAATTATCTTGGTCTTTTCTCTCTAAAAACATAGCAATCTCTTCTCTCATAGCATACACTCATTCCAGCATTTTTCTTCAGTTAAGCCATCAAACATTTGAAAAATATATACGATCACCATACTTGGCTTCAATTTGTTTTAGAAATTCTTGAAACTGATGGTGATTTAGTGCTCTTGAAAATATAGAATTCACAGTTTCATGATCACTGTGATATCCCTAAAATTCAATGACTTTGCACATTGATTAGTTTGAGATCAATACTAATGTGTTCTTGAAGCAATGAAGCAAACCCCTTTTTCTCTCCAACAATCACTGGTGCTCCATCTGTGGTTACTCCAATAAGCTTTGGTAAATCAAAATTTATTTCAGAAATAGATTTTATAATGTCTCCCAAAATATCTTCTCCAGTGCTAGTGTCCTTCATAGAAATCAATTGTTCAAATTCTTCACAATATTAAATGTCAGTGTTACACCCATCACAAATACTTCATGTTGACAAGTATCCATAATATCTGTGGTTTCATCAATAGCAATGAAATAATACACCAGTTTTGTTAAATGCCTTTTAAACACTTTTGATATTTCCTGACAGTTCTTCAATTCATCTTGTTACAGTTCTTACTGATAAGCTTGTTGCTAAAAATAATTTCTTTTTTTTCAGGACAAACAACATCCACTACCTCCAACATACATTCTTTGAAGAATTTTCCATCAGTAAAAGGTTTCATCTTTTCTGCAATTAGTTTTGACATCTTATAGCTAGCATGAGTGTTTCGATCAATTTCTTCAACCTTTCTTCTGAAAAAGAATGACTACTTTGTTAAATTATTTCTCAGCCATGTAACTTCATTTTTTCATATTTTCCCAATGAAGTTGTTGTTATGATTATGATGAATTTCATAATGTCATTTAATATTTGATACTTTCTTCAATGGTATCTTGACAAATCAAACAAATACTTTTCCCAAAGTGCTCAATGAAAAAATAGCTAAGTGTCCAACCTTTGTTAAAATTTTGACACTCAAGAACTACCTTTCTTTTCTTAGTATTTATGGGTTTGTTTTTGCTCAGAAAAAAAAGAACTTCTGGAAAGAAAAGAGAAAAAAAAAATATGGAGAAATAAAAAACGGTGAAAACAAATGTATCTGCAGATGCAGTAATGTGATAAGATTTAATAATTGTGAATAAATTTTTATTAAAGGTTTGCCAGTGATATCTAACTATTGACTACTAGTTATCTAATCTTTAGATAATTGGTGTCCAGTTGTTAAACTGGAGGGCCAGTCAAAAATCTCTCATGGCCTGGATGTGGCCCACAGGCCTGGGGTTGCTGACCCTGCTGTAAGTTGATCATCACTAGCTATAGATCTAAACTTTAAAGCTTCTGACAACTAGTATGTATGACTTATATATACGATAAAAATATAATGACCACACAATAAAGCAAAAATAATAGTTTATTAGAATTAAAAAGCCATCAAAAAAAAAAAACTTCATAAGTAATAAAACAAATAGTAGGCATGAGAATGCTGAAATAATGATGGTCAAAGAAGAGACTGCCTGGATTTGATGCAATAAAACATGATGATAAATGGAAAAATGAAATCCAACTTAGATCTGAAGAAATTCTAAAATAACATGTTAAAAAAATAGAAAGTTTTCTGAAGTGGTGAAAAGAAACTATGGATCATAATTACTGGAATGAACTTTGAAAAACCAGCTCTCTTATAGTGAAATGATAGTAGTTGAAAATGATAATGATCCAAATTTTTTCATAGTAAACAAAAATGGGGGTCAAGCATTGGTGGTCAAGAGGTCACCACAGCTGCCTTACAAGCAGTTGTCCCAGGTTAGTGGGTTCGCTTCCCCACCAATGCTATGACACATGAAAAATATATTGCAATTATTGAATAAAAAAGATCAGTATAGTTAAAAGTTGAAAGTAAAATAAAAGACATGAAAATAACAATAAAAGTAAATCAACTAATACAATTTCACACACACACACATACTTATCTATAATCAAATAATAATTAACAAAGTCTATTTAATTAATTCTTGAACTGCCCTCTACTTGCCAAGCTGAATAATTTTTTATAGCAAGAAGATGAACATTTCTTTCTGAATGTGATAACTCATTATAAAAAGATCTAAAATACAATAAAAATGACCATTTTTATACTGTAAAAAGTTATTGAACATGGCAGGTAGAGGGAGTTTCAACTATTAATTAAATAGTCTTGTTAATTATCACATGACTTGGCAGCCATGTTTATTCAGTACAAAAGTATTCTTTATCATTGTATATATGATATACATTTCACTGGATAAATAATTTTTCCTTGCATTAGTTATATCATGACATCATCCTCTATTGATAAATTTGCTTTACAAATAAATTTATATTTGCTTAGCTATTTATAAGAATAACCAATCTGAAAAATAAAATGAATCAGGGAAAACAGCCAATCCATATTTAGATGTCAACAGTCTCACTCAGTATAATTAATAATTAAACTTTACAAAGTTGAGTTAATTCCTACTTTTAATATCCTTTTGAATAAGTAACCAAATATTAAATTTGTAAATACTAATTAAATAATGACAATTATGTAATTACTACTTTCCAAGCACTAATTATATCAATGCACTATTGCATTCTCTAATTAAGAGATTTTCTTTGTAAACATAATATGAATCAATTTACATTTGCCTTTCAGTTTTTTTATATGTAAAATAATAAATATAATGATAATTAACTATTATATACAATCTTTCAACCCACAGAAGTTGAAGAGGGTTAAGGAATTAACCAAAAGTACTTCTGCAGATTGAAAGACTATACAGTTAGTTAATTACCATTATATTTATTACTTTTATTGTTATTACAATAGTTTTTAATTAGCAGACATTTTATTTGTATTATATATATGACTTAGACATAAATAAGTATTTAAATTGGAAGCATTATATGTATAATTTAGGGCTTCCATGAGCCAAATATAGTTTATTTAAGTTTTGTTTTTATAGTGTGAAAGTCTAATTGTTTATTTTAATAAAATTAGAGAACTTTGTAGTTTTAGATTTATGATCAATACACAAAAGTCTTTTAATATGTGATATTTTTATATAAGTAAATTTGTTTATCTCCAAATATTTTACTCATCTAAATTTGATACTAGTTGTCTTTGTTACCAAACTATTTTGTCTACAGGACATTATCTATTACGAATTCTTTGCATATAAAAATCATGATACATATATATAATTTCATCTTCTTCTTCTTCTTTCATATTATTATTTTGTATTTTTATATAAATACTTTGCATTTTATCGCAAATAATTAATACATTGTTTTTATTGTACCAATAAAAGTTTTTGCATAAAGATAAAAAAATTAATAAATAATAGAATTACCTTAATTCACAAACTTATTATTTTTGTAATCAATTATCATTAATTAAACACATATATGTTGCTTGCTCATTGTATGTATATTTTATGTTATTTTGCTGCTTTTCACTAATTTGCTACTTTAATAAACTCCTTATATATAGTCATTTAGTTACATAAAGAATATGACATTTTTTCCATTTTCATCAAAAAGCATTTCAGAAATAATAAATAAACGGGGAAGGATAATCCAAATGTTGAAATGACTCCTCAGGCTATATTTAATCAGCTTGAAGGAAATGGTTATCAAATTATATTGGGATATTTTCATCTTGCAGTTATTTAATAAAAGAATGAATATAATTTAAACTTAAAAATAGATCTTAGATATAATATAGAATAAAATATCTGTATATAACAACAAAATAATATATGACAATAGCTGTAATATAATCATATAATCATAACATATAAAAGCTCTTTTCAGCAATTTTTAATTTTTGCCCATTTCAATATGTCTTTGTTAACTACAAAAACAACAACAACATATATTGCATACATAGTGACATCTACTGACTCTATATAAAATTAACACAAGTCTATAATTATGTTTTAGTATCTTTATAATAACACACATTATATAACCCTCCATTCGTTTTTCATTATCCAATTATTAGTTAAATTAATAGATGTTTTATAAATGTTCATACAATTATTTTTGTTATAATTAATGTAATTAGTTTCATATATATTCCTTCTATTGTGCCGGTCAAAACCGTGTATTCATTCAACAAGACCAATAATCCAAGCAAAAGTAGCTTGAATCCAACCATCCACAAGATACAGATGTCAGGGGAATGGTGAATCCTAACCTATTAGCCTGAACATTACCTCTCTGACTAATGGATAACGTTTGTGTTCACAGTAGCAGTCCTTGGTTTTATTCCATCCGAGATGGAGGTTATGGTTCACAAAAAGACTCAAAATAATAAAGGGTTTATATAAGAAATTAATGATTTGATGAATTCTGATGATTGCAGAAGGGTACAGATGTGATTTGATATCGATTACTAATGATTTGAACCGTAACAATTATAATTCTTTCTGGCAACATTATAAAGAATTGAATTTAAATCAAAGAAATATAAATAACTAGGGTAATTAATATTAGAGATTCAGAGTAATGACAAACCAAGCTAATTTAAAATAATATTATTACAGGAATTTATTAAGAAATTGAGTTATTGTTATACAAAATAAGTTGAGTTTTGTTTATACAACTAGGTTATTATATTTCTTGAATTCGTTTTGATGTGGCTAAATGCAAGGCATTTGATAACAAAGTAAAAAAATTGTTAATTGGTCTGCCAAGAACCAATCAGCAATAAAATATCATTAGCCCTCTTTAAGAGATTACAAATAAATCTATTTTATATATAAATACATAACAAGACATGAGCGATGTGTATTTAAATTACTATTACATTTAAATTAGTTGTCTATAATGAATATGGAAAGCAAAATAGTTCTTAAATAAATAAATGACAATTATATAGTCAGATTTAATTAATTAACTGGGTTGGTTAGTGAAAGACATGCTATCATGTCAGAGGGCATGGGAGGGGGTTCCTGACAAATATTTTAAGTGCTGGCTCTGGCTAAGCATTTATCATAAAGTTTATAGAGGAATTGGCAATCCTCATTGTTTATACCTTACAAGCTTAAGAGATAGGGTCATGTGATCTATGACTCTTATTTTGACTATTTATAGTCTCTGCCATAAGTCTGATGCAATTTTATATTGCTAAGACTACTAATATATGGTATGGCTGAAGATCTATCAGCCCCATATAGCTATTTGAGTTGGATAGCTGGGTTTGAAGACATGTTCTGAAAATTTCAGATTTTACATTCAGTAGATAACTTTTAAATAAGTGCTTGGCTTTGTGTTGGTATTTTTAGATCTAGTGTCTGAACCTACCCTGACACCTCTCTGAGGAGTGCCAAAGCATGAAACCATGGTCAGGGTTTTGGGGGGGGGGATCTGACAGAGATATTTTAAGAGCTGGCTCTGGCTAAGCATTTATCATAAAGCTTGTAGAGGAATTGGCAATCCTCATTGTTTATACCTTACAAGCTTAAGCGATAGGGTCATGTGATCTATGACTCTTATTTTGACTATTTATAGTCTCTGCCATAAGTCTTATGCAATTTTATATTGCTAAGACTACTAATATATGGTATGGCTGAAGATCTATCAGCCCCATATAGCTATTTGAGTTGGATAGCTGGGTTTGAAGACATGTTCTGAAAATTTCAGATTTTACATTCAGTAGATAACTTTTAGATAAGTGCTTGGCTTTGTGTTGGTATTTTTAGATCTAGTGTCTGAACCTACCCTGACACCTCTCTGAGGAGTGCCAAAGCATGAAACCATGGTCAGGGTTTTGGGGGGGGGGATCTGACAGAGATATTTTAAGAGCTGGCTCTGGCTAAGCATTTATCATAAAGCTTGTAGAGGAATTGGCAATCCTCATTGTTTATACCTTACAAGCTTAAGCGATAGGGTCATGTGATCTATGACTCTTATTTTGACTATTTAAATGACTCTTATCTTAAAACTCTTAAATTAATAACAAACAAACACAGTTTTCTATTTTAAAAATAGCCCATTGTTTGTTAATTTATATGGTTTACCATTAACTTGGTTGATAGAGTACATAATAGAAATTTAAGATTGTTTGTTAGAAGAATTTTAAGATAAGAGTTATTTATATTTGTTGTATGTATTTGGTTTATAGTGGGATATTTGTATTTATATTAATTGTTTTTTATGTATTTTTTAGTTGCTCCTTGATAAAGACTATAAAATAATATAGTCGAAACTCTGGAGTATTTTTGTTCTTTATAATAGTTCATATAATAAACCAAGATTTATAAAAAAGCTTGTATGTGGTTTGTTTTTGTAACTAGTATTTTATTTTGTGTAATTAATTATTATTATTGTTATTAATTTATTTTATTATATTAAAAAAATTTAATACCTAAATTTTTATTTAAACATTGGATTTTTAAAAAATTAATATCGCTTCCTTAATTATCGTTTTTTATTTTTAATATTAGTAAGAACTTTAATTAAATAATTAAATTATAATTATTAAAAAATATAAAATTGATCCGCAAATATAAGTTGTATATAAAAGATAATAATTCAGTATAATAATATATTACGGTTATTAAGTAAAACAAAAAAACATACATTTAAGATTCAATACAATTATAAATATATATATATATAATATTTAGTATATCTGTAAATAAAATATAAATTATGTATGTTTTTAATTATAATTACAGTATAAGACTTCTGGGCAATCAAAACTATAAACTAAAATAAAAATAGTAATAAAAACAATATGTTGCATTGAACAAAGTGTAAATAAAAGGAGTTATTAATTATAAAAGTCATTATTATTATTTATTTCAAAATCATAAATAAATTTAATTAAATCCAAGACCAAAAAGTTGTTTCGGATAGTAAAGCAAAGTAGTTTAGTTTAGAGATATCATTAGGAATTGATTGTTATCTAGCAATCTTACGTCTAGAAATACCTTGAATTATTATATTTAGGCTAGTGTACACTGCCATAAGGGCTATAGCTATTATTTACTTTTTATATTGGCATATTGAATATTGTACAGTTTATTCCAGAGTGTTTTGATTATATATAAATACATGTATATTTTCTATACTCAAATTAATATAATTAGAAGGAACTTGATCTCAGACTTTCAAGCTCTTTACAGCAATCTATACCCTCTTATACTAATGATACACATGACCATATATACATGTGAAAAAGATAAATGATCTTCAGTAAACGTATTTCATGCTAAACCAGCACTCGTCACTTGTTCCAGATAACCATCTCCCACACACATATAAACTGAGCCCTGATTATATATATAAGTGTGGGTGTTGGTGACCTGGATTTACTGATGAGTGATGGTTTAACACAAAATATGTATATTGGAGATCATTTATCTTTTACACAAGTATGTGGTCATATGTATCAGCTGTATAAAAGAGGGTATGGATAGCTATAAGAAGCTTGAAACTCTGAGATCAAGTGCTTCTAATTACATTGAGTCTAGAAAATATACATGTATTTAAATACTATGTATTCAGCCTGTATTCTGCTCATCACTCTTTTGCATATTTAAATGGACAGATTAAGGTTATATATTCGAGAAGTCAGAGTATTGTAAAGTCAACATGGGTAAGACAATAATATTGGCATCAACAAGGGCTTTGACTGTTACATCATTGGACTTTCAATGAAATGGATGGCTGAAGAATTGGAGGGTGGTGAAGACTGAAGCTTGTCTATTAAAGTGTGAGGAATTGCTATCTTAATATAAACTGAGCACTGATTGTATATATGTGTGGGAGATGGTGATCTGGACCAACTGATGATTACTGATTCAGCACAAAATATGTATATTAGAGATCATTTATTTTTTTCACATTATGTGGTCATGTGTATCAGTTGTATAAGAGAGTATGGATAGCTATAAGGAGCTTGAAAGTCTGAAATCAAGTCTCTTATATATATATATATATATATATATATATATATATATATATATTGTAACGGGATGGGGGTATCAAAAAAAGAAGGAAGTTGAAATGAATCTGGGGTATGGAAAAACATTATCCCCAAGTAAATTAAATACAAATATTTACAAACAGTATAATAAAGTAAAATTTATTTAAGAGATCAAGAGATCTCTGGGAACATTGAGAGATCAACCAGTTAACTCATAAGAGCAGCTATAATAATTAATCATCAACCAGCATTATAAATAAAAGTATGAGTACTCGAGAGAAATAACCATCCATCATCATCATTGATGGGACTAAAATAAATCAGTACAATAAATCAACAGTCCATCTTGCGGCTGTATTTGAACCATAATACATATAAATCAACAGTCAACCTTGTGACTGGATTGGAAATGGGTCTTCTGTAGACTAGGCTAACTATTGAGCCTTTGCCAGCTTGGGCAATTATATAAACATAACTTGGATGCACCAGCTTAGTGCCCATCCATTAAAATACACAATAATCAGAAATCAGAGCAATAATTCTGGGACATTTAAAACATACTGATCATCATCAATGTTCTGGCCACTTAGTACCAATAATGTACTGGCCAACTAAAACTTAAATTTTTAACAAGACTAAAGTAAAATAAAAAATAATAGTGCATGGGCTTTAAAGAGTATCCTCTTTTGTGCCAACCAGGATGATGATTGATCATCTCTGGATGCCCCAACGCACTAAATACATGTCCCCATTTATCTGTGTCTGAATCTAGCTCAGGAACACAAGCTCTATTACTGTATGTGACCAAGAGATGATGGAATACAATTTTAACAATTAAATACAAGTTTATTAATAACAAAAAAAAAAATAAATGATTAAGGTCTTATGAGGGTTCTGATTTTGAATGATATACAATATTATATACACAATTAAAGTTATCATATTGATTTACAATATTTCTTAATAAGTTTCTACAAACGCATATATATGATAAACAAAAATGCAAGTTAAAAAACTTGCTAACGCTTGTATTTATGTCCACAGATGGCATTCTACCAAAAACACCGATCAAGCGTATGTTTTGTTTACATAAACGTCAGAGTAGCATTCACTATCTCTAACTATAATTCCACTTTCAGATCATGATTTCAAGCTATTTGCTATCATCAGTGAAAGACAGGAATAAAGAACGCTCAGAGTTTGTATTTAGATCTAGTTTCTTTATTCCTGTCTTTCACTGATGATAGCAAATAGCTTGAAATCATGATCTGAAAGTGGAATTATAGTTAGAGATAGTGAATGCTACTCTGACGTTTATGTAAACAAAACATACGCTTGATCGGTGTTTTTGGTAGAACGCCATCTGTGGACATATATATATATATCTGTACACAGACGTGTATTTTATAATATACAAGGAATACATTTCAATTAAACATAAAATAATTATAAAAAAAATGATTAAAATTTACATATGTGTTACAATTGACAAGCATTGGTATCTGCAATACAATTGACAGATATATGCATACATACATGCATGTGATTTCTGAACATATTTAATTTTTACATAAAATAATACATGATTAAGCTTTTAATTATGTTTTAAGTAATACAAATACTTATGCTAGGTTTACTACAACACATAAATAGAATTGCACAGATTATTAACAAATTTAATTTTGTCACACAATACTTTTATAATTAATAATTTCATAAAATTTACATACTTGTTATGACAATAAAGGTTATTTTCACAATTACTCATTATTGAAAATGTATAAATTGTTTTCTTATTTTATAGTAAGTTCTACTCTTTATCGATTAGTTTCTATCAACTTTTTTCTTTCTTTTAATACATGAAGTTATTTGCTTTACTTTAAAAATGTCTCTTTTTCTCTTTTTAATAAATGAAAGATAATATTGTTTTATAGAATCCAAAAAAATATATATCTTTTTGCTTGATTAGTTAATGCTGATTAAGTAGGAAAGTTGAGATAGTAAAAATGAATACGTGAACTGCAGCTCTCCATGCCATGATAAGCAGAGAGCCAAGCTGGACTATCAGTACACAAAGCTCCATGACATCACAAGAAAATACCTCATTTTTATGCACTGCCCTTCTAAGTATCTAGACAGATCATCTTCAAAGAGCAGTATCCAAAAAAAATAAAAGGCATTGTGCCAACCCTGCTCATCTCTGTGAGACTTAGGGGTATAAATGTGGTCTATTCATGAGACCAAAGCCTATTCATGAGGCCTATATATATTCACCACTGGACTACCCTGGGAGCTCAACATCTAGATCTAGACAGTGCAGAGCCTATACTTTGGAGTGCCATGGACACTTGCATCCAGACAGCCCCGCCTAACTATAGACTCACCATAAACATAAAAAGTACAAATTCACACATCACTTTCAAAATGTAATTTTACATGTGTGTGCGTGTGTGCGCACGCTGATGTTTACATCATATTTTAACTTAACAGCAATAATATTATATTTTCATTATTAAATTCTTTGGAAAATATGCACAAATTTCATACATATACATGTGTGTATAAACAAAATATAGATATAATTTAAAATTAGTCTCAATTTATAAATTCTCTTTTTTTTTCCTTAAAAAAAGTATAGTCAATTTTTGACAGGTATTTGTTGATTAATTATCAGCATTTTTAAATTAAATTATTGAATCATTGATTCTTAACTTTTTTTTATAAACAATAATTATTGTTCAAAAACGTCTATTTTGCCTTTAGAACGAGATGGTCAATGAATTATTCTTGACTCTTAATTATAATTCCAGCAAAATTACATTATATTCTTTTAAAATATATAGATTTTTAACTGACTTAAAAATAATATTGTTTTATATCTGTCTATTTTTATATGACTTATTTTAAAATAACTCACCAGCTATATATACATTTATCTGTGCTGTTCTGCATATATCTGACGCAGCATACGCATAATTAACTCTTCAGCAAGCTAGAAGATTTTTTTCTTGGTGAGTTTGGTTTTTAGTGACTGTCATAATCAGGAAAAATGTAATCCATGTAAAATGTTGGTCTTCCTTTCAGTCTAAGATTGTTCAAGTCAAGCAGCTGTTTTGATTTAATAAATTTTAGACAAGCAACTATCCTCTCTGTTTAAGGCTATGAATTAGAGCACAAAGAAGTGGGTCATTTTCTTCAAGTGAATTAAAACTCTTGAGAAGAAAATATTAGTAGCTTCTAAATCCAAAGTCCTGCCTTCAGCTGTATCAATTCATGGTAGCTATTCTACCAACTCTCTGCTAAGCAACAACATACTGCTTTCTTCAAAATCATTATCCAAACTGACTGATATTTTTTATCAGCTCTTTTTATAAAATCATCTGTGTTATAATAACACCTTGATTAAAAATAGAATTTTATTTTTATCTCTCTAATCCCTTGGTATCTATATACATGTTTTTACTTAGGGAATTTCTAATAGATAAAAAATTTTGTTTAATTAATTAGAAAATTCCAAAAATAAGTATGGTGTTTTTACATTTCAAAATAATAATAATAATAATAATAATAATAATAATAATAATAATAATAATAATAATAATAATAATAATAATAATAATAATAATAATAATAATAATAATAATAATAATAATAATAGTACAATATTTATATTTATTCAGACCTTTTAAAAGTTTAATTTATAAAACAATTTTTATTTTAAATCAGAGTTATTATTTAACACTTTACTTATTATTATTTTATTTTAGGAAATATAATTCTGTGTTTATTTCTACTTTTCCTTTATTTTACGTATATATTTATGCATACACACTATATTAGTGTATACTATGTAAGCCAACTGGTTACAATAACCACCTAAACATTCACAGTAAATATAGCAACCAATATTTCTAACTGCTGTCAAGGCAACCTTCACACCTTTTAATAGCAAGAATGAAAATCCATTCTTACTAATGGTCCATTGAATATATATGGACACTTAAAGATTGCAATTTGACTACAGAGTATGAAATATTGTTACAATGAAGTTTAAATAAACCTCTTTAAACATGAAATAAACATGTCACTATAATGCAGACTAATAAATAGTCATCTAAAACATTACACTTAATGCAATACTTTTAAATATATATATATATATGAATTGGATCATAATGCTACTTACAGATTTTAGTTTGGAATAAACATAAAAAATAGATTTAAAGCAGTAAGGTAATACTGAATAAAATTTTGCTATTATATTAATATAGTGATGAAAATTAAACAAAAAGTATGTAAATTGTACTGTATTTTGATATATATATATATGACAACATTGAATAATTTCAACTGTTTTCATATTTTGTATTAAAGCAATATTTAGAGTTGCACAAAGCTGGTAATTGATATATTTCATCCTACTATGAATATGAAAACGCCCTAAGTTTTCAAAAGCGCTAAATTGTATTTAATTTATAAAAATAACAAGCTTCTCTGTAGTCCGTATAAGCGCACTTATTACATTTATTACATTCCGTATAGAAGAAGTATAAACAGTTAACGTCATTATATATTCTTTTATATATTTGTCATTTACACAGAATGTAAACTATATATATTTTGTAGATGTGTTTGTGGAAGTTGACTAAATAGAAAATCCATCGTTTTTACTGTGGACAGAGGATTAATTTTTATGAATACACATAGTCTTAGTTTGCAATGGGGAATTTGGTTAGTTAGAAAATTTAATTGCTGTATATTTATCTCTAAATATATCTAACTTTTAGTAAATAAAGGGATTTAAACTTAGGATTTTTAAGTCTATTCATTCTCCATTCAATCTCAAGCAACCAGTCCACATGATCACACACATATGAAAATATACATAATTCCCGATATAGTATTTCATGCAGAACCAGCACTCATCAGTCGCTTGAGATAGATGAAGGATGACTGGAAAAACCTGAGTTCAAATCCTCTATTTACATATATAAGAAACATTCAGTCTATGCAAATTATATACTGCTTTAGAATTACTAACTTTTAGTAATAATTGTAAGTGATGGCAAATTAAATTTTGATATTCATTTCCCATTTCTGTAATATTAAAAACACTAAATATAAAACAATACGTTTAATTACATAGATGAAATGTGTATAAACATTAATTCTATTGCAACATGTTATTTGGAGAACAATTTATTAATAAGGAAGTGATAAATAATTAAAACAACATGAAAGAGGTTATTTAGGTGGAATATACTGTGAGTAGTTTTGATGCTCAAACTTCTTTTGACCTCCTGAGCAATAAAGTCATTAGAATTTTTTTACTTTGCATGGACTGACTTACTTGGTAGTGCACTGACATAGGATTAGGAGATTCCAGGATTACTTCTAATACTCACTGGTCTAGCACTCAAACTTTTTATGAACTCCTAAGTAACAACCATATGCTTTTTTAATTATATGCAGTTTGGCACAGTTGCTAGAGCAACTGATTTAGGATCAGGAAGTCCCAGGATCAATTCTGGCACTCACAGATTTGGTACTCGAACTTCTTATGAATTCCCGAGCAATAAAGCCAAATTTCTTTTTTAAACATATAAAATTATGTTAAAAAGACTAAAGTAATGTTTAATTGATTTGCTCAAAATATGAAAATAAAGATTGATTATGATGAGTTAAAAGAAATTAACAGTTACAAATACCTTGGTCAGATTATTAATCCAGATGGAAACATAATGGATAAAATTAATTATAGAATTCAACTTGGTTGGAGTGCTTTTGGTAGAAATAACTTGATACTAAAAGGAAATATGCCTATGTGTTTGAAAAGGAAGGTTTTTAATAAATGTGTTTTGCCAGTTCTTACTTATGGATCTGATACTTGGACACTTAATAGAAGAGCAATACAGAGACTCCAGATCACTCAAAGAAGTATGGAGAGATGCATGTTGGGAGTAACAAGAAGAGATCGAAAACACAATGTATGGGGAAGAGAACAAACAGGTGTTACTGATCTCATTGAAAAAATTAAAAGACTGAAGTGGAATTAAGCTGGATATATTGGGAGAAGAGATAATAATAGATGGACAATTGAAATCTTAAACCGAATTTCAAGAGATTGTAAAAGATCCAGAAAGAGACCACACGTGAGATGGATGGATGAAATAAGAAAGTGTGCAGGGTGATGTGGAGAAAAGAAGTTAAAGATTGGAGACGATGGATTAAACTTGGAGAGACCTTCATCCTGTAGTGGATTGATAATGGTTGATGATGATGATAATGATGATGACTTTACATAGGTTAAAAACAAAGAATAGAAAATATGTACATCTATAAGTACCACTTTAGTTTTTTTATGTATAATTAAAGAAAAATCCTTATTAACTACCCAAGTATGGGGACTGTTAAAATTAAAATTCACTTTAAATGAATCACAAAAATGTTTTAAATTATAACTACCATTTATTAATTTAAATGGGTTTATATTATTTTTCTAATTAACAAATGGAAAAAAAAATTCCAAGTACTTACAATGTAGGATTTGTAGATGCTTATTTTTAAAACTTTATTAATAAATACATAATCAAATTGTTTGTTGCTATTAATATATCTGAAATTTTAGTACTGGAAAGGACAGAGTAAAGATGCAGTGTCTTTGAGAATGTTTATATCATAAATGAAGTCTGCTTCTCCCACAAAATCACGCTCAAATTCATCATAAAACACTCTTTAAGGAAGTCTTGTATTGCTCATTTATTTCACATATCCAATATAATATGATTGTACAGTTGTAGAATTTATAGTATTATATCCAGTAATTTAAAGAATATATTGCAGGATCTTATGATCTTGCTATTGCACTTTTGAAATTTTATGAAGCATCCTTAAGTATGTAGGGGAATTGATATAATATTTAAATACATGTATATTGTTTATACTAAACTTAATGTAATTATAAGGGACTTAAACTTAGACGTTCAAGCTCTCTACAGCTATCCACTCCATTTTATGCAATTGATTCACATGACCACATACATGTGAAAATATAAATGATCTCCAATATATGTATTTCATGTTGAACTAGCACTCATCAGTTGGTCCAGATCACTATCTTCCATACATATATACAATTAATGCTTAGTTTATATTAATAAAGAAAATCTTCAAACTTTAATGAACAAGCTTCAATCTTTTCCACCTACCATTCAGCTATCCATATCATTAAAAATCCAAGGATGGAACACTTAAAGTCCTTGTTGATGCCAATATTATTGTCATTCCCATGTTGACTTAAAGTCAATCTAACTCCTCTCACATAGGACTTTAATATAAACTGAGCACAGATTTGTTTTATATGTGTGGGAGATGGTGAACTGGACTAACAGATGGGTGCTGACTCAGCATGAAATACATATATTGGAGATCATTTATCTTTTTTACATGTATGTGGTCATGTGTATCAGTTGTATAAGATAAAATGGATAGCTGTAGAGAGCTTGAAAGTCGGTGTTCAAGTCCCTTCTAATTATATTCAAATAATCAGAAAATCAAGTATTCAAAGCATTTTTTTCTTATTGGTTGTCATTGATTAGCCCCCCTCACACCGTCTGTGATGTTCCATGCAAAAGCACAAAAATATACTGATCATGTGGCCTATAGAACAGTTCTGTTCATAGTGGCCACTAAGCAGCTTTTACGCTTCATAGTACTATCACACACTTCACTGATAGCTACCATATGATGTGAGGTTGTGTAGAATTCCAGTTGCCCTAAGTCTTTGCATGTGCATTTGAAGTACATATTTTTTTATATGACCTGACGTAGTTTTAGATAGTATTAATTGTAAGACAAAACATGCTTCCGTACAAATATTTTTAAGATTAAACAAATTTCAAAAGTATACATTCCAGCATTATATAGAAATCATGCATAAAATGTATTTTGCGCAGGAACAGCTATGAGACTTTCAAAGCATAAGATTGGCTTGATCAGAGCGGAATTTTCAAAATTGAATTGTCTTTTGTAAATGTTGAAAAATTTTTTTTTTTAATCAGCCATTAATTGAAAAAAGGAAATATTAGATTTTATTAATTTTTAAAAATGTTTGGTATGTTGTGATGGATAATCCTTCGGATTGACAAAACCATCGGATCCCCCTCCCTGCCAATTCCAGCACTACATGCTGAGATGGATAATGTTTTAAAAATTGTCTCACATGTGACAGACGATCCTTCAGATTGGCAGACATCGGATCGCCCTCATGTAGTAGAGTAAAAAAAAGTAAATTGTAAATCAGCCCGGTAACGTAATATCTATTGGTTTTTGACTAGCAACAATGACATCAAGAGTGGCATGCAGGGGGCTAATCGGACGATAACCGTCTTATTATTTTTTAACAGCAATTCCAGAAGAAAAAAATCTCTATGGTTTAGAACAAAAACGCCAAATTATGATTTAGACCAAAGGAATCATTACTTTTGAATTTTCTAATGCTTTATTTTTTTATTTTATTATAATGCCATGAGAAATATATTTTAATGAATATATTAATAAAAAAATATACAGAAAAAAACAATAGTAAAAATTCAAAAATAACTTTTTCTGATGTCATAGTTTGTATTACTGTCTTAGCTTAGGTTTTCTCTTCTTAAATTCAGCCATCAAATTTTAGCTAAGTCAAAAGAAGATGCTAGAAATAATTGTATTATGAAATTAGCAGGTAAAATCATATATGCTCACTTATGAATTAACAAATACTGATTCTTGGTCCTATTATCCTATTGTTTAAAAACTTAGATCTGTATTTAAATAAAATAATTTAATATATATGTATGAATTTACAATTAAAAAAAAATTCGAATCCAATTAAAGCAGACTTTTTAGAATAAAAACCTCTTGTTATTCAATATGTTATTTTATTTTTTGTAAACAAGAATTTGTTGATTTCGGAACATTTCAAGTACAATATTATGTAATATTTACCTAACACCATTTATTGATACTTTAACTCTGATGTACTTTTATATATTTATTTGATAGATGTAAACGCTGAATTTTTCTTTTTTTTCATTCTTATTTGTTTTTATTTCAGCTTTCATGGCGTATATTCTGTGTTTTGAATGTCAATCAGCCTAAACCAAAATCAATAAAAACAAACATAAACAAGTTTTTAAATTTTGAGATTTATAGAAATCAGGTTAAAGAATGCCTTAGCAATTAAGAAAATAAGTAGAGTAAAAAAGAAAATAAAGTAATGATTATAAGTGCGATTTGAAATCTTTTATAATGAAATGCCGTAATCATTTGCAATTTTTTCACAAATGATATATTTCTTGTTTATTTATGTAAAAATTAACATTTCTAAATTATTATTTTAATATAATACACACACATCAAAATGGTTCAAAATTAATTAAGAGAGTCCAATTAAAATTTATTAGTACAATCACTTATTTAGACGAAACAGAGATTTCCAATATACGGGATCTTTATTCCTAATCATGACATCATTGAGCGTTACATGACCTTAATCACTATTAAGTAAAAGGTTATTTTTTTTTTTTTACTGTTCCATGGCGAATGGAAATATCACAGAATAAAAAAAATTACATAAAACTCTATCTCAAAAATGAGTAAGTAATTTAAAAAAGCTTAATAAAAATTTATATATTAATAATTTTTTTAAAGTACTGTTAACAATTCATTTCCTATAGTGATAATATGATATATTATAAAACAAGCCAGAATGCAAACATTTCCAATTTTAAAATTTTCAGGCATAAAAGTTTTTTTAAGCATAAAAAGTCATTTTTAATTTATAAAAACCAAAACCTTGAAAAATATTGCCAAAAATTTTATTATCAGTTGTCTGGAATTTAATGAAAAAAAGCATACTTGGTTTTGTTGAAAAAGAAAATACTTAATTGGCGAGTGAGCCTTTAAATTTGAAAGGCATAGTGTATTGGCAATGTACAAACACGAAAAGCAAGACATGTTTAAACAAGATGTGAAGAAGAGAATTATTAATTTCTTTCTTTAATTCATAACTATTATTGCTGCTAATGCTGCTACTACTATTACTATTAGAATATTGATATCATTTTAATCAATTATTACTTTTACAAACTGCTTTTTTTACAACCCACTATTGACAGTTTTGATTGCCCCAACAATCTCTTCTTCAGAACTTCTACTTATATTTTGAAATCTTGACAGTTCTGACGTCTCAATAATTTTCTAGAGATTATAATTTGAAATCTGAAGATTTCAAAATATAGTGAATTGTAAAAAGTATCAAAAAATAATAAAAAACTAAAATGATATTAATATTATCTCGATATGGCAATGCACAATAAAAAAGATAAAGTTACTATATTATTATTATTACTTTTAAAATATATTTGTAGATAATCTTTAATTAATGTCATAAAAAGTATATAAAGTATACTTGATAAAGTTAATTTAATATAATGTGTTATAATAGCTATAATAAATATGGAATAATAATTAATGTAGCGGATTACAGTGCTATCTATAGTCGAATTAGGGCTCTATGTGACTTTGAAGAAGATATCTAATTTTTAATTTTTTTAAATTTTGTTATAAAATAAAGATGATAGCTTAATGGTGTTGGATTGAAACAGAAATGACATCTTAGATACCATAGGAATGAAAAATGGTAGTTATTCTGATATTAGTTAAAGTTCTTTGTTTATGCTATTGATTAGTAAGTATTATGATAAAGTTGTTAATTTAGGTAATGTGTTGATTTTTTCTTATTATTTTAAATAAAGATTAATTTTCATGTTTACTTTATCCACATCAATATTTATAGTTTTTATATATCATGCATTTTTATATGTGTATCAAATCACATATAAACATTATGAATTATTATTATTTTTATGGGAATTTAGTCTACATTGTTCAAAAGTTA